>CP139508.1:156956052-157556052 GCA_021014915.2 Artemisia tridentata subsp. tridentata
GAAGAGTTAAGTGCCATTATTCATCTATTAACTCAACTCCATCATTATGACACTTGGAGCCCAAGATGTATGCTTGTTGGCCAAGGGTAATCTCCCTACATAAGGATAGAAAAACAAAGAGAGAGAGGAGAATATACAAAACTACAACAAAAATCTGTCACAATTTTCTCTTTTATTTTGGGCGACAAGAGGAAGAAAAACGCAGGAAAAGGAGGCTAAAAATCGTACCAATCATAACTTCAATTACGCAAGGATCATTGTTGATCATTTCACAAGTGTTCTTCATTACTTGTAATCATCATTACAACATTTTGTAAGACTATTCAATCATGTTTACTAGTGATCAATTTCTTATGGTTATTACTTTATTTACCATGAGTGGCTAAGTGCCTTATGCACTTGCCTATATGATGTTTGATTTATGATTCACTTGATTGATTATGACTTATTGGTTCTAACACAAAAGAAAAGTTAACACTAAGAACGAATTGTGCTATCTTGAGTTTTCTCCACCAAAGGGTTGTTAAGTTTGGGTAATTTCTAATGATGTATTGGGTTGAAAAAGACATTGTTAGTAAATTAGTTGTAAATCTTTGTCTATGAGGGTTTTACCTTATGTATTACCATTTCATAAGAAACTTAATTTAACTTGGAAAACTAAATAGTGTGGTTGTTAATTATTTGTGAAACAAAAGCGAATCGGGTAATTGAGTTGTGTTAATCTTGGATTGATCAATTTTGAAATATTGTTTTATATAATCTCTAAATCTTGACGAGGATTGAAAGTGTGGGAAACAATATAATTAGTACACCACTAATCGAATTGGAACACCATCTAATTTGTTGATCATAATCAAATGGAACCAATGTCATAATCATGTCAAAGGAATTGTGCAAACTAGTCTAGGCAAGTGTAGTCTTTTAATTATTGAATTTACATCATTTTCATTTGCTTGCTAATTAGAATCGATAAGTTGGATTGCTCTTTATTCACAAAAACTTACATCATACAAACAAAACAAATCCTAATGAACGACCTCGGCTTACCTCAATTATCTCTTACTACACACGGACAAGTATACTTGCTCGTATGTGTTTCGTTTGAATCATTGGTAATCGTGTTAAAAATTTTAAAACTTGGACTCCTAACGGGTATATCCCTTGAAACACATCAACAAGTCTAAGATCAAGCTTATGAAGAGAGAACTACGTGATGTATGAAGAACAAAAGTCCAAAGACATATGAGCATGATGGAGAAGACAAGAAGACGTTGAAAGACGGCAGATCATTACTGTACCACATCATATCATATCAAGAACAAAGAACAAAGATTATAAAGAAATCAGAAGCCCAAGAAGCAAAGACGACGTCAAGCAACCAATATGACCAAGACTTAGGGGGAGATTGTTGGGAACACGTTTTAAACACATTTCAAGTCTTTGTCATAGTTTATTAGTTGGTTGCTTAAATTGTAATGGGCTATATGTTTAGTAAAAGCCCAAGGCACATTAGTAGCCCATGTGCCTTAGGGAATCTAATTAGCATCTTATTAGCATAATTCTAGCATCTTCTTAGAATGGAATATGGTTAGGATATTCCTAAGCACATGCCTCTCTCCACGCCTATAAATAGAGGCGCTTGGTATTCATTTTGTATTGTTGGTTTTCATGTATTGTGCGGAAGCTCTGTGTGATTAACGTATGAATTGAAATCAACCTTCTTCTCTTCTCTAATCTCATATTCTTCTTCTCTTTTCTTCTCGTTATTTTTTGTTTATTGTTCTATCATTGTTTAGTGTTATACATAGTTAGTTGTAGTTGTTTAACGTGGTTAATTAGTAGATAGATCTAGTGTTTGTATCGTTATTAGGGACTAACACATACAGAACATCAAACAATCGTGTTATACCCAATGGCTCACCTGCAACTCTTGATGGAAATTTTGATAGCATAAGTGCAGCCTGGTAAAGAAAATTATGAACATTGAGATAACACAACTATATGAGCAAATAACCATGTTAAAAAGGCGTAAATTGACATTTTAAGTTCTTAATATTAATTTTGACTTCCGCCTAACCTTTTTAGCAAGTTATGTGCCTTTTCAAGTGCTTGACCAGATTCTAAGCAAATAGGTTAAGTACATATGCAAATAAGCAGAATATAGTTTAAGTACATAAGCAAATAAGCAGAAAAGTTAGTAATCCCAAACCTCTTTATCACCTTTAGCGTTAAATGTTGACATAAGAATAAATGGAGAAAAAATATGTAATTGAAAACACAACCAGCTATAGCCCTAAATTTGAAAAAATATATATATATATAATTTCATGTAATGAAATTAACTAAGTACTCACAAAACACTATTCAAATAAATGCATATAATTTCATGTAATGAGTTCACATTACACTCAGCTATAGCCCAAAATTTCAATACGACCTTTAATTTGTAACAATCGTCATGTAAACATACATGGAACATGCCTGAGTTATGTTACATCTGCGCATACATACATAACCTATATTATTAATGGTTACCTCAAAAATTAGTCGATGATGACTAATGACTTAATTCATTGATTAGCAATCGTCGTGTTTGGTGATGTGGAATTTGAAGGAGTCTTATATAGAAAATTGACATCCAAAGCTGCAAACAAAAGATAAATGTCTATATTAATCATATTACCAATATTACATATGCATTCCAAACGGGTTGGTTTACAAACATTTTTTTACTTTTCTTTCTTGTATTTTAAAAACTATTAATTAAACATCATCACAAAAGCTAGCAGTAAACATCATTCAGGTATTTAAAAACCATAAAATTACCTTTTGATAAACTTTCGACCTGTCTTATGTAGACTTGGCCCATTATTCGAGTTCAAACCAAGCTCACAACTGTTTATCGGAGACTGGAAATATTAAAGGATAAGTTTCACATACCGAATGGAGAAAACTGGAAACATTTTGAGTGAGCTTTTATCATTCATGTAAGAAATCGTATATTTCCAGCTCAAACTTCTTGAATACCTGAGACAATAAAATTGCTAACCAAACACTGATCAAAGCATCTCATTCTTGAATACAAGGGACCACAACGTGAATGACTTATTAACTAAGTACAAAAAAGGATCAAATTTGATAGGAAATTGAAATGAAAAGTCTTGTCAATCTACAAAGAATAATTTTTTTTTTACTTGAAGTACCAACATTGTACGTAGTAACATTCTAATCAAATAGTAAAAAGTTCCATCTTAGTTTAATAAGTCACTAAATAGGTTACTTTGATGTACTAATAGTAATTTTTAGAATTAACAAAAAGTCCATCATAGGTTAATAAGAGACTAAATAACTCCCATGTTACACTTAGCTAAGAAGTAAATTACCTTGCAGATGTCTGGTTCCATTTCGTTTCTATAAGTGCAGACTTGTGGTGTTAGGCTTTTAAGCTATCACAGAGCTTTATATTGTAACCGTGCAAGATGTTACATACTTCAGCACATGTTAATTTTGAAATATCACATAGCTTTTACATGAGCTTTATACTGTAACAATGCTAATTTTACACTTTAGCAAATGCTATGTTCTACTAAACTAATGTGAAAGTGCACATAATCCTCTAAACTAAACTAATGTAAGGTAGAACTATATAAAAAGAGAATGTTATATGGTTGATTCCGTGAATATATGCCTTATTAATGGGCAAAAAATATATAATTTTAAGGTTGTCAAAAACAGAATATTATTAATTGAGTTGTAACAGTTTATAAAACTTACATCATATACCTCTTTTTGTGAATTTCCAATGTCGATGCCCTTTGCTTCACCAACAATCATATCCAGTGGTTGATCAACAACAAATGTTTTACACATGCGTTGACAAAAACACAATACCAAATATGTATTACACTGGAGTTAGACAAAAAGCAGTACATAAACCATAACTAACCGAACCTTTAATTGTGTTAATTTTGGCCATTAGAATGCATATTCTATATGATTCCTAGAAAATCTCTCCCGAATCTTTCTCTCAAGAGCTTCGATGTCTTCCTGGTGATCATCACGTGGCAAAGGAAGATGACACACTCTTGGTGCATCCTCTTCATGTATATTGATTATCTCATGTCTATAAAGTCTGTATGCCAAAAACCCATCATTAACATAAATAAAATTACCATGTACCAGAAAATATAGGAATATATTCTGGTTGTTAGCCAATGATTTGAGGAGTACCAAAATATGACCAGAAATAAAAAAAGTGAACATAACAGAACCGACACATGAGTAAACATATTCTTCATCCTCATTTTCATTATTCTAAAAGATAACAAAGAGTTAAGTTGTTGAACCCCACTCAATCCAACCCCTTTGAACGATTTTCAGAACTGACCCATTTCAATCCGTCCACCAACCCACACAGTTTTACCCTCTTTAATATACTTACCTTGTATATTACTCAGTTCGCTAACAATCCATTGGTTATTAGACTTGTCAGAATAAGTTGGTGCACATTAATCTTTTGTAGTGTTAATAATATCGTAGTTCCCAAAAAAAATCCACCATAGAGTATACAACTCGTGTAACACAATTTTTATCATGTTCGCATATATCATGTAACGAACTCATAGATGATCATGGCATAATTCGGACAGGAAAACACATACATGGAGAGATGTCGGCATTTTTGTATGATCATTGATCAGTTGACGTATCAACCAAATCAAGCCGAAGGATCACCTTATTTGATCCATTTTTGTCTTTTGTTTCACCACACGAACTACAAACAGCGTGTGCCTGTAAAGCATAATATGGACAAAAAAGGTGTAAGTCAGTAATAGTTAATCTTTCTAACACTAAACAATCATACAAAATAAAAACTAGTAAGGATTTGTAACTGGAAAATGCATTTATTGCAATACTTGGCCATGGAGATAAAGAAGAATAGTTTGGAAATTTGACATGATAATTATTAATCGACCTGCTCTACTCTCATCAAGTTTACATTGTGGCTTGGCCATGGAGATAAAGAAGAAGCCTTGTCACCATAAAGTTTACATTGTAGCTTGAAAGATCATAAAATATAATTAATAGAGAGTAGTTAGGGATACATAGGTTATTTTACATTTATCCTAATAATCAGTTTCATGCCACTATTACTTAACTAATTCTTATCAAAACATCATGTTCCAAATAATTTTTACCAAAGCTGTCCGTATTGATCATCGCCGCTACACATCACAATAATCAGTTTAATAGCACATATAGAACACTTATAACCTTGAATACATAGAGCACCAAACAGTCTTGTGTCAAATACTAAAGCATCACAAGATGAAAAAATATGCATTTAAATTTTTTCATGAGCATACTCCCTTTAAAGATAAATATTCAATAGAAATAATTGATCAACAGACTCTTTACAAAAATTCCACTATCTTGAGAGGCCTTCTTTTATTGAGATTAAAATTTTCATATCCAAACACATATTTATAACCAATGCTCAACTTTCACCTATCAAATAACCTCAAATGTCGTTCAACATATAATAAAATGTCAAATAAGAAAAGAATTATCAACAGGGTTTGTAAATGCAGCTTGCTTCACAACCTGTATAAAGTTATCACTGCCACATATTATTTGCAGGTTGGCTAAGAGGTAAAGCTACGTTAAGGTCAAAAAAGTCAGCAAAGGATCCACATTTGACACATTAAGTAAAACACAATATACTTAATAAATATGTTATGAGCAACCAATCTTACCAACATCTGTGAGGCCTTCCCTTCTTATCACATATGTCTGCTTCCTTTCATGATGAAGTACAACAAAAATATTAGGAGACCCAAGATACACACGATCAAATTGGCCTGGATGATGAACAACATAAATTAGTGATAAACAACGTTGATTTGTCTTTCATAGGTTATTAAAAAAAAGTATGAAATAATTTTATTTAGGCATTTTGTCAAACATGTAATATGCATATATTTAGGCCCGCCACAAACCTGTTGAGAAAGCATGGTAAAAATAGTATCAGAAATAGAAACACCTAAATAAAAACCAAAAATTGTTTACCTTTTGATCAAAAAACAACTTGAGTCGTCAGTTTTTTATGCTCTCAGCACACCATGTGTTGGCCAATTCTTTACCCAAATCTACCATTAAAAAACTAACAATAGTAAAAACAATGAAAAACAAATCCAAATCCAAATAACTTAATATAAGAACACATTTTCATTGGAGCAAAATAAGATCACTTACCTGATAAAATTGAGGGTGATGGAATAAGAAAATGCGTATGCATACAATCTTCATATCTATAAACAAAGGATAATCACAATTCAAAAATGAAACCTTTAGTCATTCTAAATCATTACCTGATGGTATGCTGAAGAACACCATAAAATTTAACATGTATTATCAGTAAATCCCTAAAATTTATATTTTAAATTGACTTGAAACACAGTTAAATTGATTTGAAAAAAAATATAACATCAAATTGATCTGAACTTACTGGCAATTTTATCGAATGTGTGAAATTATTAATTCAGACAATTGTATGAGTGGAGAAAGTCAAAGATAGGATTTCAAATTACAAATCAGAGGTATATTTTTGGAGATAATTTGTATGAACAATTAATTGATTGATTGTAACCGATGCATTTGAATGGAATTCAATGTAGAGAAAGAGTATAGAAGAAGTTTTGGTTCCGGCTCAATTGGGTTTGCACTTTACTAAAATAATGATGCCCTCTCCATCAAGGCACATCAGCGCATTTGTAATACCCCGTAATTTTCCTGACATGTTTTATGAGAAACTAGGCATATTTATAGTCGTTTTTATTAGAAATAATATTATGAGCGCGATGGCGTAATTCCCGTGTTGTGAATCTACCATTTTCTAACCTAAACGAGCCCCGATTCACTAAATTCCAAAAGATAGTCAAAATTACAGTAATAGTCCCTATGCAGAAATTACCCTGCCCACCCCTGAAGTTCCTAGGGTTACACAACTGGTCCCCGTGTTATGCCACTTTGAAATCAAACTTTGGGAGCCTATATAAAAACCCACTTATAACTAAACTAGGGTTCATTTCCTCTCTTGCTCCTTAGCCGTCGCCTCCCCTAGCTCCACCTCCGGCCACCCTTTTAACGCTACCACCGCCACCTTTATCACTCCATTTCCATCATCAAACACCATCTTACACACCTTATCTCACCGTTTGTAAACCCTACGCGTGTTCAAGCGCCACACCACCACTTGTTTTTGTCTCGTTCACGCCTTGTTCCACCAAAGGTAGGTATAGATCGAGTTGGAAACTCGATCTAAACATCGAGACACCACTTGTGGTGAATCGCTGTGGGTTAAAAAGGGTTTTAAATGATGTTTGTATATAAAAACGTGAGTAAATAATATTTGGTATCATCATTTGTTCGAGTTTCTTTGTGTCGAAAGTGATATAGTGAGTATAAGCTCACGGCCGTGGTCCATTCGAAGCTATTATAAGCTTGTCGAGCTTATAGTTAAGCTTATTATGAGTTTTGAGTTATTTACTTCTTGTTGTCCTTGATTGGAGTTGGTCTCGGGTCAAAACCCACTTAGGGTTTAGATTAATGTAGGGTTCGATTAGTTTTGGTATTGGAGTTGTTTGCTTGAGTTTGGTTTGAGTTTGAATAGTTTTGGGATTTGAGCCGTGACCCTTGAAGTCCGTATGCGTGGTTGCTGTCGACAGGTTCGAAGCCGAGACCCTTTGGTCTCGGCATGGTAAGGTTAATATATTCTTGGTATTTGTTGTCGTGTCGTGATGTTGGATTTGGTTTGATTTAGTTTGATGAGCCGTAACATTTTGGCCGAGTAGTAGATACGGCCGTATGGCCTTGTGGTTTATTTCTTGAACTTGGAGATATACTTGTGATTGTTTTTAGCGACGTTGAGTGCCACCGAGACTTTGTAGCCTCGGCATGGTCTCGACAAGCTGAAAAATGGATATTAGATTTGTATTTGGACTTGTTACTATTGAGATTGACTTATTGACTCGAGTATACATTAAGACTCGGAATGGTGACTCGGAATGTAAAATGACTCGGTATATATATATAATTTTTTTTGTTTAGAAATAAAAATGGAAAAAATAAGAAAGGATGAAATAATAAATAATAATAACTTATAATACTTAACAATTTATTTTGTGAATAACAAGTTATTTTGTTAATTGACATGTTTGAAAACTTATGAAATATTTGCCGTGGTAACGTTCCATTAATGGCGAGTCATGGGGAATTAATGTTTTATAATATAAAGCATATAAGAATTATAGCTCAATGGGATGTTTAGGAAAAATACCGACGACTACCAATCTATTCACTTGATAGGGTGCGCTTGATTGTGAGATTTATTTAGTTTGACCTCGTCGTTTCGTCCTGAGTTTTGTATCGTTTTTATCGTCGATTTCATTTGTTTATTCTTCTTTTGGCGTGCGTACTCTTGAGTCGTGTCTTTCTTCCGTCACACGAATGATGATACCCAACTTATACTAAAGGCTAAAAATAGATTATTTTTGAAATGGAATTGGATTATTTTGGGAATGGAAATGATTGATCTTGGAAAGGGAAATAGTTAACTTTTGGAGACTTTTACGCTGTTAGTTACCATGTGGAATATATTTTGAGACGAGTCTTTATATTATTAGGTTGTGCCGAGCCCGTTGTGCCGTGTGTCTGTGACATCCGGTACTTTTCCCACTAATATTTTAATAATAAATGTGAATTTATTATTTTCCTAACTGTTAGATTAAACATTTATGTGTCTACATAACGATTACGGGAAACAAACCCGCACGCTGTAACGAACAGTAACTCACCAAAAACTATTTAATTTTATCAAAAGGTGAAATTTTCACTTTCAGACAGTTACTGAAAAAACGTAACAAAAACGAGAGGTTATCTCGTTTTCCTGAAAAACGACACCACACGCGTACCGACACCACATCAGCAAAGATATACTTTATAAATTCATGTCAGAGTCAAAGAAAAATATACTCTGTGTCAGTTAATAAAAACGTCTCCTGAACTATATTTTTCATTACTCACAACAAATCTGGAAATCTCGGGAGACACCGGGATTCAACGGGACACGAGGTACACGCAGTACACACTAAAAACAAATATTATCCTAAATATACTACAAAATTCGTCCACTATTATTAATAAAAAATAAAAAAAATAAAAAATAAAAAAAATAAAAAAACGCGAAAAGAAGAAAGAAATAGAGAGGGTCTCATCCCCTTCCTCTTCTCCCTCATCTCAATTACAGCAACCATCACCGTCTCCATCGAGATCCTTTCAGATCCGAATCCACTCTAGGGATTTAGGCTATAGACAAAGTTTAACATCTTCCTCTTGTTTCTCTTGTTTCTTGTCGTTTCCCATAAGTCAACGAGCCAAGACAAAAAGGGGTGTCGACATGTTTTTCTTAAAATGGCCATGGAGCGTCTGTGGTTAGTGAAAGGGAGGGTAAACAAGTCTTGTTTGATTTCTTTAAGATCCATTCGATTCCCAGCCACCCACCTCACCACTGAATTATCATCATACACAAAAACAAGGGTAACATCTTGGTGAAAAGAGGAAGTGGGTTGCTTGGATTGGGTTTAATCTTTCTTGGGTTTTCTTATCATCATCCTCTGCCAAATCAAATTGATTGTAAGAGTTCTTAGAAATCTTGACTCTTGCTATTCCAAGTATAATCATGTTTTTAATATGTTGTTGTAGCATTCGACTAAAATTTTAAACATATGAAATGTTGTTGATTTTGTCAAAATTATGTCATGTTATGTCGACATTTATCCTCGTGGAATCATAATTTTAGTTTTGTTATTGTGTTGGTGTGACTCAAACCTACTTGAAAAACTAATAATAAGACTAAATCACGGCTCGAATTGGAAGCATTTGGTTTCTTTTACATGTTCTTGATTTTCGTTGCTTTGATTTTTCTGGCTTAAATCGTTGTGGTATAGAGTTAGAATAGGCTTTGAGTAAACTTAGTGTCGCAAAAGTATTGTTTTAGTTAAGTTTTGATCTTGTGTGTTGAGGATAACGTTGGTTTTGCGTGTCGAGTTGTGCTCAAGTGTTGAGTTTGAGCTAGTTGGTACTCGAATTGTGCTCAAATTAGGTTGTAAGCCTTGATTTCACCCGTGTTCGACCTTGTTTCATGATAGGTTCATAGTTGGGTTAATCTTAGTTTGTATAGTTCGGATGTGTTTATGATCTTGTTCGACCTTGGTTAGTCAAATTCAAAGGTGTTTTGAAGTGACAAGTTCACTTGGCCGAAAATGTTAAACTAGATTTGAGTGTGTCTTGGTGAGCCGAGAGGGTACTCGAACTCACCAAGTAAAACGTGACTCGTTACACTTCATTCTTTTGGTAAAAACCACCCCAATAGGGTGTTTATTTGCTCGATTAAAAGAGTCCCCAAAAGGGCCTTTTAAATGTGTACACCACTTTTCGAAAAAGAGAGTCAAGCCCTCATGAGATCATGTCACTCACACCAATTTAAAACCTCCCAAGTCATGTTTTATTCGAGTCTGAGAGTAGCCTAGCCTGCGTTACAAAATTGGTTCTAAATTCCCTTTTGATGTACTGGAACAACTTCTTTTCTTCTTGGTGATACTAATATAGTTCTCAGCTTGGGACGAGTTCTTAGCCAAGCATTATTTTTTTTCCCTTTGTTTTGGTCATGTGTTAACAGACCCAGTTTCTCTAAAGTCATTGGGTCGTTGGATTGTTTGTCTAGTTGGGTTCTTGGTTGGGCCGCAGCCCACCAAGTAACCCACCAAATGTGAGTTTTCTTTCCTTCCCATAGCAGCCCAAAATCAAGAGTAAAACTATAAAATCTGTTAAATTTTTTCATCCCACTCCTGACACGAGATTGTATTACATACTCGGTTCATATATAAAAGTTGTCGTCACAAATCGTCTAATTAATAAAACATGACAATTTCACATTTTATACGCCACGACCTAATTTAAATTATTACACTACTAGAATACTCGCTACAAATATTTGTACATTTAGACAACACAACATATAAAAGTAAAATAGACATAACACTTTATATAAATAATTAAATTGTTATCCTCTACTCAAACGACTAGAAAATTGTTATATATATATTCAACAACTATAGAAACTAAGTGTAAAACTAGCCATGTGAAATTTAAACACGTTAATTTACTCGAGTACATATAAAATTTGGAATGTTTTATCAAACTCAAAATAGATTATGAAATGATTGTTTTAATATAAATCTTAAAACCTTTGTTAAAACAATGATTATTTATTATCAAAACACTTCTTTTATCAATGCTAATAGACACACACACACACACACACACACACACACACACACACACACACACATATATATAATATATATATATATATATATATATATATATATTATATATATATCACACACATCACCATTTTTCTTTATTTTTTTCTCATACTTACCGCGCACTTTATAATATTATACTCACTGGCTATAACATTTTTCCATCATACCATCTACGTCTTACAATTATTAATCGTCCCGTACATAGTCTTTCAGTTATTGCCAAACTTAAGATTATTCGTCTTGGTATCACGTAAGCACTTCCAAGAGCCAATACTCTCAAATGATTTAGAAAAATTGTTTTAAACTTAAACGCTGCCACACCAGCAACAATAACATAAACTCTTTAAACCTTTCAGATTTAACTAAACTTCATAAATTCTTAAACTCAATTCGTGAACTAAAACAAACCTTACTAATCTAGGTCGCGTGTCGGTGCTGAACACTGTCTGAACTATTTTGTGATCTGACTGCTATTTGCCAAGGTGAGTTCATGGCCCCTACTTTTACTGGTTTTTAAACTGTTTCTGGGGAAGAATACATGCTCGTTTTAATTAAACTCCATGACTATTTATTTGGAAAAATGTGAACTGTTTATTCAAGATTTGACTGTTTGGCTGAAATACTTGATTGTTTACTTGAATACGCTACATGCATACATGACACACACATTGACCAAGTGTACAGAACTGTTTGACTGTTGGCTGAAATACTAAAATGCTCACTAGAATGCATTATATGACACACACATCGCCCAGGGGTACTGGACGAACACATATAACAAAAACGGATGAAACGGTCACATGACCGGGTGTAACGGTCACCTTACCGAGTGCAACGGACATACTACCAAGTGTATTGGTCATTACGAGTGTACCGATTAACCGAACAATATAAACTGATGTTCCACATTTACATACTAAAACCTATGAACTCACCAACCTCGTGTTGACACTTTAGCACGTATTTTCAGGTTTGAGGCGATAATCTAGTTTTGAAGGCTTCGGCAGGGCATGGCATGGTCATAGAAGACTCTAATATATTTGGGACCACTTGAAATCTTTTATGGGATTATATTTCCTCACCATTTTTGAAACTTTGTAAACAATTCACTGTTGAATATGAAATCTATTTTAAACGGTTGAGGAGAAACCGTTCTTTATAATTTGTGTTGTGATATCAATTTAGTAGCACACAAACATGTATGCTTCCGCTAAAACCAGATTTTGGGGGTGTTACAGTGTCATAGTTGTCGTTGTACTTGTACCTTCGTGTACCGTTGTACCTGTCTCCTGGATACCGTTGTGATTCGCTCTAGATGCCAGTTGTGTCAGTCGTGAATAGTTGCGTTGCTGTGGCTAAGGTGAGTTCATGGCCCTTACTTTTACTGGTTTTATAACTATTTTGGGGGAGAATACATGATCGTTTTTAACTAAACTCAATGATTGTTTATTTAGATGCGAGAATTGTTTACTCAAGATTTGACCATTTGGCTGAAATATTTGATTTGGTTATTTGAATGCATTATGTGTTTATCTGTTGCATATGTGATTATTTTCTCATGGACCCGATATGTTTTGGGGTAAGAAATATCAAAAACATGTTTATTGATTGGACCTGAAATTGTGTTTGTGGTTTATGAAACTATTACATGAGTTGGCTAAGGTCCTTGTTATAGGTCGCAATTTTGTGCGTAATGATTATGATATGTCACAATTTTGTGCGTGGTTATTGTATTATGTCGCAACTTGTGTGTATTTTGTTGACATAAATAAATGCCAAAAAACATTATCAATATTTATTCATATCTCTATGTTTTGATTATCACAAAATGTAAACTCATTAAAACATAAACTTATAAATTAAACAAGTACTTAGTTGTAAATATTCACTTCTACAACTAAAATCACTTAAGGTATGAATGAACTAATGCTTAATGCATTATATGATCAAAGGAACATTTTCTTAATAATTAGATTTTTTATAAAAGATCAAAAACATTTTATATATTTTTGAAAAACATTTTTGGTATTAAATAAATATGTTTAATCTTTTATAAAAATATGAATTCAAATTTTTAACCAAAATCAGTTAAAATGTTCCAGAAAAACCTTCCCCACAAAAGGACAAATCTGGGCAACGGACACCTTGGGCGGCCCCCTTAATTTTACTAGGCGGCCCCCTTAAAATTAAGGGGACCGCCCCCCTATTTAAGGGGGGCGGCCACGCTCCAGTAGGCTCCAGCTGTCCAGATTTTTCCTTATAAATACCAGCCTTCCCCTGGATTTTTACTCAACCTTTTGCACTAAAACTTTCTGTTGTAGATCTCATTTCATATCTTAAAAAAACCTTCGATCATGTAATTTTAAGCATTGGTTTCCAAGTGATCCAAGCTTCCACCATCCAAGTGCAAAAGAATAATACTTCTATCAATCAAGATTAGAAGTATTACAACTTAGTATCATCTTGTTACTTAAGTTGTGTGTTTAACAAAGTTTGTAAATCATTCATTCATTTGTATGTAAGGTGTGTGTTGTAGATTAGTGTTGTGTGTAAGTAGTGAAGATGTTGTATAAGTAGTTGTGGTATAGAAGTTGTGAGGTCAAAGTGTAGAAGTCGTGAAGCCGTTGTGTAGAAGTCGTGAACCCGTGGTGTAGAAGTTGTGAAGCTGTAGCTTAGAAGACGTGAAGTCCTTGTGTTGAAGTCGTGAAGCCGTAGCATAGAAGCTGTGAAGCGGTCGTGTTAAAGTTGTGAAATCCTAGTTGTGAAGTCCTAGTGTTGAAGTTGTGAAGCCGTAGCATAGAAGTTGTGTACCGGTCGTGTTGAAGCCGTGAAGTCCTAGTCGTGAAGTTCTAATGTTGAAGTCGTGAAGCCGTAGCATAGAGGTTGTGTAGCGGTCATGTTGAAGTCGTGAAGTCTTAGTCATGAAGACATAGTGTTGAAGTCGTGAAGCCGCATCATAGAGGTTGTGTAACGGTTGTGTTGAAGTCGTGAAGAAGTCGTGAAGAAGTCGTGAAGCAGTCGTGAAGCCGTTGTGAAGTAGTCGTGAATAAGTTGTGAAGAAGTTGTGTTGTGAAGTTGTGAGATTGGTTCTAGCTACGATTAGAACTCGACATTTAGCTTTGTGTCGTTAAACCCGTGTAAGCCAAAGTCGTGTAAGGTTTTCTCCGCCATAAGGGAGCTTATTGAAGTTGTGAAGAAAACTCTCGAGCCAGGTGTGCTCGGGGAGTGGAGTAGGGCAAGGAAGGTGTCCTTGTAGCCGAACCACTATAAATCTCTCGTGTCTCGGTTAGATCTTTCCATGCCTTATTTATTTCTTTAATAGCATCGTCATTACTTTCATACACATAGGATTATATAATTGCTAGTATTTATTAGAGGTCGACTTCACATAAAGATCAATTTGAAAATCCATTCAAGAAACCAAAACTTTTACAATCAATTTAAAAGAATACTTATATAACTAATAATAAGGTTCAAGTTTTATTTTTCATACAAACTTGAATCTAAGTGTTTAAAAAATAAACAAAGGTCTTCAAAATAAAAATTAAAAAGACGTAAAACTATTCAACCCCCCTTCTAGTTTTCCACAATTGGTATCAGAGCCAGGTCAATCAAGATCTTTAAAATATACTGTATTTTAAAACTTGAATCGATCTATGGAATTCGAAAAATATCTAGAAGGGGAATCTTTGCTAAAATCACCACTATTTGAAAACTATACTTTTCTTGAATGGAAAAATAAATTTGAAACTTAGGTGAAATCAATTGATCTAGATCTTTGGCATGTCATTGCGATTGATGATTTTGAAAGTTAAACAAAAACATATTTTGAAAGTCAAACAAAAACTGATTTTGAAAATCAAACAAAAACGGATTTTGAAAGACAAACAAAAACGGATTTTGAAAGTCAAATTGATTATTTGAAAACGAAGAATGAAATAAATAATAAAGCTAAAATAATTATTTATAAAACCTTGCCGAAAGTTGAATATGAAAGAATATTCTTCTGTAAAACGGAAAATGATATTTGGAAAAATTTCTTAAACTTTCATCAAGAAAAATGTCAAGCCAAAGATGAGGATTTTGATCTTGTACATGAATTAGTTATCTTAGAAAATTTAATAGATAAACATTTAGATAAAATAGATACATGTGCTACTAGTTCAAATGTTGTTAATGTAGGTGTTAGCGACGAAGACTACATGAATCAACTCAAAAGTGAACTCAATCCATGATCATGGAGTGACACAGACGAAGGAGAAGATCATCATCCGACTCACCTATCACTCACACGTCGATCATCATCTGAGACATTACGAAGAAAAGCTAGGACGTGAGGTAAGTTCTCTTTTTAAATTTTATAAGTAATTACTTCATGCATATAATCTTATTAATGCCTTAGGATACGCTTAGTCTGATAGGTTGCTTTGCCTTTACACTTTAGTTATATTCGTTCTGTGGCTTAATGAACTAGAAACTCTTTAGTTAGCCCCCCTAAGTATTAGTAAACCAAGCAATCTTCATATTTGGTACTCTTCGATAGGTAAATTTAGGAACTTAATTTCTTCTAAAAAGAGAATGACTACTGGAGAATCTATTGACTAGAAACTCAATTTGACCTAACGGTTGAATTGCTTCTATGTGAGAAGTTGGGTGTGTGTAACCCGTAAAAACGGTTGTGTTTAGCCTGAATTGAGCACCACTAGTAATAGTCTCATACTCATTCTCCAACTTGAAGACATTATTCTTCCTAAATATACCTAACGATAGTTTACTGTTATGAACTTTGCTTTTCACTAAAGTTTTTCATTCCTAGATGTATGTCATCCTGCATATATAAAATTTCTAGATGTTTACTTGCTCCTATGTGATTTGACTGCATGCCTTCGTAATTATTTGTTTAGTTGAATGCATTGTCATTATAATAGCTTTTGTTTTTCTCTAACTACTCTGACATGATGTATTTTTGTATTTAGTCATAATACATGCGTAAATGTCATAGGATATGTAGAAAGAGGTAGCATGTGACAATAGACTTGAGCATGAGATCTTTTATAAACCATTATTTTTTTAAACCTATAATTAATGGGACTTATTTTTAAATTTGCAAAAACTTCACATTTTGGAAAAATAATTTTTCAGAAGATTATGACACATTTCTATTTTACATGTTTCACCATCATACCTTTCTTCCAAACTTGTGTCCATAATTACGTGTTTATCAAACCCAAAGATTGGAAAAATATGTTTTTTTCTTCATAAAAACATTTTGAAGTAAAACCAAAACTATTTCATTAAAATATTTTTCACATCCACATAAAAACCCACTTTCAAACATTGTTGAATAATGCCAAAAACATTTCTTTAAATCATGCATGGTGATCTCATATCTGTCATCTATATTTATGTATGTGACATTTATAAGTGAACTAAATTTGAAAATAACCATAATTTATTCACTAAGACCTCACTTGGTACAAGTCTAGAAGTCCATGCTATCACAACTCTACATTCCCATGCACATAGATATTCATTAGGATTATTTAACTAGCTTATTAATCTTCCTAAATATGATACTATGAATTACTTGGTGCTATGTAGTGTTTTCTTGTCTAACATATATATGTTACATGCTAAATGAGTTGTTTGCATGCTAGATAATAATGTCTAATGAATATGCTTAGCATACATAAGTTATTAAATCCTAAATTGCCTCAAAAGAAGTTGGATTTGCTTGAAACTAAACCAAAAACACAACCCTTTCAAAATTTTCTGCCAAAAACCCATTTCCAGTAACCTGGAAATCAGCAGATGGGCGGCCCCCTTAATTCATTAGGCGGCCCCCTTAATATTTAAGGGGACCGGCCCCTTAATTAAGGGGACCAGCCATCTGATGGTCGAAGGTGCTGCTCCCCTTTTCTATTTTTTAGCCCATTTTATCCTATACTTCCCAAAATTCACAAACACATTTTGTCACAAACCACCCACCAAAATTTACCTTCCACAATCACATCATCACTACACCATAAACACCCAACTCCATCATAAATGCTCATCCATATCATCCATCCAAACATGTCATCATCTAACCACCCAAAATCCAAGCCTTCAAGAGTTGCTAAAATCTCAGTGAGGCCCATTTGGAGGAGGAAGCTTGACATTTGCCATAACCCAACAAATGATGTTGTTCAAACTCAACCAACACCTAAACCTCATCTTAATGAACCCTTTCACACACATAACCAATCATCCATACGTCCACCTTCATTCACTCATAATTACCCAAGTTCACAAATGTCTCCACCACCAAAAGTGTCACCACCACTTCCACCAAATAACAACCACTCTCCATCATCATCACCTTCCACTCAATACTTGAAGTTCATTGAAGAACTCAAGGAAGCCCATGAGCTTAATGCTCTCCTTGCTTTGCACCTTGCTCAAAGCAACTTAAACCCATCACCATCCATATCACCATCATTACCATCATCACCACATCACTTGAGTCAAATTGAGAAACATGTCAACAATTGTCCTTGTTTCATCTTTCTCCAAAATCAAACCATCATTACCATTATCACCATCCATCTCACCATCATTACCATCATCACCACATCACTCGAGTCAAATTGAGAAACATGTCAACAATAGTCCTTGTTGCATCTTTCTCCAAAATCAAACCATCACCTTAAATGAGCGTCTCACTTGGATTGAGTATCTTCTCACTAGATCTAATCCAACACCACCACTTGAACAACATCAAAACCCTCATTCAACATGGTCAAGTCCAAGCTCTCCACCTCCAATTCCTCTATCAACACTCTCTCCAACATCCATACACCCAAACTTACAACCCCATTAATCCAACATTTTTTACCCCCTCTTTACCATCATCCATCCAAAATAATCCAAGTTTTCATGTCTCAAGCAAGTCCAATGGATCTCTTAGGCAATTTAAAATTTTCTACTTATTACATGCTATAAGCAAAATATGTGTTATATCAATAATTATGTTTTTAACATAATTATTTTCAACTAATGAATGCTTTATTTCTTGTCTTTAATATATGATTGTTATGCTTATTGCTTGTATACTTGATATCATGATATATATACATGCTTGATGATTATTAACATGCTTATTCCATAATATGTTTTAAATGTATGCATGCCTAATTAACATGTTTATGTCACTATTTAATCATTCTTGATGTACATGATTCAAATGGAGCTTGCTGCAGAAACACCCAAAAAATGACCCTTTTCTGGAAATTTTTCAAATTTGGTCGACTGGGAAAACACCAGATGGGCGGCCCCCTTAATTCCCTAGGCGGTCCCCTTAATTTTAAGGGGGCCAGCCTACAATTAAGGGGACCGGCCATCTGGGCAGTAAAATTTACTGTTTTCTTTTGCATCTTGCGACCCCTTTTATCTAGCCCAAACCTTACCTAAATCAACCATCACCTCCATCAAACACCCATTCTCATTCACCATGCTATCACCAAAATCATCTCTAAGACACCAAAACTCCATCACCACCACCTCAATGTTAATCCCCAAGTGCACCAAATGCACCATCAAAAACACCCTTCACTCATGGCACAACATCTTCATCCATACCTTCCACTTCATCCACCAATAACTACATCAACTCACACCTATCATCACCAATACCACCACCATGCTTTCCCATCCCTTGGGCTTTACTTGAAGCCCATGGAGACAATTGCCTTTGTTGCATCCACAACCGAACCATCATCTTTGGTCTTAGAGATGAGATACACTACATGTTTTCATCCCTTGAACACATGCTTAACAACCAACCTCCACCACAACCTCCACCATTTTCACCCACTACACCACCACCACCTTCATTCTCACCAAATTAAGCATATGCAATGTTTAATCAAAGATAATTTTTCAAACCATTTTGTGTGCAAGCCCCATGGAAGATCATGTACTCCTAGAATGATTATGTAGATTGCATTACTTACTAGCTAATGTAGGATTGAATATAATCTTGGATGGTTGTGTATTTATACACAACATTTTTAATGAATGTCTTTATATGCATGCTTATTTTTGCTATATATATGCTTGTGCTTCTAATATTTTTCTTGCAAGTATTCCATATATCGATTCCTTGGTGCCCTCAAACGAGGGGGAGCACACATCAAGGGGGAGTTCTCGTCCCGACAAATTTTGTCTCAAAAACTTGTCGGCATAACCTTTTTAATTCTACAAAAAGGGGGAGAAGTGAATATAAACTCACTAAATACTTGTCCAAAAATAACTTTTTGGATTTAATGAGTTTAGGTTTTGTAATCATCAAAAAGGGGGAGATTGTTGACATAAATAAATGCCTAAAAACATTATCAATATTTATTCATATCTCTATGTTTTGATGATAACAAAATGTAAACTCATTAAAACATAAACTTATAAATTAAAAAAGTACTTAGTTGTAAATATTCACTTCTACAACTAAAATCACTTAAGGTATGAATGAACTAATGCTTAATGCATTATATGATCAAAGGAACATTTTCTTAATAACTAGATTTTTTATAAAAGATCAAAAACATTTTATATATTTTTGAAAAACATTTTTGGTATTAAATAAATATGTTTAATCTTTTATAAAAATATGAATTCAAATTTTTAACCAAAATAAGTTAAAATGTTCCAGAAAAACCTTCCCCACAAAAGAACAAATCTGGGCAACGGACACCTTGGGCGGCCCCCTTAATTTTACTAGGCGGCCCCCTTAAAATTAAGGGGACCGCCCCCCTATTTAAGGGGGCCGGCCACGCTCCAGTAGGCTCCAGCTGTCCAGATTTTTCCTTATAAATACCAGCCTTCCCCTGGATTTTTACTCAACCTTTTGCACTAAAACTTTCTGTTGTAGATCTCATTTCATATCTTAAAAAAACCTTTGATCATGTAATCTTAAGCATTGGTTTCCAAGTGATCCAAGCTTCCACCATCCAAGTGCAAAAGAAGAATACTTCTATCAATCAAGATTAGAAGTATTACAACTTAGTATCATCTTGTTACTTAAGTTGTGTGTTTAACAAAGTTTGTAAATCATTCATTCATTTGTATGTAAGGTGTGTGTTGTAGATTAGTGTTGTGTGTAAGTAGTGAAGATGTTGTATAAGTAGTTGTGATATAGAAGTTGTGAGGTCAAAGTGTAGAAGTCGTGAAGCCGTTGTGTAGAAGTCGTAAACCCGTGGTGTAGAAGTTGTGAAGCCGTAGCTTAGAAGACCTGAAGTCCTTGTGTTGAAGTCGTGAAGCCGTAGCATAGAAGCTGTGAAGCGGTCGTGTTAAAGTTGTGAAGTCCTGGTTGTGAAGTCCTAGTGTTGAAGTCGTGAAGCGGTAGCATAGAAGTTGTGTACCGGTCGTGTTGAAGCCGTGAAGTCCTAGTCGTGAAGTTCTAATGTTGAAGTCGTGAAGCCGTAGCATAGAGGTTGTGTAGCGGTCATGTTGAAGTCGTAAAGTCTTAGTCATGAAGACATAGTGTTGAAGTCGTGAAGCCGCATCATAGAGGTTGTGTAACGGTTGTGTTGAAGTCGTGAAGAAGTCGTGAAGAAGTCGTGAAGCAGTCGTGAAGCCGTTGTGAAGTAGTCGTGAATAAGTTGTGAAGAAGTTGTGTTGTGAAGTTGTGAGATTGGTTCTAGCTACGATTAGAACTCGACATTTAGCTTTGTGTCGTTAAACCCGTGTAAGCCAAAGTCGTGTAAGGTTTTCTCCGCCATAAGGGAGCTTATTGAAGTTGTGAAGAAAACTCTCGAGCAAGGTGTGCTCGGGGAGTGGAGTAGGGCAAGGAAGGTGTCCTTGTAGCCGAACCACTATAAATCTCTCGTGTCTCGGTTAGATCTTTCCATACCTTATTTATTTCTTTACTTGCATCGTCATTACTTTCATACACATAGGATTATATAATTGCTAGTATTTATTAGAGGTCGACTTCACATAAAGATCAATTTGAAAATCCATTCAAGAAACCAAAACTTTTACAATCAATTTAAAAGAATACTTATATAACTAATAATAAGGTTCAAGTTTTATTTTTCATACAAACTTGAATCTAAGTGTTTTAAAAATAAACAAAGGTCTTCATAATAAAAATTAAAAAGACGTAAAACTATTCAACCCCCTTCTAGTTTTCCACATATTTATTATCACATGGTGCTCCTTGTGCATTGTTAATGTGTTGATTTCATGACTTAGCCAGCGTAACAGATAATTTGCGTGACACTATATGAGTGTAGTATCTGTAAGATTGATTATGGTTCAAGATGTTTTGATTATGATATTATTTGCGGATTTGGTTTTGGAACTGTGATTTAGGCGGTGTGAGCCTACGTTGAATTTGACTTATTTTTGAATGATATTTTGAACTCGAAACCTTGTGGTTCAACCATATTGTTTTAAACTAAAACCTATGAACTCACCAACCTCGTGTTGACAAATTTAGCATGTTTTTTCAGGTTAAGGCGGTAGCTTATTTTTTGAGGCGCTTGGCAAGGGGCACGGTCATAGACGACTCTGATAAATAATTGGGACCGCTTTACTTATTTTATGGGCCTATTTCCGCACTACTTTTGAATAATGTAAATTTAACACTTTTTGTTAATGAATTTTATTCTAAATGATTGAGGTAAAAACCGTTCTTTTTACTTATGTTGTGATACCAATTGAGTAGCACCCCAGTGACATGTACGCTTCCCTGGACACAATTTTGGGGGTGTTACCGATTGGTATCCGAGCCTAGGTTATAGAGAACTGGGTATATTTTTAAAACCTAGACTATAACAATTTTTGCGAAAAATTAACTCTATGACCGCCACGTGCCTGCCTGCCAAGCCGAAGCCTCATTGATGATTTTGTTTGATGGTATATGTGGTTAGACATTTGATGGCATATGTAACGAGGTAATTGATGATATATTCGTTGAGATGTGTGCCTGACTATTGGATAATGCATATCCGCCTATTTTAGTTGTTCACTATAAGCATTTCCATATGCTTATGCACGCACCGAACCTGTCACAGAGTTACGCTATTTTCTTGCGTAATCTCACTATTTGATTTCGAGTTTGTACACTCGTCGTGGTTTTTCAGAATGATTTTGGATGTAAGGGACATATTGCTAGTATAACTAGGCTGAGTGTTTCAAAATTTATTGAACCTTGGGTGAATATAGACTGATCACCTATATTCAACCAGGGACATGGCCTGATCACCTATGTCTAACTCATAGGTGAATTTTGTGATGCTCGGAGTAATTATAACAAAATTATGTTCGGGTGACTTTTGATTTTGGAAATGGTACAGTTTTGCATGTGTACACGGGCATTAGATATTACTTCCGCACACACGACACACTGGCATCACAACACCGCATGAACCATAATACCCCTGGCACCGCTATACGTCTCCATTTCTATGAAATTCCTGTTTGTCGCTGCCTGATCATGTTTTGCATCAGGACGGGTTAGAACTGATTGGCACCATTTGAATCTGAGTTACTTATTTGTAACCCCTTAAGAGTGTAGTAAGCCGTCTGAGCTTATTGGAGTATTTGGATTCGAGTTTCGGTAACGTTTGGATGGATTTGATTTTGGCTACGTTTGGATTTGATTTTGGTTACGTTAGATTTGGTTTTAGCTATGTTTGAATTTGGATCGCTGGATTTTGTGATTTTGGACCTCATTCCGGATTTGGATTTGCTATTCGGCCTTGTTTTGTTGTGGTCTTATTACAGTCGCCTCTACCCTAAGCCTTGTGATCAATCGATGTTGTTCAATCGAAGTTGTTCAATCAATGTTGTACCTTCCGCTTTAAGCACTATGTACATTACTGATTCAACCGACTGATTGCTAGTAGCAATCAAAATCCTCCCTCAGAGTTGTACTCTGAACTCGCTAAACTCTCAATTTGGCAGAGAGATTCCACACCCAACAGAAATCTTAAGACCCTAAGGAGTAACTTGAACCACGTTCCTTGGGACAATCACCTAATTCTACTCCCGTCCCTCAGGAATACCATTTATCTTTGCTAACCTCTTATAGGATAATAAACTGTTTTGCCATTAATTTACAAACTGCCTTTGATTTTTCTACCGACCATTTTGCGGTCATCCTACAAAATGTTTTACTGCTATTTCACGAAAATCAAAATTTTGATCTTTCACCATTTTATAAATGGCGAGCTGCTTTCATGTTACCCCATAAACTGTTCTACAAATCGTTTAGCAAAACGATTTCATAAAATGCTTTGTTGCCTTGTTACGATGTTATAAATCAAACTGAAAATCAAAATTTTGACTTTGCTACAATTTTATAAACGATGAATTGTTTTCCTATTATCCTATAAGCCGTTTCACAAATCATTTCACAAATCATTTTGTAAGTCGATTGCTGTTTTGCTACTATATCAGAAACTAGACCTCAGGAGCGAATCCCGCACCTCTACCTGAGTAATCGAGTGTGGCAATGGATGAGATCAAGCGTAAGTATTCTCATCTCTTTTTAACTCCAATGGGTAACTTGAATTGAATCGTGAGGACGCGATTCCTTTTTAAGGAGGTGAGACTGTAATACCCCGTAATTTTCTTGACATGTTTTATTCGGAGAACCCACGATTTATTTTGAGTTTGGTATTAATTATGAGAAACTAGGCATATTTATAGTCGTTTTTATTGGAAATAATATTATGAGCGCGATGGCGTAATTCCCGTGTTGTGAATCTACCGTTTGCTAACCTAAACGAGCCCCGATTCACTTAATTCCAAAAGATAGTCAAAATTACGGTAATAGTCCCTGTGCAAAAATTACCCCACCCGCCCCTAAAGTTCCTAGGGTTACACAACTGGTCCCTGTGTTATGCCACTTTGAAATCAAACTTTGGGAGCTTATATAAAAACCCACTTATAACTAAACTAGGGTTCATTTCCTCTCTTGCTCCCTAGCCATCGCCTCCCTTAGCTCCACCTCCGGCCACCTTTTTAACGCCACCACCGCCGCCCTTATCACTCAATTTCTATCATTAAACACCATCTTACACACCTTATCTCACCGTTTGTGAACCCTACGCGTGTTCACGCGCCACCACCACTTGTTTTTGTCTCGTTCACGCCGTGTTCCACCGAAGGTAGGTATAGATCGAGTTGGAAACTCGATCTAAACACCGAGACACCACTTGTGGTGAATTGGTGTGGGTTAAAAAGGGTTTTAAATGATGTTAGTATATAAAAATGTGAGTAAATAATCTTTGGTATCATCATTTGTTCGAGTTTCATTGTGTCGAGAGTGATACCGTGAGCATAAGCTCACGGCCGTGGTCCATGCGAAGCTATTATAAGCTTGTCGAGCTTATAGTTAAGCTTATTATGAGTTTTGAGTTATTTACTTCTTGTTGTCCTTGATTGGAGTCAGTCTCGGGTCAAAACCCACTTAGGGTTTAGATTAATGAAGGGTTTGATTAGTTTTGGTATTGGAGTTGTTTGGTTGAGTTTGGTTTGAGGTGGAATAGTTTTGGGATTTGAGCCGTGACCCTTGAGGTCCGTATGGGTGGTTGCTATCGACCGGTTCGAAGCCGAGACCCTTTGGTCTCGGCATGGTAAGGTTAATATATTCTTGGTATTTTTTGTCGTGTCGTGATGTTGGATTTGGTTTGATTTAGTTTGATGAGCCATAACATTTTGGCCGAGTAGTAGATACAGCCGTATGGCCTTGTGGTTTATTTCTTGAACTTGGAGATATACTTGTGATTGTTTTTAGCGAGGTTGAGTGCCACCGAGACTTTGTAATCTCGGTATGGTCTCGACAAGCCGAGAAATGAATATTAGATTTATATTTGGACTTGTGACTATTGAGATTGACTTATTGACTCGAGTATACATTAAGACTCGGAATGGTGACTCGGAATGTAAAATGACTCGGTATATATATTTTTTTTGTTTAGAAATAAAAATGGCAAAAATAAGAAAGGATGAAATAATAAATAATAATAACTTATAATACTTAACAATTTATTTTGTGAATAACAAGTTATTTTGTTAATTGACATGTTTGAAAACTTATGAATTATTTGCCGTGGTAACGTTCCATTAATGGGCGAGTCATAGCGAATTAATGTTTTATAATATAAAGCATATAAGAATTATAATTCAATGGGATGTTTGGGAAAAATACCGACGACTACCAATCTATTCACTTGATTGGGTGCATTTGATTGTGAGATTTATTTAGTTTGACCTCGTCGTTTCGTCTTGAGTTCTTTATCGTTTTTCTCGTCGATTTCGTTTGTTTATTCTTCTTTTAGCGTGCGTACTCTTGAGTCGTGTCTTTCTTCCGTCACACAAATGATGATACCCTACTTATACTAAAGGCTAAAAATAGATTATTTTTGAAATGGAATAGGATTATTTTAGGAATGGAAATGATTGATTTTGGAAAGGGAAATAGTTAACTTTTGGAGACTTTTATGCTTTTAGTTATTGTGTGGAATATATTTTGAGACGAGTCTTTATATTATTAGGTTGTGCCGAGTCCGTTGTGCCGTGTGTCCTAGTTGCCGTTGTACTTGTACCTCCGTGTACCATTGTGCTTGTCTCCTGGATACCTTTGTGATTCGCTCTAGATGCTAGTTTTGTCAGTCGTGAATAGTTGCTTTGCTGTGGCTAAGGTGAGTTCATGGCCCCTACTTTTACTGGTTTTATAACTGTTTTGGGGGAGAATACATGCTCGTTTTTAACTAAACTCAATGATTGTTTATATAGATGCGAGAATTGTTTACTCAAGATTTGACTGTTTGGCTGAAATATTTGACTTGGTTATTTGAATTCATTATGTGTTTATCTGTTGCATATGTAATTATTTTCTCATGGACCCGATATGTTTTGTGGTTTATGAAACTGTTACGTAAGCTGGCTAAGGTCCTTGTTATAGGTCGCAATCTTGTGCGTAATGATTATGATATGTCGCAATTTTGTGCGTGGTTATTGTATTATGTCGCAACTTGTGCGTATTTATTATCACATGGTGCTCCCTGTGCACTGTTAATGTGTTGATTTCATGACTTAGCCAGCGCAACAGATAATTTACGTGACACTATATGAGTGTAGTATCTGTAAGATTGATTATGGTTCAAGATGTTTTGATTATGATATTATTTGCGGATTTGGTTTTGGAACTGTGATTTAGGCGGTGTGAGCCTACGTTGAATTTGACTTATTTGTGAATGATGTTCCATATTGTTTTAAACTAAAACCTATGAACTCACCAACCTCGTGTTGACACTTTTAGCATGTATTTTCAGGTTAAGGCGATAGCTTATTTTTGGAGGCGCTTGGCAAGGTGCACGGTCATAGACGACTCTAATAAATAATTAGGACCGCTTTACTTATTTTATGTGCCTATTTTCGCACTACTTTTGAATAATATAAATTTAACACTTTTTGTTAATGAATTTTATTCTAAATGATTGAGGTAAAAACCGTTCTTTGTACTTGTGTTGTGATACCAATTGAGTAGCACTACAGTGACATGTATGCTTCCACTGGACACGATTTTGGGGGTGTTACAGCATTGAACTTTTAGAAGCTTCAAAGGGTGGTACAAAAGTGCATTATATTAGAATACATAGATTAAGTTAATTGATATGATATAACCCTTAGAGCACGCGGTATGGTAACTCAAAGGTGAGTTAAGGCTTAACTTTTTGCTGCATTAAGGGTGAGTTACCACACCGTGCATGTGAGTTAAGGTCTTGCTTTAAGGGGCACGTTAACCCCCTAACGTGCATTAAAGGTAGTGTTTTTTTGTGAGTTAAGGTTGAGTTATCACACCGTGTGGTGAGTTAAGCTTTAACTCAGGTTTTTTTAGTTGAATTATGATAAAAGTGGGGCACAAAATGTTGAGTTATGATAAGGGGTGTTTTTTTTTTAGTTAAGGTTAAGATGTTAAAGCTGATGTGGCGCTGACGTGGCACTGCGTTAAGGTTTAACTCGAGTTACCACACCCTGTGCTCTTATGATGAGAACTGCATGTTGGAAACATAACTATATCATAACTAAGTTCAAACTTCATCAAACACACAAATTGAACCATCAAGGATATGTAATCACAAAATGACTAGGTGATATTTTCCCTTTCTGAATAAAAACTGCATGGCTGTAAAGCCAAGCAACGCGATAAAATCCCATCCTGATCAACTATCGCTATGTACTGAAAAATGCAAAAACCATTCAGTTACATTACCCCACCCCTATTTTACCAAGTAACAAAGACCAGCTTAAATAAGGATCACAACAAAGTCGAAATTAAAATAACATTGCCATCGGAGTGGGAATGGAAAAGAGTACTGAAGTTCTTACTCTAAAAAGTTAACATAATCTTATTTTTAACGGTGATTTATTTAAAACACACTCTCAAGAAGCAGAGTGAGAAAAAGGTTACAATATGTATGTACAAGCTAAGATTGGATCGTTAATCCAATCACATCTACCAAAAGTCGGTAATCTTGCCAAACCAAATCACATCAGAAGATCAAGAAACCCTATATATAACCCTTATGATGAGAACTGCATGTTGGAAACATAACTATATCATAACTAAGTTCAAACTTCATCAAACACTCAAATTGAACCTTCAAGTTTGATATTCAAGGATATCTAATCTCAAAATCACAAAATGAATAGGTGATATATCCCTTTCTGGATGAGATTATTTATCCAGTTATCTCCCTTATACTCAGTTCTTGTACTATTTTTCTCCTCAATTTTTATACATTTTTTATTACCTGTGGATATCACCTCAGCCCGGACATTAAAAATACCATTGGAATCTATGTTAAAGCAAACCTTTAACTTCTGCTCACCTACAGGGGCTGCTGGAATGTCATAGAGAACAAATGAGCCAAGTAAGATGTTTTCTCTAATGCTGTTGCTCTCTCCCTCATATACTTTGAATTCTGCAGATACTTGGTTGTCAAAATATGTATTATAAACACACTCCTTCATGGTTGGTATGGGTGTGTTCCTCGGGATCACGACACTCATTGTATCAAAACCAAGTCGAATGCCAAGAGACAGAGGAGTCACATCTAATAGAATCAAATCCTTCACCTTTTTATTACCATTACCACACAACTTTGATGCCAACGCTGCTGCGCCATAAGCTACATCTTCATCTGCGTTAATGCTCTTACAAAGTGGTTTCCCATCAAAGAATTCTGTCAGCATTTGTTGTACCCTTGGAATCCGTGTAGATCCACCAACAACATCATTAACATCTTTCTTGCTCATACCTCCATCTCTCAAACAAATCTCCACATGCTCAATGCACTTATTAAAGAAATCTGAGTTTAGCTCCTCAAATTTTGCCCTAGTTATATTCATAGAAAAATCAATTCCCTCGTACAACGAGTCAATTTCAATAGATGTTATAGTTGTTGATGACAAATCCCTCTTTGCTTTCTCACATGCGACTTTTAACCTCATCATTGCTCTTGCATTTTTTTCTCACATCCTTGTTTTCTTTCATCCTAAATTCTTGGACACAATAATTTACCATCGTCTTGTCAAAATCCTCGCCACCCGAATGAGTGTCACCGCCGACTGCTTTAACAGTAATGGTGCCATCCTTGCTGATATTAATAAGAGACACATCAAACGTTCCTCCACCCATATCAAAGATGCAAACATTTTTCTCATTAGGACCGTTTATGTCAGCACTCTTATCAAGGCCATACGCAATTGCTGCTGATGTTGGCTCATTAATCAAACGCATGACATTAAGGCCAGCTAGTTGTCCGGCAGCCTTGGTTGCCTGTCGTTGCTCGTTATTGAAATATGCAGGGACAGTTATCACTGCATCTATAACTTATGTCCCAAGGTATGCTTCAGCAGTTTCTTTCAAATTTTTTAGAATCAAGGCAGATATGTATTGTGGTGAAAATTTCTTTTCTTGTGACCCGTGTTCAAACACAAGCAATGGCTTCCCCTCAGACCCTTCAATTACCTTAAAAGGCCATGACTTGATGTCCTCATGCACTTTACTGTCATTGAATCCACTTCCCATTAAATGTTTAACATCTACAACAAATTGACAAAAAAACCAAAGATTAGGAATATAATTAAATTACAAGATTCGGAACAAGCAGAAGGATAAATGGTTAAACCTAGTATATACTTTTTTTACTTGCTTGTGGAATATAAATAAAAAAGAACTCACCGAAAACAGTGTTTTTAGGGTTCCTGTTTATTTGATTTTTTGCAGCCTCACCAACCAAAATTTGTGTACCATCCCAAGCAACACATGATGGTGTAATCTTGTTACCTTGTTCATTAGGAATCATCTCCACGCGGTTATGTTTATCAAACCATGCAGCTACACAAGAATATGTTGTTCCAAGATCAATACCAACTGCAGTTCTACCAATTGTTTTGGACATCTTGAAACACCTGAAAACTATGATAGAATGTTTGTATAGTTTAGCATGGTTGTAATTGGTATTATGGATGAGAGTTAAGGAGTAATATACGTTCTTGGAACCTTTTTTATGCTTTTATGTTACGCACTCAAATTGGGGCGACTATGTTTTGTTTGTTAAATAGAACTGTGTTGTGATACCAGTCAAACTCTGTTAACTTTGTTACATATTAAAAGATAATCATATAACAACAGTCCCTATAGTCTATTTTCTCCTTTAAATACTTAAAGTATTACGACTAGTTTTCTTTTTTTTTTTTTTTTTTTTTTTTTTTTTTAACGGCGAGTTAGCACAATACTAAGTTAGTTATTCGATTCTACAGTACTTACCCAGAAGGTAGTCCCTGCCAACCTCGAATAATAATTAGTGATTCGATTTCACAGTACATACCCAAAAGGTAGTCACTGCCAGCCTCGAATCGACGCATCTATGGGGCAGAACCCCACAGATTCCACCTTGAAGGAAAACCCCCACGGAGAGACTCGAACCTGAGACCTCTCGCATGTGATAACAACCTCCCCAAGGTCACCCTTAGTGGCCAACTGAGCTAGCCCAGTTGGTTATTACGACTAGTTAACTTATTGTCTTATGACAAAAGTTCAATGCAGAACACATTTTCTTTAAAGAATAAATGGTTAAATCTCCGTCATTCAATCCACTTAAATCTGATGGTGTAGATTAATTCTTATTAAAAAACGGAGGGGCTTTTTGGTAATTATCTAACTCCACCTAACACCCACCATTCCCACACTCACACTCACACACTCACACTTCTTCTTTACACACATAGACTCTCTATTTCTCTCTCATCAAAATTTTTATCTTCAAGATCTAAACTTTATCCACTTCATAAATTCTGTAACACCCCAACCCGGCAAGGGTAGAAGTATCACACTAATGGTTTCATATCAGATAAACATAGCATACAATCAATAGTAATACAATGGTTCTCAAAGGTTACAAATGTAATCTTGCAATACAAGGGTTACAAAGGAAAATAAAAGTTGCCTATTAAATCCATAAGTATATCTCTTCTAATGGCTTCTACTCAAAGTCTTCTAAATCCAAAAGTCTCTTCACTCATACCCAAACCCGTCGTCCTGCTCATAACCTGCCGCACACGAAAAGAAAACGTGCGGCTGAGCTTAAAAAGCCCAGTGAACAGATATAACGGAAACAAAGCAGTAGCATAATGAATAATACATGAGTAAATGAGAATGGAAGCATGAGTACATAATGAGAATACAAGGTAAGAATACATGGTAAGAATACATGGTAAGAATACATGGTATCATAAGGGAAAGGACAAGGTGCATGGTAAGGGAAGGTCAGTAATCCACTACGAGCCCATAACATAACATGAATCATAATCATAATCATAATCGTACACATGCAGAGGGGAGACCTCTTAGTATCCTGTGAATATGAGGGGTGTCCTCAATCATGGGTATCCTGTAAATATGAGGGGTGTCCTCAATCATGGGTTGGAGTAGCTAGCTCCCAGAGTGTGAAAGACGTGTATCGCACACACCATCAGTCACCATGAATAACATAACATAACATGAACATGAACATGAACAAATCTAGGATGCATCCATACGCCCCAGGTGGCCATAATCTGCCTCTACGTAAACATAACATGCAGGGACGGGACAGGTCATCACTCTCCTGCCCTAGAGTCATGCCATCGGTGCATCGACTGACATGGACATGAAACCCTCATGCCTAGTGAGTGGCTCGTAGTATCAAACTGTGGGTCAAGGTCAAGTATCATGAATCATGTTTTAAGTTTACTTGCATAGGTCATTATCTGGTTTCATAAGTTCATAATCATGGTTCATAATCATGGTTCATAAGCATGGTTCATAAGCATGGTTCATAAGTAAGGGTTCATAAGTAAAGGTTCATAGGCAAAGGTTCATGCATGAAAGGTTCATAATCATAAGAGGTTCAATATCAGAAAGGTTCATAACAGAAGGTCATGACAAGGGTTCATAATATCATGAAAGAAACCAGAAAGGTTCACAGAATCAAAGAACATGGCAGTGAATCAGAAATCAGAAATGAGACGAATGCACCTTATTAAAGAAGGGCAGAATATCTGTACCTCGACAAAGCACACAAAATACCAACGCAACGAAAGAATAGGGATGAATGATCACTCCCTCTTCACCCGATCTACAATTAAACATAAGTTCTCTTAAGTTCGTATAATCATATGGTTTCATGTTACTCCTCATTTCATATTAAGTAACTTTGATCATCAAAGTTCTCGTATTTCAAATTAAAGGATTAGAGATGATCATATTCTTAGCTCATGATTCGTAATGTCATTCACAAGTTTTAGTGTCTTATAGTAGTTATCATAACTTTAGGGATTCAATATGAAAATATCATAAGTTTAGGGTTCAATATGAAAATATCATCAAGTTACCGATTTTATAAGTTATGACCTTTGATTTTATCAAAATATCCATTTATACCCTTAAGGTTACATAATAAACACATCACACCCTTTAGTTCACAATTTTACACTTTTATCCCATCACACAGTTTTAAGTACGAATTTGTCATGTTTTCCATAATTTATAAATCGTATAAGAACTCAGTATTAAAATCCCCAAAAATTCCCAGAGGTGCTCATATGTCTAAACTATTTTATCAAATTTTTCCAGATTTTATTATGTAGTATAGATATGTATTAAAAATCCACTTTCTCAACTCGTCCAGATTTCTGAGTAATTTTACCATACGAAAAGTTACCAATTATAAACCCTTTAAGAAAAATTCACAAAAATCTAGAAAAATTCCAGGAAGTAGAACACATCTTTAATATTACCCAGTTCAAAGGACACCTCCTAACTCAACAAGGTTTGAAAAGTAAAAATGGAAAACCCGGACTGATTTTCCAGACTCACAAATCCGACCAGACACATAATTTTCTAAAAATCAAAAAGTACCTTTCCAGGCCTCTAAAAATTACAAACTAAATTTTACCAGGTAGCTATTTCAATGAACTTAGTTTTAGGCTTTTAAAATACTCAAAAACTCGATTCCATCATAAGGTTACAGCCGTTTAAAGTCGACCAAAAATCCCACTCAGAATCAGACCTCACAGAAACATATCCATTTTAGAGTTTTTCATATCCAAATCATAAGTTTTTCATCCCAAACGATTTTGGTTGAGTTCATAACATATTTTGGTCATCCTATAACATATTTAACATAATCACAACTAATTATTTCACCCCAAACATGCAGCCAATTCATATACACGAATTTTAGGGTTTGTAAATTTTATGATTTCATGTGATTGTTTGTGGTTCTATAACACATATTTTTCGATCATGACAACGGAATAAGAACAAGAATTAAACAAGAACACGATACCCTCGTAGACCACGAAAACCACGAACACCACACGGATCAAAAACACCACACGAAAGCCTCTTTTTCCTCCTTCCTTCTTGCGCCAACAGCAGCAGAAAAACAGCATCAAAACGTGATTGAATTGATTAGTTTTTGACGTGTAAACTTCGTATGGATCATTATAGGGGTTAGGGGCTTACCTTGTGACGATTAGACGATAGTTAGAACAAGTTTTTGGAGCCTTTTTGGATGATTTTCAAGCGTGGCAGCAGGTACAATGGAGGCAGCGACTGTTTTGGTGTTGTAGGGTTTTTGGATTGTTGTGAAAGTTGAAATCCGGTGTTTAGGAATAAAAACATGGACCGACAATTTGATTTGGCAATTAAGTTAGGAATGATTTGCAAGGTTTTAGGGACTTACCTTGATTGTTCCAATCATGAACTTGGACCCTATCTTGGTCCAAGGGGGGGCGGCACATATGTAACTTGTTTCTTTTTTTTTTTTTTTTTTATAACATAACTTATATAATGTATAGTTTATATTTAACTTAGACTTAGGTTAATTTTGTTAAATTCGTATTCATAAGTTCTCACGATTTTAAATTCGGGGCATTTTAGTCTTTTCATATTGTTTTAATTTGCGGGTTTTACAACTCTTCCCCTCTAAAAAAAAATTTTCGTCCTCGAAAATTGAAGTGCGAGATCGAAATGAAATGCGAACTCGAAAGCAATAACGAAATGAATACGTACCAAATCAAAAAGAGAAATTCGGATAATCGGATCGTATTGATTCTTCGGTTTCCCAAGTAGCCTCGCTCTCAGGATGGTTCTTCCAAAGAATCTTTACGAACGGAATGGTTTTAGTTCTCATGACTCTTTCCTGACGCTCCAAAATAGCCTCAGGTTCTTCACTATAAGAAAGGTCTTCCCGAATCTGATCGAACGGGCAAGACACAACGTGAAGCGGATGATAATCATACTTACGAAGAAGTGACACATGGAATACATCGTATACGAAGAATAAATGGGAAGGTATCGCCAAGCGATGAGATACCTCGCCAACCTGATCAAAATCATAGAAAAGCCCTAGGCTCTCGTAATCATAACTAATTAGTTCCAAGGAATACGAAACATCAATGCAACGGATAACGATTTAAATCTCACATAGAGATACAAGAAACATCCATGTTCGAAAGCAACACGAACATGTTACTAAAGAGTAAAATCTCATCAACTCAGTCCAGATTCTTAACGAAAAGGGAACTAGTGCACCACTATAGAAGAACTCATAAATTCCAAGCAGATACCGATCGAACTAAGGAACGTTCCATCGGTCAACGAAGCGCGTGACGAATCATCAAATGTATCAAATCGTATATCAAAGACAGCGGATCAATCATATAGTTAGAATAAATCTCAAGTCTCACTAAACGCGGATGATCTCAAACAGATATCAGAAATTCTAAGGCTTCTAAGGCACTTCTCGAAATATCCTATGCCCACAAAGAGTGCACGTTATATGATGTAAGTATTATCACGCTGGCCAGACGTCATAATACTTGCATCATATAAATATGCCCTCACGATGGTCATACTTTATCTCAAGTCGTGATTAACATAACTTATCTAAATCCACCTAGTCCACCTACCGTCTCAGAGGTCACTAAAATCAAACATCATAACTAAGAGAACGAAATTACTCGAAGAGTAACGGAAATCCGAAAATGTCCATCAGAATTCAGGTACGTCGTTAATAGCGTCAATACTTCATAACTTATCAAAATCAACTCAGCCAATATCAGTGGTTACTTCAACATCCGTCCTTTCTGAAACATAAATCACAAAGTCCCTTCCATAATTCGTCAATATTCCACATAACTCGTTACTCAACAAATGCAGAGTGACATAGGACGAAATTTCTAACAGAGAAACCCAAATTATTCAAAGGACTTCATTATCAGGTAACGGTATTTAAGTAGGTTGAGGGAAAAACAAATTACGTCATCGATAGCTTCATCATTCACAGAATCACCTCGTCTAAACGCAAATCTCCACTTCAAAATTCGTCAATTCAAATACTAAATTTCAAAATTTCTTTCAAGTTGGAGTGGTTCATCTATGTTTGTCCATCTTATCCCATGGTGAAAAGGAATTACAAATTTGAGTCTGATTCCTCAAGCCTTCAGCAACTCTTCTTGATATGGTGATTTCGTAGCGGCAGCCTCTGACACGATCATCGTGCAACCCTCCATCCGCAAGTCTGCCTCTGCTCTCAATTCATCTTAGTACAACTAAAATGAAAAGAGAAGCAAGACTGCGCATCTTCGACAGGTCTTCCAGCATAGCTCCGGGTATGTGTTGAACGATTCGCCTCAGACGATCTGGTTGTCTTGATGCCCGAGTTGCAATCTTCACGTGTTGCATGATGTGTAGTCGAGTACTATCCAGTTCCTCTCTTCTTCCTAGGTGCTTCTTCTAAGGTATACTTGTCGCAACCATCTTCTACTATTCTCCCACCAGGTTTCTAACGCTGATAATTGTCTTCGATCTTGATCCTTTCTGTGTGAAACTCTGTCTTCACATTATATAGGGTAGTGTTGCCTACTAAGAGCTCTGAACGTCAACCGAATTTCTCTTCTAGAACAAAGGCTCATCCTGCCAATAATCTCTATGTTCTTCTTTCATTCTCTGAACATAACACAATGTTATACTATGACAATTTGTCCAAAACACACGAAGACATGATCATTTTTGCCAATACTATTGGCATCACTCAAACTCATAAGGTTATAACGAGCGCGAGGACCGTCTCTGAAATCGGTTAGGGGAAAAAACTTTCACATACGCCTCATGTCGCCTTCCTTCTTCTTCAAAGTAAGACTGAACTACTTCACAAAGGTTACTCTCGGTTAGTTAACCCCCTTCTTAGAAGTTCTTGTGGTTGCTGCTTCAGCCCTTCAAATTTAGCACGACGCAACGAGATACGAAGTTTCAAAAGAAAGACCAAATCAATCATTGATGTGCGAAAACGGATAACGATTACTGATAGTGGTACGGTTAGGTGCACAACAGTCGATACGTCGTCACATACTTCATCTTCATAGACCAACAAGAGTACTTCAAGAGAATCACTGAGGTGAGCAAAATTCATATTACACCTGAAATACCGGAAAATCTTCGTACAACGGAATATTTCTAATGGCGAAACTTTCCAAGGGTGAATAGTAATGGTTGTCAGGAAAATTGATAATCATATGAGTTCAGGGTTGGTGCTTCCATAGTGGCAAAACTTAAGCAGATTCAGGTGTAGAGATTCATCATAACGAAATAGGGTAAGATAAATTGTTAAGATCACATTTCAGATACGGTAGTCTATGGTAGCTTTACAAATAGTCATCCAGTCCATACATAAGAGACCACACAATAAGACATGTCAAGATCAAAGGATTCATAGAACGAATACAGTCATCTAATCAGACGGATAGTTCATATATCGAAATCCAGCACATGTTTCAATAAAAGTGTTGAGATGGATAAACGAATGATTCAAGTGTGGGGATTTGTTCAGCTTCTTAGCATAAGCAGTAAGTAGGATGTGTATTATCAGTAGTACGAACATCGTATATTTGTCAAAAGTGAGATGTACAGAATATCCGTCATTAACATCATCATGCTTAGTTAACAAATCCATACAGAGGTAACATAGCATCATATCCTTCCAAAGGAAATGGTTGGCAGAACAAGATTCGTCATTCAAAGGAAAGGAACATAACTTCCTATATCCATGGTTAATAATTACCAGAATTCTCATGGGAGTAGTAACGGATTTATGCAAAGTTAAGTAGTATCGGACGATACATTCGCATTCAGCATAAGCAATGAATTCACAAAATGTGTCGAACACATTATGATTGAATGGCTTACGACATGGTCGGAAAGGTGTTAAACAGCTTATCAAACAAATCGGAGGTGGATGTCAAAATCTGAAAATGAAACTTACATGGTGTAAGGTATCCAGGTGGGTTTTCCGAGGTATTCCAAACTGACTTGGTTACTAAGCTTAAGTTGCAAAACTTCTAACTCCTGAAAAGTTTCTGATGAGGTTTAACTAAGGGCAGAGGCACGAATCAGAGTGATGCGGAAGCAAATGATACTCACATATATGTCTTAGTCTACCCATTCCTCACTGGTCAAATTTAGGTTCCTACAGGGAGATTCTAAAGCAAATCTTACAGGTTATCTTATGAGCGCTTACAGGGAAACTTAGTGGTCCTACTTACACAGGCCAAGGGTAAGTGTATTACGAATCGAAACCTCTCTCTGATACCATAATTGTAACACCCCAACCCGGCAAGGGTAGAAGTATCACACTAATGGTTTCATATCAGATAAACATAGCATACAATCAATAGTAATACAATGGTTCTCAAAGGTTACAAATGTAATCTTGCAATACAAGGGTTACAAAGGAAAATAAAAGTTGCCTATTAAATCCATAAGTACATCTCTTCTAATGGCTTCTACTCAAAGTCTTCTAAATCCAAAAGTCTCTTCACTCATACCCAAACCCGTCGTCCTGCTCATAACCTGCCGCACACGAAAAGAAAACGTGCGGCTGAGCTTAAAAAGCCCAGTGAACAGATATAACGGAAACAAAGCAGTAGCATAATGAATAATACATGAGTAAATGAGAATGGAAGCATGAGTACATAATGAGAATACAAGGTAAGAATACATGGTAAGAATACATGGTAAGAATACATGGTATCATAAGGGAAAGGACAAGGTGCATGGTAAGGGAAGGTCAGTAATCCACTACGAGCCCATAACATAACATGAATCATAATCATAATCATAATCGTACACATGCAGAGGGGAGACCTCTTAGTATCCTGTGAATATGAGGGGTGTCCTCAATCATGGGTATCCTGTAAATATGAGGGGTGTCCTCAATCATGGGTTGGAGTAGCTAGCTCCCAGAGTGTGAAAGACGTGTATCGCACACACCATCAGTCACCATGAATAACATAACATAACATGAACATGAACATGAACAAATCTAGGATGCATCCATACGCCCCAGGTGGCCATAATCTGCCTCTACGTAAACATAACATGCAGGGACGGGACAGGTCATCACTCTCCTGCCCTAGAGTCATGCCATCGGTGCATCGACTGACATGGACATGAAACCCTCATGCCTAGTGAGTGGCTCGTAGTATCAAACTGTGGGTCAAGGTCAAGTATCATGAATCATGTTTTAAGTTTACTTGCATAGGTCATTATCTGGTTTCATAAGTTCATAATCATGGTTCATAATCATGGTTCATAAGCATGGTTCATAAGCATGGTTCATAAGTAAGGGTTCATAAGTAAAGGTTCATAGGCAAAGGTTCATGCATGAAAGGTTCATAATCATAAGAGGTTCAATATCAGAAAGGTTCATAACAGAAGGTCATGACAAGGGTTCATAATATCATGAAAGAAACCAGAAAGGTTCACAGAATCAAAGAACATGGCAGTGAATCAGAAATCAGAAATGAGACGAAGGCACCTTATTAAAGAAGGGCAGAATATCTGTACCTCGACAAAGCACACAAAATACCAACGCAACGAAAGAATAGGGATGAATGATCACTCCCTCTTCACCCGATCTACAATTAAACATAAGTTCTCTTAAGTTCGTATAATCATATGGTTTCATGTTACTCCTCATTTCATATTAAGTAACTTTGATCATCAAAGTTCTCGTATTTCAAATTAAAGGATTAGAGATGATCATATTCTTAGCTCATGATTCGTAATGTCATTCACAAGTTTTAGTGTCTTATAGTAGTTATCATAACTTTAGGGATTCAATATGAAAATATCATAAGTTTAGGGTTCAATATGAAAATATCATCAAGTTACCGATTTTATAAGTTATGACCTTTGATTTTATCAAAATATCCATTTATACCCTTAAGGTTACATAATAAACACATCACACCCTTTAGTTCACAATTTTACACTTTTATCCCATCACACAGTTTTAAGTACGAATTTGTCATGTTTTCCATAATTTATAAATCGTATAAGAACTCAGTATTAAAATCCCCAAAAATTCCCAGAGGTGCTCATATGTCTAAACTATTTTATCAAATTTTTCCAGATTTTATTATGTAGTATAGATATGTATTAAAAATCCACTTTCTCAACTCGTCCAGATTTCTGAGTAATTTTACCATACGAAAAGTTACCAATTATAAACCCTTTAAGAAAAATTCACAAAAATCTAGAAAAATTCCAGGAAGTAGAAAACATCTTTAATATTACCCAGTTCAAAGGACACCTCCTAACTCAACAAGGTTTGAAAAGTAAAAATGGAAAACCCGGACTGATTTTCCAGACTCACAAATCCGACCAGACACATAATTTTCTAAAAATCAAAAAGTACCTTTCCAGGCCTCTAAAAATTACAAACTAAATTTTACCAGGTAGCTATTTCAATGAACTTAGTTTTAGGCTTTTAAAATACTCAAAAACTCGATTCCATCATAAGGTTACAGCCGTTTAAAGTCGACCAAAAATCCCACTCAGAATCAGACCTCACAGAAACATATCCATTTTAGAGTTTTTCATATCCAAATCATAAGTTTTTCATCCCAAACGATTTTGGTTGAGTTCATAACATATTTTGGTCATCCTATAACATATTTAACATAATCACAACTAATTATTTCACCCCAAACATGCAGCCAATTCATATACACGAATTTTAGGGTTTGTAAATTTTATGATTTCATGTGATTGTTTGTGGTTCTATAACACATATTTTTCGATCATGACAACGGAATAAGAACAAGAATTAAACAAGAACACGATACCCTCGTAGACCACGAAAACCACGAACACCACACGGATCAAAAACACCACACGAAAGCCTCTTTTTCCTCCTTCCTTCTTGCGCCAACAGCAGCAGAAAAACAGCATCAAAACGTGATTGAATTGATTAGTTTTTGACGTGTAAACTTCGTATGGATCATTATAGGGGTTAGGGGCTTACCTTGTGACGATTAGACGATAGTTAGAACAAGTTTTTGGAGCCTTTTTGGATGATTTTCAAGCGTGGCAGCAGGTACAATGGAGGCAGCGACTGTTTTGGTGTTGTAGGGTTTTTGGATTGTTGTGAAAGTTGAAATCCGGTGTTTAGGAATAAAAACATGGACCGACAATTTGATTTGGCAATTAAGTTAGGAATGATTTGCAAGGTTTTAGGGACTTACCTTGATTGTTCCAATCATGAACTTGGACCCTATCTTGGTCCAAGGGGGGGCGGCACATATGTAACTTGTTTCTTTTTTTTTTTTTTTTTTTTTTTATAACATAACTTATATAATGTATAGTTTATATTTAACTTAGACTTAGGTTAATTTTGTTAAATTCGTATTCATAAGTTCTCACGATTTTAAATTCGGGGCATTTTAGTCTTTTCATATTGTTTTAATTTCCGGGTTTTAAACATTATCCACTTCATAAATTCAATAATAACCAAATTCGACATGTGGAAAACTTACAAAATAATTTGTTCGAAATAAGAAGAATTGAATTTGTTCGAAATCAGACTCTGTGGTGAGTCGATGACGTGGCGGTGGTTTGGTGACGGTGATTCGTCGAAAAAAAGAAAGAAACTGGATCTGCACCAAAACTTAATGAAAAAGCAAAAGGTAAAGCAAAGGAATCTTGAAAAGAGGAAGTTCAAAAGATAATATTAATGTATTTTTATGTCAATTTCTGTTGTTACTTTTTCAATTTGCAGCTCTGTTCATTTGGGAATTTATATATGTGGAACTTGATTAGAAAATTAATGATGTAATGTAATTGGTTCTACAATTGTTGTGAGGCGAAATTTGTTAAATTTTTTAAATTGAGCTGGATAAAAGTATTTTGTCAATACACAATGATGCTTTGTTATAAAAACCAGGTAGATGATATAGGGGTTAGAGTTTGTTGTTATGGTTAGGGTGTTAGTAATGAGAAGATCTTGTTGATATATCTTTGTGTAATTGCAATTTCGAATAGAATATCGGTTTATTTTAAGTCAATTTTTGTTGTTACTTTTTCAATTTGCAGCTCTGTTCATTTGGGAATTTTTATATGTGAAAATTGATTAGAAAATTAATGTTGTAATGTAATTGGTTCTACAATTGTTGTGAGGCGAAATCACAAAATAAGGTAAACATTGGTTATAAAGCTTAGTATAGGGTAGTGTGTCGGTTTATCTTTGGTATGTTATGAATGTGCAAATCACATGTGATTTATCGCAAATGACATGTGATTTACCGCAAATCACATGTGATTTTACCTCAAATTATTTTTTTTAGGTGAATCACATGTGATTTACACACGAATCACAACAAAAAACCAGAATCACGTGTGATTTAGTTATTTTTAGATTAAAACAGAATCACATGTGTTTCAGTTTATAGAGTAAATCTCACGTGATATACTTTTTTCATAAAAAATAAAAAATAAAAAAATAAAAAATAAAATAAAAAAAAAACAAAACAAAAACAGAATCACAAATTATTTCACGAATTTGTTTTATAAAATGAAGGAATAAGTTGATTTGATATTGAAGATCACATGTGCTTTTTTAGTACGTGATTTATAAAATTACACGTGATTTTTAAAATAACAAATCACAAGTGATTTTAAAAATCCTGAGCGAAAATTTTGAAGAAAAAAAAGTTCGTTGAAAGTATATAGTAGTGCATATCTATAGAAAGATAATATAATGCTCGTCGCGATGGTATATTTTTCGTAGATTGAAGATTTACCGTTTGCAAGATATGTTGTTCTAAAAAAAAATGTGGAAAATGGGTTTTTATATTTACCTTTCTGCCCTTGCTGTGTAATTGCATAGATTGATCTGGTCCGTTAGATTAAAGCAAAATAAAAGGCCAGGATTTATTGTTTTGTTCTTTGGATAATGCATGTTTGTTGGGATCTCACCTCATTGTCTTATTTGAGAGGAGTTCGGGTAAAATAACTTCATACAGTAAAAAATGTAGGACACCATAATAAGTTGTCACGCATTCATGCATCTAATGGGTATGGTCAAATCCAAAATTGTTTTAACTGCATCTTCAACCTTATTTTTAGGGAGGTGATATTTCCATGGAAGATTTCACTAAATACACAGCAAATTAATATAGAAAGACCTTTATGCCCCTCACAATTCACATCCCCTTTTTTTATAGTAATTATTCTTTTTTATTTTTTCTTTTCAACACATTCTCCATACTCATCGGGTTACAACTTACCACCGCAGCCCTTGACTTCTACTTCCACATCAACCTAACTAATATGAACTCAACCAATTCAAACATCAAAATTAATATGCCACAATATTAATGTAATAAATATGCTACAATGCCACCGTAACTCTCGGCTCTATGGCTTATGCGGAGCAGGAAAATCAGATACAGAAGTTTATGGCTTCTTTAAAACGGTAAAACCACGCAATAGAACACTTACATACAATTTGGTTTGATGGCCGAATGTGGATATTTTCACGACTTTGCATATCCACTCCTTGAGATGTTCGAGAAAAAGATAAGAGGAACATCAAAAACCATTAAGATGTCAATACTAGAAAAGAAAAAGAAGTATCAAAGTGGCTATGAAACCTTGACCCAATCAAAAGTTCTTACACGAACGTGTTTCCGATCATGTCGTGGACCAGTTATATATAAAAGTTCATGACCAAAGAGAGTCTAGAAAAATCAGTATTGCATGCTGCAAAATTGTCATGTCCCTCATTGGATTTATACAGATAATATAAATTGGTAGTCGTGCGGTACCTATTAGGAGAGCATTAGAGTTACCAGAACCGGACGTTTTTATAGAAAAAAATCGGTCGGGATTAATTCAATATATATGGTTAAGTAGCTTCTGTAGCCATGAAACTATACAACCAGAAGTTCCTTAAAAAATAAAACCGTTAAATCTCTAAACCTAACTGTTCGTGATTGTCACTAAAAATCCACTCGTTCTCTCACTTTCGGATAAGCTACTAATCGTTAACAACCTTACAACTCATGTTCCCGTCAAATTGGATGTTGATAAACTAAATTACTCATCTTGGGTATATTTTTTAAAAACCTTTGTAAAGGTTTTGAAGTTCTAACATACATTCTTGGTTCGTTTGATGAAGTAACGACGAGTACAACTGTCCCTGCCACTTCGGAGTGGCTAAAAATTCATTCCATTGTGTTATCATGGATATTCATGACATTATCCAAAACCCTTCAAGAACGTCTCGTAGTGGAAGATCCGTAAACCGCTAAAGAGGCATGGGACCATATTGCTACGATCTTTCATGACGATAAAAGAACTCGCACAATTGCCTTGAAGGCGAAATTATGGTCTTTGAAACTTGTAGACTTGAGCATCGATGCTTACTTTCGTAAGATCGAGTCCATAGCCACTATCTTAACAAGTCTCAGGTCTCCAATTTGTAATTATGACATCGTTAACTTTGATCTTGAAGGGTTGAACGATAAGTATAAGAATGTTGTTAGTATCATTGTACATCGGGAGTCCTTTCCTGATTTTCTGCCTTTTCGTTCGATGCTCACTATCGAAGAGATGAGATTGAATTCGAAGTCACAAGCTACACCAGTTGATTCTTCTTCCTCTTCTCCAATGATTTTATTGGCAGATTCAGGTTACAATTCTAGGTGTTCTAATGTTGTTCATGATGTTAAGTTGTCAAAACTGTGCTTTAATTTTGCAAGGGATATTGTCGATTTGGTAATACTTTTAAGTTTATTCATGATGGCTCCATGCTTGCAAAACCACAACCCCACAACCCGTCCCTCTAGTCGTTGAACCCTAGCAGCAGTAGTGGTCGCGTTAGGTCTCAAACCTCGCACAATGTCACACAAGCTCAAATGCTCGCACTGATTCAATCTCAACAGTAACTTATTTCTCAGCTAGGTTTTAATGGTAATCATAATTTGGCACAGTCTACTAAAACTTAAAATATTTTAGAGTAAACTGCAAAATACATCCCTGTGGTTTACACCTTTTGGCACTTTACATCCCTGTCAGAAACTATTGGCAATATACATCCCCCATTAGGCAAACGTTTGCCACATTACATCCCTGAGTTGGATGGGCGTTATGTTAGTCCGTTAAAGTGTTTGCATCGTTAGTCCTTCTGTTAAAATGTTTGCACAGTTAGTCCTATGGGTTAAGTCTATTTGCACCGTTAGTCCTTCGTTACGTTTTCGTCTAGTTTTTTACGTTTTCATCCGGTTTTTTACGTTTTCGTCCGATTTTTTACGTTTTCGTCTGATTTTTTACGTTTTCGTCTGTTTTATTACGTTTTCGCCCGATTTTTTACGTTTTCGTCCGATTTTTTACTTTTTCGTCTGTTTTTTTACGTTTTCGTCCGATTTTTTACGTTTTCGTCCGATTTTTTTCGTTTTCGTCCGATTTTTTACCTTTTCGTCTGTTTTTTTTCGTTTTCATCCATTTTTTTACGTTTTCGTCCGATTTTTTACATTTTCGTCTGTTTTTTTAAGTTTTCATCCATATTTTTACGTTTTCGTCTGTTTTTTTAAGTTTTCGTCTGTTTTTTTACGTTTTCGTACCTTTTTTTACGTTTTCGTCTAGTTTTTTACGTTTTCGTCCGGTTTTTTTACGTTTTCGTCCATTTTTTAACTTTTCGTCTGTTTTTTTACGTTTTCATCCAATTTTTTACGTTTTCGTCCGATTTTTTACGTTTTCGTCCGGTTTTTTTCGTTTTTTACTTTGGTCCGCTTTTTTACGTTTTCGTCCGATTTTTTACGTTTTTTTCAGGTTTTTTACGTTTTCGTCTGGTTTTTTACGTTTTGGTCCGATTTTTTAACGTTTTCGTCTGGTTTTTTAAGTTTTCGCCCGGTTTTTTACGTTTGGTTTTTTAACGTTTGGTTTTGGTCCGATTTTTTAACGTTTGGTTTTGGTCCGATTTTTTAACGTTTGGTTTTGGTCCGATTTTTTAACGTTTGGGTTTTTTAAGGTACGAAAACGTAAAAAAATGGACTAAAACGTAAAAAATCGGACGAAAACGTAAAAAAACAGACGAAAACGTAAAAAATCGGACGAAAACGTAAAAAACAGACGAAGACGTAAAAAATCGGACGAAAACGAAAAAAATCGGACAAAAACTTAAAAAATAGACGAAATCGTAAAAAATTGGACGAAAACGTAAAAAAACAGGCGAAAACGTAAAAAAACAGACGAAAACGTAAAAATATGGATGAAAACTTAAAAAAACAGACGAAAATGTAAAAAATCGGACGAAAACGTTAAAAAACAGACGAAAACGTAAAAAAATGCATGAAAACGTAAAAAACAGACGAAAAGGTAAAAAATCGGACGAAAACGAAAAAAATCGGACTAAAACGTAAAAAATCAGACGAAAACCTAAAAAAAAAGACGAAAACGTAAAAAATCGGACGAAAACGTAAAAAACAGACGAAGACGTAAAAAATCGGACGAAAACGAAAAAAATCGGACAAAAACTTAAAAAAATAGACGAAATCGTAAAAAATTGGACGAAAACGTAAAAAAACAGGCGAAAACGTAAAAAAACAGACGAAAACGTAAAAATATGGATGAAAACTTAAAAAAACAGACGAAAATGTAAAAAATCGGACGAAAACGTTAAAAAACAGACGAAAACGTAAAAAAATGCATGAAAACGTAAAAAAACAGACGAAAAGGTAAAAAATCGGACGAAAACGAAAAAAATCGGACTAAAACGTAAAAAATCGGACGAAAACGTAAAAAAACAGACGAAAACGTAAAAAATCGGACGAAAACGTAAAAAACAGACGAAGACGTAAAAAATCGGACAAAAACTTAAAAAAATAGACGAAATCGTAAAAAATTGGACGAAAACGTAAAAAAACAGGCGAAAACGTAAAAAAACAGACGAAAACGTAAAAATATGGATGAAAACTTAAAAAAACAGACGAAAATGTAAAAAATCGGACGAAAACGTTAAAAAACAGACGAAAACGTAAAAAAACAGACGAAAAGGAAAAAAATCGGACGAAAACGTAAAAAACAGACGAAAACGAAAAAAATCGGACGAAAACGTAAAAAACAGACGAAAACGTAAAAAATCGGACGAAAACGTAAAAAACCGGACGAAAACGTAAAAAACTAGACGAAAACGTAACGAAGGACTAACGGTGCAAATAGACTTAACCTATAGGACTAACGGTGCAAACATTTTAACAGAAGGACTAACGATGCAAACACTTAACGGAGAAAGATAACGCCCATTAAACTCAGGGATGTATTGTGGCAAACGTTTGCCTAACGGGGGATGTATATTGCCAATAGTTTCTGACAGGGATGTAAAGTGCCAAAAGGTGTAAACCACAGGGATGTATTTTGCAGTCTACTCAAACTTAAAATATTTTATTTTGAATACTTGAATTTATGCCTTTACGTATAACCGTCATGCTAAATCGCGTAAAACGGAAAACAACTTTAAACGTATACCGACACCAAACTAATATATGACTCTTACAAGCATGTTTTATAAGTCTATGCACTTGATCATATATGTTTTACATAAAACGTCTACGTCTTGCATTACATCTCATGTATGCATGCATGCAATACTTAACCAATTCACCACCTTTGCATTATACACTTACATACACTAAAACTCTCAAAATTTGAAAATTCTTTCCCCCCTCACTCCACCAAAAACCGGCCATATGAAGGGTAATGCAAACAACCCCCATCTAAGCTAGACAAAATCCTATCTTGCCTCATTTTTCATGTCAACTAACTAGGACATAAGTGATTCAGTAAGCCTCCCTCCCCCCACCATTCTTACATGGTGACGCCACCCATGGACCACCATAATCCTCCAACACTACAAGAAAAAGGGGTTTTTAAGACGAAACTTTTTGGAACTTTCAAAAAAATATGCCAAATACACGTATTTGGCACTTGTGGGGTAACCGTGACAAAAAGTTAGGTATTTGGGACGGCTATTAAGAAATTGTTCCAAATACGTATGCATTTGGAACGTTTTCTAACAATAGTGCCAAATATATGTGTATTTGGAACGGTTTGAGTTACTAGTGCCAAATATTTATGTATTTGGGACGGTTGGTACCACCGGTGCCAAATTAGTATATGTATTAGGAACGGTTTCTGCTTTCGGTGCCAAATACTCATGTATCTGGAACGGTTGGTGCGAACGGTGCCAAATACTTATATGTATTTGGAACATTATCTAATGTTGGTGCCAAATACTTATGTATTTGGAACGACTTTTATAAGTTGTGGAAAATACACATGTGTTTGGGGCGATTTTTATAAATTGTTTTTAATACTTATGTATTTGGAACATTTTTTAAAAACTGGCCAATTTGCACTTTTTTCCACTTTTTTACTATATTTTGCTTTTATTTTCTTGGACAACAAATTAAATTTATAATCTTGATTAATTTACTTTAATATTCAGTAGCCCTTCGTCATTAACTTTTAATCTCTATTTATATATATATATATATATATATATATATATATATATATATATATATATATATATATATGATATATATATATATATATATGATCCGGTTCCATTGAGAAGGTTTTTATTTTGAGAAGATTGAGAAATCTTCGTTTGAACAAACAGATTCATGTTTTTGATTTGATTCACAAGTAAAACATCATTTTATAGTGAATCGAATCTATAAATTACAAATTTGATTCACAAATCATTGTTAAAATCGAGTTATGATGATGATTCATTAAATTTGTACAGATGATTCAGTATTCTACATATATCGCAAAATCGAGAGATTTTTATCATTGATTCAAATTTTTTTTACACATTTTGAATTTTAATCACATTAAAATGAGTTTTACGCTTGAAAACATGAATCAAAGTTAAAAATCTATCGTTTTTGAAAACCTTCTTAATCTTCTCAAAATAAAAACCTTCTCAATCGATCCAGATTCTATATATATTATATATATATATATATATATATATATATATATATATATATATATATAGATGTATATATTATATATATATATTGTTGGGAATAAAATGCTTAAGTCAAAGAGCCTGCCAGATGAAGTATTAGGTCTGCTAGTTCATTTTGAAGAAGTTGAAGATAAACTAACAGTACCTTCTGGGTGAGAAGGTACTGCTAGTTAAAGAAGGTCCTGCCAGTTTGAACGTCAAGTTGTTAGATATTTTATTTGTAGATATTTTAGTTGTATTATTAGTCTTTGTACATTGTAACACGTTAAGTAAAAGTAGTACAGTCTTCCATGTCGTGCAGTAGATAATATTGAGTGTTTTACATTGGAAGTTGTAATAGTAGGTTAGAAAAGTCTTATTATCTTATTATAATGCAACTTGACAACATGTAAAAAGAGTTCCTTATCTATAAAAGGAACCCTTAGTCACCACCTTAAAAATATCTCTTTAACTAAAAACTTTGGAATATCCTAAAACATCACAACCTCTCTAGTAACTTAGTTACAAATTCACAAATCCTTTTTACAAATCAAAGATTCAAGGTTACCTTTGTAATCCCGGTGATAGTTTAGATCACCCGTATTATCTCATAAATAATATTGAATCGTTTTGTGTTATTCACGTTGTGTTCATTGTTCTAAATAATTCACGTTTACATATTCACCACCTTTGTTCCTTTAAGTGTGTTATAGTAAATTCCGCGTACTAAATCACATTCATTCCTAAATATCCCAAACACATTATTAAGATTAACATCCTAAGTGTTTGTATAATCCTTCACAAGTGGTATCAGAGCTAGGCTGATATTTACGATTTAAAAGAACAATGGACGTTGAACACATTCAAACCAATGTGGCTGCAAAACTTCCATTACTCAAACAGAATGAGTTTGAGATGTGGAGACTGAGGGTAGAGCAATACTTCCAAGTGCAAGACTATGCACTTTGGGAGATTAATGAAGAAGGAAACTCATTCAAACCTACAATCACCACCTCCACAGTAGACGATGCAATAGTAACAAATGTGCAAGTGAACCCAACAACCGCAGAAGAAAGAATCCAAAAGAGAAATGATCTTAAGGCCAGGAGTATGCTTCTCATGTCTATTCCAAATGACCAGCTTTTGATCTTCAACAAGTACAAATGTGCTAAAACCCTCTTTCAAGCTATTGTGGCTAGATTTGGTGGAAATGATGCCACCAAGAAAACTCTCCTCAAACAACAGTTTGAAAACTTTTCAGCAACAACAAATGAGTCTTTGGACAGCATGTTCAATAGACTACAAAAGCTTTCAAGTCAGTTAGCCATTCATGAAGTGATGATATCTCAAGAAGACTTAAACTTCAAATTTCTTAGGAGTTTACCCTCTGAATGGGCCATGCATGTCATTGTCTGGAAAAACAAATCAGATATTGATTACATGAGTCTTAATGATCTTTACAGCAACTTCAAGATAGTAGAGCATGAACTGAAGAAGTCTACTAGTTCAAGCTCAGGGAATATGGCCTTTGTGTCATCTCCCAGCACCTCAAGGATAGTAGATGAAGAAAAAGATGGTAGAGAAGAAGGTACTGCCAACACAAATTTTGGTACTGCCGATACTTCTAGCAGTTCCAAAACCATTCTAGATGAAACAATTGGTTGTGCTTTCCTGACATCTCAACACAATGGTTCCATATTGACTTTTGAAGATATTCAAGAGATCAATGATGATGATCTTGAGGAAATGGACATAAAGTGGCAGATTTCACTTCTTAGCATGAGGGCTAAGAAATTTCTGATAAGAACTGGAAAGAAGATTACCATTAATGGTAATGAGCTTGCTGGGTATGACAAGTCTAAAGTGGAGTGCTACAACTGCCACATGAAGGGTCACTACTCAAGAGAGTGTAGAAGACCAAAGAAGCAGGATGATAAGGGAAGAGGCTTTGAGAACAAGAACAAGGGGAGCTTTGAGAACAAGAGCAAGGCTGTGGAAATCACTGAGCCTAAAGCTATGGTAGCTATTGATGGACTGGGTTTTGATTGGAGCTTTATGGGTGAAGAGGAGTCAACTTCAAATGAAATGGCTTTAATGGCTTTCACCAATCCTGAGGTACAAATTACTAAATGTTCTAATTCTTGTGAAGTTTTTGAAGAATTAGAAACTTTTAGAAAACTTTATGATGAACTGAAAGTAGAAAAAAGAAAAACTCATCAAGACCTAGTTAATCATAAGTGTGGTATGGCTAAACTTGAGAAGCAGATAATCCACTTTAGGGAAAATGAACTAACTTTTTCTGATGCAAAAGGCATTCTTAATAGGGAAATATTTTTGAAAGATGCTGAAATAAACCTGTTAAGAACTGAGTTTGCTAAAGTGAAACTGGCAAAGGATAATATTCAACTAACTATTACCTCATTAGAAACTGCTTCTGACTGTACTAGAAGGATAGTTGAAAATCAAATGAACAAGAGAATCAAATCTGGGATTGGATACAATACTTGTCCACCTCCTTACAGAGGAATCCCCTGTCCCCCAGGTTTAGATCTTGCAGAATCAGGCTCACATGAATTCACCAATAAACCACTAGATAATGAGAAACCTGTAGAGAAAAGTGAACCTTTTGAGAGTGCTAGTGATGCTTCACTCTCTAAAAAAAAAGGTGCTCACTGATAAGAGCTCAGATGCTCCAATTATTGAAGATTGGACATCTGATGATGAAGAAAAAGAGACTGTTTCAAAGAAAGGAAACAAAGTAGGACCACCCAGTCCTAAAAGTGTAGAGATTAAGACAAAGGCTAAAACTGTTCTGAAAACAGTTAAATGTTGTGCTAAGTGTAATAGCAAACCTAGAGGTAGCCAGAGAAATTGGAACAATCTTAAGTCACACCAACTTGGTGATGATTTTGTTATGTACAATAAGGCCTGCTATTACTGTGGTAGTTTTAATCATACTCATGCTTATTGTAAATTGGGTTTCTAGGAGTACATCAAGGTCTAAAACAAATGGAACAAACCCCAGAAAAAGTTTTGTGAAGTCTAACACACCAAAAGTTAATCATACTGTTAGACCAAATAAGTCTGTTAACTCAAAACCAACTACTAAGGGTGCAAGAAATTCTTTCAAACATGCACCAAGAGTTGTGAAAAGTCCCATTGAAATGAAATCTGTGGTTAAAACACAAGATTGGAGACCAAAACCAAAAGGTCCTGCTAGACCAAATGGTACTGCCAAAATTAGTACTGTCAGACCAAGGACCACAAAATGGGTTAAAAGGGAAAATGCTGTTAAGTCCTCAGCATGTTGGATATGGAGACCACTCCAATCAGAAAGTGCATCAACAGTCCTAAAGAGGTTTGATTTCATTGATGCACGAGGCAAACCCAAGTCAGTCATGGCTTGGGTACCCCAAGGAAACTAATATGTTTATATATGTGCAGGAACATTCAAATGATATTGCTGATCAAGGATATGTAGATAGTGGATGTTCAAGGCACATGACAGGCAACATGTCTTACCTCACAGAATTCAAATCATTTGATGGAGGATATGTTACCTTTGGGGGAGGAATCAAAGGAAAGATTACTGGTAAAGGTACAATCAAAACCAGTAAATTAGATTTTGAAAATGTGTACTTTGTGAAAGAGCTTCAGTTTAATCTTTTTAGTGTCTCACAAATGTGTGACAAAAAAGAACAATGTTCTTTTCTGTGAGACTGAATGTCTTGTTCTTTCTCCTGATTTTAAGATGCCTGATGAAAGTCAAGTACTTCTTAGAATCCCAAGAAGGAACAATATGTACAGTGTTGATTTAAAGAACATTGTTCCTAAGGAGAGTTTAACTTGTCTAGTAGCAAAAGCCTCATTGGATGAATCTATGCTTTGGCATAGAAGGCTTGGTCATATAAACTTTAAAACAATCAATACAATTGCAAAATATGATTTGGTTAGAGGTTTACCCAAAAAGATTTTTCAAAATGACCAAACCTGTGTTGATTGTCTTAAAGGCAAACAACATAGAGCTTCTTGTAAGCCCAAGTCCCATAACTCAATTTCTCAAGCTTTATACATGCTTCATATGGACCTTTTTGGTCCTACTTCTGTGAGTAGCTTGAATGGTAAAAAATATTGTCTTGTAGTTACTGATGATTACAGCAGATTTTCTTGGGTTTTCTTTTTAAGAACTAAGGATGAAACTAGTGAGATCCTTAAGTCCTATGTAACTGAGGTAGAAAACCAAGCTGATAAGAAAGTGAAAGTAATTAGATGTGACAATGGGACAGAATTTAAGAATAGGGTTATGGATGAATTTTGCAAAGAAAAAGGAATAAAAAGAGAATTTAGTGTAGCTAGAACCCCACAGCAAAATGGAGTAGCAGAAAGGAAAAATAGAACACTAATAGAGGCTGCTAGAACAATTTTAGTAGACTCTAAGTTACCTATTTCATTTTGGGCTGAAGCTGTAGGTACTGCTTGTTATGTGCAGAACAGGGTTCTTGTGATTAAACCCCATAAAAAGACTCCTTATGAACTTTTCTTTGGTAGAACACCATCTATAAGTTTTATGAGACATTTTGGATGTCATGTCACTATTCTCAATACCAAAGACCATCTAGGAAAGTTTGAAGGAAAAGCTGATGAAGGCTACATGATAGGGTATTCTTTGCAAAGTAAGGCCTATAGGGTGTATAATAGTTGCACTAGGCTAGTGGAAGGAAATCTGCACATAGAGTTTCAAGAGAAACTACCAAATGTTGCAGGCATAGGGCCAGATTGGCTTTTTGACATTGATAGGCTTTCAGAATCTATGAATTATGTGCCTGTTGCAGGTACAAATACTAATGATAATGCAGGTTTTGAAGACAATGTTGAAACAACTGAAGATCAAGATTACATCTTGATGCCAATTTGGAAAAGATTGGATTTATCTTCAAGTCATGGAGAACCTTCAAATACAGCAAATGAAGGTGTTGAAGATGATCATGGAACTCAGGGTCAAGAGAATCAAGAAAGTAGTGCAGATGAAAATGGTACTGCCAGTTCACCAGATGGTACTGCCAGTTCACAAGTTGGTACTGCTGAACCATTAAATGTTCAATCAGATGATTTCTTACCAGAAGATGTGGGGATTGGCAATCTTCCACTTACCTATGAAGTTCCCACAACACACAACACAAGAATTCTCAAAGATCACTCCATTGATAATGTGATTGGCAGCATTGATTCTGGTGTTAGAACAAGAACTCAAGTCTTGTCTTCAGACCAAGAAGGGTTTATCTCATCTGTCTATGAAGAAAAGAACCATGAAGTTGCCAACATATGCCTGTTTTCATGTTTTCTCTCACAGGCTGAACCCAAAAACATTAACAAAGCCTTAGATGATTCAAGTTGGGTTGAAGCAATGCAAGAAGAGCTTCTTCAATTCAAGATTCAGAAGGTTTGGAAACTGGTTGATTTGCCCAAAGGTCACAGGGCAATTGGAACCAAATGGGTGTTCAAGAATAAGAAAGATGAAAGGGGGATTGTGATCAGAAACAAGGCAAGATTGGTGGCCCAAGGGTATACTCAAGAAGAAAGGGTGGATTATGAAGAGGTTTTTGCTCCAGTTGCAAGACTTGAAGCAATTAGGCTATTCTTGGCCTATGCTTCTTTCATAGGCTTCACAATTTACCAAATGGATGTTAAGAGTGCCTTCTTGTATGGTACTATTAAAGAAGAAGTGTATGTTTCTCAACCTCCAGGCTTCATTAATGCAGAATATCCAGACAAGGTGTATAGGGTTATCAAGGCTCTTTATGGTCTACACCAAGCTCCTAGGGCATGGTATGAAACATTGGCTTTCTATTTATTGGAAAATGGATTTCAAAGAGGCAAGATTGATCCAACTTTGTTCATAAAAAGAACAAAGAAAGACATCTTGCTGGTGCAGATTTATGTTGATGACATTATCTTTGGATCCACAAACCAAGAGTTGTGTGTGGAGTTTGAAAAACTTATGCATAGTAAGTTTGAAATGAGTTCCATGGGGGAACTTACTTTCTTTCTGGGTCTCCAAGTAAAACAATCATATGAAGGCATATTTATCAGCCAAGATAAGTATGTAGCAGAGATTCTGAGGAAGTTTCAGTTTGCAGATTCTAAGGTTGCAAGTACTCCAATGGATTCAGAAAAGGGGTTACTCAAGGATGCTGAGGGTGAAGATGTGGATGTGCACAATTACAGATCAATGATTGGGTCCTTGATTCTGCAAATAATTTTGCAGACCTTCTCACCAAAGCTTTTGATTTAGGTAGATTTAAATACCTGGTAGCAGGTATTGGAATGATTAATCTTTGAAAAACATGTGTTTTTGTACATAAAATATATGGTACTGGCTCTTAAACATGGTACTGCTAGTTAGTCAAAAGGTACTGTCAGTTCATAATTGGTCCTGCTAGTATAAAGTTTGCTCTGTTTTGTTCATCTTGATGCTTAAATGTTTTCAATGCAATAAAACAAGTGCTCTGCTTTCTGATCTTTGACTTTAACAATATCAACACATTGCTCCAATCTTGGACTAAAAGATGGTGCAATTTCCTTGGATGGAGGAATTATAAGAGGCAATGGTGCTGTGTATCTTGGATGCTTGTTTCAACAAGTGAAATCATCTATCAGCATGCCTTTCTGAATATATATAATACTCCAGAATAAGCTATGTCATCATCTTGTACTCTGTTCTTTTGGTCAGCAACTAACAAATTTCAGGTTACTCAAGTTGATAACAAAACAAGGATCATGATGTGGAGATGGTATTCATTCACCAAGTTACAAACTTAGAGCTGCTAGTCCATCAGTAAACGGCTTTTGGTAAAAACATATCAAATCGTGATGTGATAGTTTACCAAAAACTATATGGTATTTAACTAACCATACTTACGTAATAGTTGACTAGTCAAAGCAAACGGCTTTGGTAAAGACAAGACAAATCCGTTGATAGCTGATAGTTTGCTAAAAACTATAAGGGATTTTTGCTAAAATTTCTGTTGACATAAATAAATGCCTAAAAAAATTATCAATATTTATTCATATCTCTATGTTTTGATGATCACAAAATGTAAACTCATTAAAACATTAAGTTATAATTAACAAATACTATATTGTAATATTACACTTCTACATACTAAATATCACTTAAAGTTGATAGAACCTAATGCTAAATGCTTTTGTAAGACAAGAACAAATTTCTTAATAACTGATATTTTAAAACTGCTAAAAACTTTATATATTTTTGTAAAACATTTTTGGCATATATAAATTAAAAAATTTTTAATCTTTTATAAAAATATGAATTCAAATTTTAATAACCAAAATTCAGTTTAAAATGTTCCAGGAACAAAAAACCTTCCCCAAAAAACTAAAAGGAACAAAACAAATTGGATCCCAACGTTCAGTAGGGGCGGCCCCCTTAATTTTACTAGGCGGCCCCCTTAATAATTAAAGGGACCGCCCCCTATTTAAGGGGACCACCCCCGCTCCAGTAGGCTCCAGCTGTCCAGATTTTTCCCTATAAATACAAGCCTTCTCCTGGATTTTTTCTCAACCCTTTTGCACTAAAACTTTCTGTTGTAGATCTCATTTCATATCTAAACAAAAACCTTTGATCATGTAATCTTAAGCATTGGTTTCCAAGTGATCCAAGCTTCCACCATCCAAGTGCAAAAGAAGAATACTTCTATCAATCAAGATTAGAAGTATTACAACTTAGTTTCATCTTGTTACTTAAGTTGTGTGTTTAACAAAGTTTGTAAATCATTCATTCATTTGTATGTAAGGTGTGTGTTGTAGATTAGTGTTGTGTATAAGTAGTAAAGATGTTGTATAAGTAGTTGTGGTATAGAAGTTGTGAGGTCAAAGTGTAGAAGTCGTGAAGCCATTGTGTAGAAGTCGTGAACCCGTGGTGTTGAAGTCGTGAAGCCGTAGCATAGAAGTTGTGAAGCGGTCGTGTTAAAGTTGTGAAGTCCTAGTCGTGAAGTTCTTGTGTTGAAGTCGTGAAGCCATAGCATAGAAGCTGTGTAGCGGTCGTGTTGAAGCAATGAAGTCCTAGTCGTGAAGTCCTAGTGTTGAAGTCGTGAAGCCTTAGCATAGAAGTTGTGTAGCGGTCGTGTTGAAGCCGTGAAGTCCTAGTCGTGAAGTCGTGAAGCCGTAGCATAGAGGTTGTGTAGCGGTCATGTTGAAGTCGTGAAGTCTTAGTCATGAAGACATGGTGTTGAAGTCGTGAAGCCGCATCATAGAGGTTGTGTAGCGGTCGTGTTGAAGTCGTGAAGAAGTTGTGAAGCCGTTGTGAAGTAGTCGTGAATAAGTTGTGTTGTGAAGTTGTGAGATTGGTTCTAGCTACTATTAGAACTCGACATTTAGCTTTGTGTCGTTAAACCCGTGTAAGCCAAAGTTGTGTACGGTTTTCTCCGCCATAAGGGAGCTTATTGAAGTTGTGAAGAAAACTCTCGAGCAAGGTGTGCTCGGGGAGTGGAGTAGGGCAAGGAAGGTGTCCTTGTAGCCGAACCACTATAAATCTCTCGTGTCTCGGTTAGATCTTTCCATACCTTATTTATTTCTTTACTTGCATCGTCATTACTTTCATACACATAGGTTTATATAATTGCTAGTATTAATTAGAGGTCGACTTCACATAAAGATCAATTTGAAAATCCATTCAAGAAACCAAAACTTTTACAATCAATTTAAAAGAATACTTATATAACTAATAATAAGTTTCAAGTTTTATTTTTCATAACAAACTTGAATCTAAGTTTTTAAAAAGTAAACAAAGGTTTTATAATAAATTAAAAAGACGTAAAACTATTCAACCCCCCCTTCTAGTTTTCCACAATTTCAAAGATACTGCCAAGTAAAATTTCAAAGGTACTGGTAGTTCAAATTTTGGTACTGGTAAAGTAAAATGGTACTGCTAGATAACCGTTGAGTCTGTCAGTTAAAATTATAGCCATTAGGTCTGGTAGTTAAAATTAGCCGTTGGGGTAATTCTGTAATTTCTGATGTTTTCCTCGATTTAAGGGTCTGGTAATTATATTATAATTTTCATACAAAAGATCTTTTTAACCGCCTCTTCATTTACTTATTATAATTTTTCTCATAGTCGGTTAAAAGTAAATCTCTCATAATATCTTTCATCAGTCCTTATCACAATTAACACTCACCTTTCATCTTCTACCAGTACCACAATCAAATCCCACCATCCTAATCAAATTTTTCCTTAACCTTCACCATGGCTGATCTATTTTTTGTTAAACGTCACAACCAGTTAGCATTTTTGGAAAAGTCTGAGGATAATGAATCTTTTCATCAAATAGTGGACTTTCTAAATGATTCTTACATCAGGTTTGCTTTACTTGTAAATCCCACTATTTATGAATCACAAATTTTACAATTTTGGAAAACGGCTAAAGTTAAAACTCTTGAAAATGGGGATCAAAAGATAAAAGCCAAAGTGGATAGCAAAACTTGACTCTTACCGAGTCATCCATTAGAAGACATCTTCGATTGGATGATTCAGATGGTATCAGTCAATTTCCTGATACTGAAATCTTTGAAAATTTGGAAAGAATGGGGTATAATGTAAATTCTAATAAACTCACTTTTCTTAAAAAGCATTTTACCCCACAATGGGGATTTTTTATCCATATCATCCTTCATTGTTTCAGCCAAAAGAAAACCTCATGGGAGCAATTTAGTGGTAACATGGCTACAGCTCTCATTTGCTTGGCAACAAACAGAAAATTCAACTTTTCAAAACATATTTTTGAAGGATTGGTTAAAAATGTGGATAGCCAAACAAAGTTTTTGATGTATCCCAGATTTATTCAATGCATCATCACCAAATCAAAACTTTTGTTACTTCCCCCACACTCTCCTTATGAAACTCCAAAACTTTCACACAAGGTGTTTTCAAATATGAAAATTGGTTTTAATGGGGAAGAAGTACCACTTTTTGAGGAAATGTTACCACAAAATGCTGAAGAACCATCCACATCATCTGAATCACCATCACCAAGTTCTTCACCTAGATACATATCACCATCTCATCACCCATCACCAGTACCATCTGTAACAACACCATCACCATCCCAATCACCTCAACATCAAAGTCTGGATTCTCAGACTGTGAAGGAACTAAAGGAGAAAGTGCAGCTCTTGGAAAATGCTCTTCAAAGACAGAACACAAAATTTTCTAAGATCAACATCAAGCTAGTTAAGAGGGTTAAGAAATTGGAGGCTGAAGTGAAGATGCTGAAGGGTAAAAGATCTTCACAGTTGGTTTTATCTAGTTCTTCAAGTTCAGATGCAGAAGGCATAGGTCTCTCTTCCAAAAAGGGGAGGCTCAATTTCAATTTCATGAAGGAACTCAAGTATATGATGAAGAGCCTGCTGGTGCAGGGCAAGAGCCTGTTAGTGCAAAAGAGCCTGCTGAAGCAGAGCAAGAGCCTGCTAGGATTAAGAGGCTGTTGGCTATGGATTATAGAGGTACTGCTGAAAATGTTTACAAAAGAAAGAGGGAATCACAGCCTCAGGGGAGGTTGTTTGTTCAAGGAAGGTTATTTGTTGCTGATGAACAATCTGCTGCTCTAAGTCAAGAACCAACACCAAAATAAAAGGGCAAGAAAATTATGGTTAAAGATGAACCTAGGCCCAAAAGGTTGAAGAAAAGAGAGCAAGTGCAGATGGCTTTAGATGAGGAAGTCTCCAAAAGGCTTCATGAAGAAGAAATTCAAAAAGCTTTAGAAGATTCAAGACTGCTTGCAGAAATGCAAGAGCAAAAGGATGCTGCTCAAATTCTTCTTGACACTCAAGCTGCTCAGGAAACATTTGATGCTCAGATGCAATGGATCATTGCCAATGATCCAATTGTGAGAGGTCAAGCTTCCATAATTTTGGATGACAAGAATCTTAACACTGAAGAGAAAACAGCAGAGCTTGAAACTTTTATCAACAACAAATATAAAGAAGCAGCTCTGGATAATATTTTTCAAAAGATTCAGGAAAGCCATAAGAGAGGTTTTAAGGTGGGCTCATCTGAGAAAGATCAAGTGATATTCATGAAGAAGTTTCTAAAAAGTCAAGCTAATTGGACTGAATCTCAACTGAAGAAGAAAACTCCTGATGAAATCCACTTCCTTTATCTTAATGCCTACAAGACATGTTACTTCAAGATCCTATCTGATGCTAAACCTTCAAAGAAAAAGAAAGGTGCTCAAAAGAAACAAGAAGCAGAATTGGATCCAGAACAAGTAAGTAAAATGATAATTGTTTTACCAACAATTATACATGCTGATCCAATTAGGTCTAGACACCCTATTATAGATTGGGAGATTCACCATGATAGATCAGGAAAGGCATGGAAGATAACCAGGATTGGGGGTCAAACTGCCATCTTCAAAAATTTTGAGAATCTAATAAAGGCATGTGATAGAGCTGATTTAGAAGAGTTGTGGAATTTAGTTCAAATCAGGCTAAACACTAAAAATAACACTGATGTTAAGGATCAAGAACTTTGGGTAGAGTTCAATAGGATGTATGATCCTGATCGAAAGGATGTTCATTGGGAGTTTCCATACCATGATCCTACCACCACATGGGAATTCCTAAGTCTTAGCAATGTGCATCATCTTTTTACACAAAGTGGGATTGAGCTCTTTATGTTAGCTGAAAAAGAGTATCCACTGAGCTATGAAGTTCTTTCAACCATGATTTCCAAGAGGTTAAGGTGTGATAAAGATGAAGAAAGGTCAGAAGTTGTTCAAAGTTTGTTGATGAGCATTTTTGAACAATAAGAAAGTAAAAGGAAGAATAGAGAGTGAAGTTTTTGGAAGAGTTCCCTCAGATCCTCAAGGTATGGATTTTATACATAAGAAACTTGTTTATTTTAAAGGAAATAAAAAGTTTAGGGGAGGATTGTTGGGAATAAAATGCTTAAGTCAAAGAGCCTGCCAGATGAAGTATTAGGTTTGCTAGTTCATTTTGAAGAAGTTGAAGATAAACTAACAGTACCTTTTGGGTGAGAAGGTACTGCTAGTTAAAGAAGGTCCTGCCAGTTTGAATGTCAAGTTGTTAGATATTTTATTTGTAGATATTTTAGTTGTATTATTAGTCTTTGTACATTGTAACACGTTAAGTAAAAGTAGTAGAGTCTTCCATGTCGTGCAGTAGATAATATTGAGTGTTTTACATTGGAAGTTGTAATAGTAGGTTAGAAAAGTCTTATTATCTTATTATAATGCAACTTGACAACATGTAAAAAGAGTTCCTTATCTATAAAAGGAACCCTTAGTCACCACCTTAAAAATATCTCTTTAACTAAAAACTTTGGAATATCCTAAAACATCACAACCTCTCTAGTAACTTAGTTACAAATTCACAAATCCTTTTTACAAATCAAAGATTCAAGGTTACCTTTGTAATCCCGGTGATAGTTTAGATCACCCGTATTATCTCATAAATAATATTGAATCATTTTGTGTTATTCACGTTGTGTTCATTGTTCTAAATAATTCACGTTTGCATATTCACCACCTTTGTTCCTTTAAGTGTGTTATAGTAAATTCCGCGTACTAAATCACATTCATTCCTAAATATCCCAAACACATTATTAAGATTAACATCCCAAGTGTTTGTATAATCCTTCACACATACACACACACACACACACACACACACACACACACACACACACACACACACACATATATATATATATATATATATATATAATATATATATATATATATATATATATATATATATATATATATATATATATTAGTTTATTGACCCGTGAAATTCACGGGATTAAATGGAGAACCGTGGAATAGTAGTTTTGAATTTATTATGAAAAAAAAATGATTATAGAAGAGAACAATTTTGGATAATATGTGAATAAATGATATGTTAGTTAAACGTATAAATAGAAAATATTTATGCTACATAAAAATAAAATAAACTCTATAAACGACATAAAAGGCATCTAATGTATTTTGCTAATTAAATTTGAGAACATTTATCATAGAAAAAGAGTAAAAATAAGGTAACGACAAAATAAATAAAATCTGTAACAACAAACACAAATAACATTTCATGGCATTTTATAAAAATTTGACAAAAAAAATAACTTTTTAAATTAACACTTATAAAATATGAGAAATATGTTGTGAAAAATATATATATATAGGGAGACTTTCTTGCGAGAACCATCTTATCTGCGAGAACTGACAGAACCACCAAAAACATACATGCACGCCTTTTAAAATAAAATAAAAATACATGCAAATCATCAATAATCGTAAGTATTCACCTATGTTCTTCAATATTATCATGAACTCATCCTCTTTTTTCACAAAAACCTTACACACGGCCGCAATATTGTCATTGCACGCCTTATAAGAACATACATGCACACCTTCAAAGAAAATTTTTGTATTTCCAATTTCTTAACAAATTCTTTAGAACAACCATGTTTTTTTAAAAAACATATATGTTGTTTTTAGAACATATGTGCAAAAATACAATTATTGAAGGCGTGCATGTATGTTTTTGGTGGTTCTGTCAGTTCTCGCAGATAAGATGGTTCTCGTAAGAAAGTCTCACTATATATATATATAGGGTCGAACATTATGAATTGTAACATACTCTTGACATTTTTACTACATGGTCGAACATTATGTATTGTATAAGTGCTCACAATTAAACGATGTAAGAATATATCATATATTCTCGGAGTATCTAAAAAAAAATTATCCATCACAACCTTCAAATATATATTAGTCTCTTATACCTTATCGAGTGACTAAAATCATTCTATTTTAACAATCTTTCTGAATATCAAATCACAGTAAGTCACTTATAGCAACAACTTAATTCAATTTCAGCAGGTCTCGATTGCAGTGCCAACAATCTCGTAGATCTACAACAAATTAAGATACACAGAAGTTCGTTGCACTATTATTTAAAAGATAAAGGCACCTAACCCTTTTGAATAGTGAAATCAACCAACAATGTATACAGACGAACAATTAACATATCAAAATCAATTGTTGAGAACAATACACATGGTAAGTAACATCATTAGTGTTTGTGATATACAACGTAATACACAACCAAATACATAGATAAGTAAACATGGAATAACCTTAGAAGTATCAATACTTTATTAGCCCGTAAACATTAAAGTAGTAGAAAACGTAAACACTGAATAACCTTAGAGCCCTCGGTACCATGCCTTTCATGTTGCGTTATTGCTTATGTGGCATTGCCATAACTCAAGTTATGCTTGAGTTATGATACCGTGAGTTTGAGTTAAGGTAATGCGTTGCCCTCCAAGTTACCATGGTAACGTTGAGTTATGCCATAAGTGGACAAAAAAAGTGGTGTTTATGTGTGTGTATTTTGTAAATATTTAAATAAAGGTGGGTCCCAAAAGATGGTGTTATGGTTGAGTTACGATAAGGGGTTTTTTTGTGAGTTAAGGTTAAAATGTTAAAGCTTATGTGGCGCTGAGTTATGGCATGACCTGAGGTCATGATACCAAGTGCTCAGTTATGGAATGACCTGAGGTCATGATACCAAGTGCTCTTAGAAGCATCAATAGTTTCTTAACTCGTAAACACTGTTTACACTCTCTTCCACCCATACTACACCCACGTATCTCATTTGGTTGAAATTAGCTCACTACCATGATCAAGTATGTAAAGTAACTGTACACACATTTCAATCCATGTATCAACGTGTTTTGTAGGCAATTGTAATCTTCTTTAGTACTCATCCAAAAACCTAAAAGTGAAAAAGAATGCTAAAAGTATAAGATAAACACGATTCATTAATAAAAATAGATAGCTCAAACCAGAAAATGAAAGAATATTATATCAACTTGCACTGTGTGATTGCGCTTGACCTATATGCAAACATTTTCCAATCCCATTAGCATGTACAATTTGTTTTTAAAATTTTTATTAAAAATAGATAACTTAACATCGGATGTCCATCACGTGGACCATCCTGAAACCATCGATTATAGTGCCATTGTGTTGGTCAATATGTTTCACAAAGTTAATCAACTTTTTATCCTAGCAAAAGAAAAAACTCATATTACGAAGACACTTTTAATCATGAATATAAATTATTTGTGGAATTTTTTAGCTATAAACTTTGGAATATTTGTATTAGTTGTATCGAAGATGAAAAGGGGGAGTATGGCATAATTACTGTCTTAATCATGTCTTAATCATGGTCTATAAACTCAGTTGAAGCTTGAAATCCTTGGCTTGTGATTTGTGAACCAGAAGACCCGAAAGGTAATATGATTATGATGAAAATCAATCTACAGGTTAACATCTACTAAGTGCAGGCTTTTTCCAGCTCAAACCATTATATAGTCCTAGATCACAACATAAAATTAAAATCAATCTACAATACCATGTGTATGTCTAGATCAATAAAAGTAAGATGGCTTGTATGCTTTAGAGAGGTATATCTATTGACAACACCTTCTCTTATCACCAATATATAGAAAATAACATTCAAGCTATAGTATAGAAAATATTCAATATCTCTTAATTACTAACTTTTAACCCAAGCAAGATGATCGTTTGCAATCGTTATCAAGTATAAAAATATAAACTTTTACATATTTTTTGAACAATGAATGTCTATTCTGTATGGAAAATATTAAAATTAAACTCCATTTGATATACGTAATAGACACTCATCATTCAATCGATACGACGTGTTACAATCATAGATAAAAGAGATACATATAATTAAAAGTAACTCACAAATTTCGTCCATGTTGTTTGTCCATTAAACATTAATTCAACAATTAACAGGATTATATTTTTCAATTTAAAATAGACATTTTGAAAATAGATTCAAAACCTGCCAGCGTTAACTGAGGAACGTTTTCTCTGTATCTACCCATGACATCCTCAAATCCATTCATGATCTATCTTCGGGGTAAAAGCTGAAAACATGTTGATCATGTGTAGTCGCTGCACAGTAAGGCGAAACAATTCAATCTTTTTAAGTTTGTACGTATAATAATTGCAGACTTGTAGAATCACTATAAAGAATAAAAAGTAGTTTATGAAAGTATACCATCTCCAAATCCATAGCATGGAATCAAGTTATCCTCATCAAACTCCGTTAACGTTTTCCCAATGATAGATATTGCTTGCTCATAGGGATTGAAACCGTTTCCTATATGATGCAAGCTTCGAGAGCGATAGGATTTTGAACCTGATTACACGATCAACAACTGTTAGCATGTTTCACTTCAATTGATGGAATTAAAAATAGCGCCATGGATAGAAAATTACCAGTCCACTCATTGCTCTTAGTAAAGTCGATACCAACAATAAGGTTGGAAGACTCAGCCTTGCACGTGAAAGTGCCTGTGTCACCTGCAGATGGGCAGATTCAAAATGGATGACAAAAAGTACTCAAGTAAGATCCTAAAAAGAGGTCACGTACCCTAGTAATTTAAGTTCAATTGTCGCTTCATACTGAGATGGAATTTCCATCAATGCTGAAAGAGCAAATTCTGCTTCTTTTCTGTTTAAAAGCACATTCTTGGACTATGGCATATACAGTTTTCTGCAATAGGGCTCGGCTTGCGCCTGATCTTAAATTTTAACCTTGCTTGGACGTGAAAGTGACATGGATTATCAATAGCACCCTACAACCAAAAGGTAAATATAAAAACCTTATCAATTGGAGACAATATGTACTCAAAATCCAAATTAACTCTTCACATATATTTCATATACTTCGCAAATTCAACCGTAACCAAACATATTAGTTGGCAGCATAAATGGTGCTACTTAAGTTCAAAAAAAAAAAAAAAAACTAACGAAAAAATAAAACAAAAACCATAAGTAACTGCTTTAGAGGCTAAAGAAAACACATATAATCATTTTTCTTATTGCCTTAAAAGTTGTATTAGGGAGGCTAATGATTCCTAGCAAAAGTGAATAACTAATAGTAGCATGTGAGAAGTCATGAATAAACTCCAACCAAGATTCTAAAAGCATAGTGCACTAACTTTGCGATCGTTGAGGATTTTATTAGAAGCCATTAGTCAATTTTGCATTCAAGAAATGTCATTGATTATATATTTATAATAAAGTGAAACTGCTCAAATTTTGAAGATCGTTTCGCAATAACTCTTAGCATATAACAATTCTGAATTATTGTAATGAAATAAGAGTTTACATATACAACATACCCTCAACCTTTTTAGCATGGATAAGACTGGTTTGAACACCTTTCATATATGGGTCAAATTTTAACTTGTTTGACCTAAACCTGAATGCCTAATTTTAAAATTCTAGGATTCCAGATTATTGATAGAACACGTGATGAATTCAAGAATTCCAAATTAATATTGAAACAATGAAATCAGCTTACCATGCAAGATTGGAGTTGCGTTCCATCTATAACCGCATACTTCCTTTTAATGCGTTTTTCATCATGTACGCAATATTACGTAGCAATAAAATTTTAAAAATAAAAGAAACAATACTAAACTATGGCGGAGCAAAAAAGATTAAGAAAGTCATGTGATACCTCCAGAGCAAGAGCAACTATTATTGGAGAGAGTTTATATGCATAATTAATTGATAATTTAGCTTCTTTAGGTTTGAACTAATTTTATATCTTATGCATACATTGAAAAGAATAAACCATAGGAACTACCACTCTAATTATATGGAGTGTAAACTATATTTTGTCATATCACTTTAAAGGCTATTCAGAAAAATAATACAAAGTAATCGTGGCATTTTCTTAATTCTGCATAGAAATCAATGCAAACTGAAGAATGCCGAAGCAAATAATACATATGTAGATATCTTGCTCTCATTAGCTTATAGGGGATGTTTCATATTGTTAGTAATGAACTCGCAAAAGAAAGCCATTCTTCACAAATTTGCCTTGATGCACAAAATAATAAAGGGACCTACAAAATGACACTATTGCATGCGTAAATGATGATATGTTAAGTGATTCTAAATGTATTTCCTAATATGAGGTATGTAACAAATCAAGCCGTGGTATAACCAATTCAATTAAAGTAGTAGAACCTAAGATAACAATGGATATAGAAAGGCAATATCATCGGATGATGCCTTAAGTGATCCATGGTCGTTCTACTTTAGAAAGAGTACTTCCATTTGATCTATATCTATCAACCAAGGTTCTTTTAAGTATTCCAATTTAAAGAAACCATGAAACATACCTTAAAGATCTGAGCATATAGTGATCAATCTTTAGCTATTGAAAATTTGTAAGTGGCTCATTCTTCACAAATTTGCCTTCCAAACCTGAAATATTTGGTGTTCATAATTGATAGGCACATTTTAGTCAAGCATTTCTTCAAAGATTTGGTGTTTATAAAAAATGACATCATCTCAACGGCTTAACCTCACCTAGTATTTAAATTCAGATCAAACCACAAAACAAATTTGAACGGTATAAAACATATGGATTTAATAACTAACAACATGGAAATTAAGTTTTTAATCTCTAAAAAAATTGACAAAATATTAACAAATAAGACTAATGTAACAAATCTGTTTATGATGGAGTGAGAGATTTTGAAGTAACATTCATTAGGATTGTTTAAACATGAGGTTTGCGTCAACTTCTGTCACATGGAATCTGATAACAAATAAAACACAACCCTGAAATCAATTGGTATTTTACTCTTCATGATAAATCAATAATTGAATGATAAATCATCATCCCCAGGTCTACATAAATTTTATTGTAGTGGTTTTTAATGTAAGATAAGAACTAAACATGTACCTGGTATAATATCTGAATTCCATCAGCAAACCTACAAACTTTCTGAGTAATGGTTTCTTAGAAATCATCATAGAAGGTGTGATCGATAATAAGAACCTATAATTAAGTAAGCAATTAATTAGTTCAAACGCAAGTTATAAAGAAGTAATGTAGAATGCTATAAAATAATGTAGAACCTGTGAAGAAGAAGATGGAGAATCACGAAATGGGCAGCACAGGTCAAAATGTATTAACATTTATACCAACCAAACGGTTCGGTTTAGCTCTTATCAATATTAAAAGTTAAATCTAAACGAAAAGTGCAGGATACATCTTATTATATTACCAGTACCACTTAAAGAGTGACAATCCAAAAGAATATATGAAAAATTCAAATAATAATGTCAATTAGGCATTTTATCAAACACCATATGTACATAGACAAATACTGAAGTTATCAAATACACTTAGTTCAAAACAGCAAATTGCAGTGAAACATACCTCATGATTTGCAAAAATCAACAAAAATTATCCTTGAAAAAACAAAACCGATTGAAACATACTTTTGTTTGTTCTTATCACAATTGAAAATTGTTATAAAAGATAAAATTACTTACTTTTTTGAAATGAGAACACTATATCCTTTCTTTCAATAGCATCCGGATGAATCGTGTATCAAAGTGTTTTGTTTTACTGATGATGATGAGGAAAATATAAATAAAAAAAAAAGCAAAATTTTCTTGAATAAATGAACATGATGAGGAAAATAATCACAAAATTTTTCCAGCAAATAATCACGAAATGTTTAATTCATCGATTAATAAGCACTCCAATGAGCTTCAACTTTCAAGATGAAGAACATACCAAATGGACACAATTTTCTTGAATAAATGAAAATGATGAGAAAAAGAATTTGATAGTAATGTAACAGAGCACCACTAAATCTAATCAGCAATATACAGAAAACAATCACACTAAAATCATGACGAATCCTCTGTCCAAATTAAAAAGAAACCAATTATTTGGATACCTTTGAAAGAAAAGATGATCGTCTTTTCATATGTTTTTTTCATGAAAATTCATCAAATAGCACCCATCTGTACATTAGTAAAAGAAAAGAAAAAAAAGTTAGTAATTTAACCCAAATTGAAAGCCGATTCAAATATTCTGATGATTAAGGGAAGGTTGAACCACCATGCGATTTTCTGATGATGATGGCGAGTTAAGGTTTATGATTGACACTGGGTTGAGTTTTTTGGAATGAAGTCGTAGCATTTGGTCATGTTTACGTTAGTGAGATTTGAAAAGCCAGGTTCAAACCGGTGAAGGTTGAAGTTTACCCGAAAATTAAGAAGCTTACCTTAGAAGCTTTGACTAATAATGTATCATTTCCATAATTAATGGTTTACTTGAAATTAGTAAGTAAAATGACTAAATTAGACACTCTAGAATTTGAGTATTCACTTTTTAAAGGGGTAATGAGGGTCTTTTTTAAGTGCTGTATATTATAATATATATATATATATATATATATATATATATATATATATATATATATATATATATATATATATATATATATATATATATATATATACATATATATAACGAATTCATATCTATCATATTACTTAAAACGCGTCATCTTCTAATTTTTGGTGACTTAACTTTGTTGTTTCTTAAATAAACATTTTTCCTTCATGGTCAAGTTAAAAATATTCATATTGTATATATAAAAGCGGATAAACAAATGATTACCGTCATCTATGTTCAGGTTACCTAACAGGGCGAGTCTGAGAGTTATAAAAAAAATAACAAGCCACGCTTTTTGTTTTTTATCTATTTCGAATAGATGTAAGAATCACTTCATTCATATGTTAGACGATAATTATGTATCTAGGCTCGAGCCTGTCTGTGGGCTTTGGTCTGTTAGGGTCTATGGCTTAACTGAGGCACCCCCGACCATCTCTGACCTATTTCCCGGCCAGCCCCAAACGTTAGCTAGTAAGTTTGAGCCCTAAATCTATTGTCAGAAATTTAAAGGCCTACCACTAAACCATTTGATTATATTTATTCATATTATATATATCAATAGTTAAATAGTAATTGAGAGCGTATGAGAGCTTTAGCTAAACTGGCTAAAGCCCATACAATTGAAATAGGCCCAATAAGGCCGCAACATGTCATAACTCACCTGAGAATCGACTTTCCAAGACAGGGTCGGCAAACACGGGCAGGCAACAACATGATTGGAACAGGACCGTTGCGACGTGCAAACATGTAACACCCCCAAAAATGGGTCGCAGCGGAAGATGATGTCGCTAGGGTGCTACTAAATTGGATCACAACACAAAGTAAAGAGAATGAATTTACCTTATACATTTTGAAAAATAGTTACATTATCATAGTAAATAAGTTTACAACATTTAATTTGATGCGAAAATAAGGCCCATATAAGTAAACAAGTGGTCCCAAATACATTAGAGTAGTCTATGACCGTGCCACTGCCAAGCGCCTCCAACAATAGATTGTGATGTGGTAAAGATCAACACCTGAGAATACATGCTAAAAGGGTCAGTATAAAGCTGGTGAGTTCATAGGTTTAAGTAAACAACAAGTTATGTATGGACCACAAGATTTCAATGACAATGTATTCCAAATATGTTCATGAAAAGTATTAGGCTACAAGGAGTCATGGTTCAGAGGTATTCATACCTCACAAATTCCACCAATAATCTTCAGCCAACTCATACCCATAAAATCTCATACCTCCCAACTAAAATCACTGGCGGCCATAAAATCTCATACCTCCCAATTTTTTTTTCTTTTTAATATTTAAACTAAACAATTTATAATAAAAACATATAATTTTATTAATACGAAAATAAAAGTCCATTACATGAAGAAAAAAATACGACATAAAAAATACGACATAAAACTACAACTAATACCCATCTAGAAATTACATGGCCAACCCCATTTTGCTGCGAGTTGACGTTTTTTGTTCTTGATAAACTCCAACATGGTAGGATCTTGGATATGGTCATGCGAATTCATGTAGAAATTCAAGTCTCGATGCTCCTTCCTTTCTTTAGCTTCTTCCATTTGCATCTGCAAAAGTTCCGTGTGCTTTTGTGCCATATCCGAAATTATTTTGTTCTTCTCTTTAAAATGTAAGTTGACTGACTCAATAAGAGTATCCGTCTGTGACGACACTTCATCAACCTTTTTTTTTCCCTTTTCTTGAACGTGTGGGGGTTGAGTCCTCATTCAAATCTGGGATGACATTATTTGGATCGTTGCTACCCGACTCATAGTCCCCCCCCCTCCGATGACTTTCTTCGTTTGTCGGATTGTGTTGAAGATTTCCCGATAACACATTTTTGTTCCATCCATTTAGCTTCGTTTTTCACAACCAACCATGCCGCTTGATGAGTAAAAACTTTTCGTGTTTTTGTGCTATAATCAGTCATAGCGTTTTTCATAACATTCATATCATCACACCCGCTCGCCCAGAGACGATCCTAAAAAAAAAATTCGAACGTTAAAAAGAAAAAAAAAAATGAATAAAAAAAGATAACCGAATGAAAAAAAAATTACAATTGTAAAAAAAATATATAACGATTGTAAAAAATATATATAACGATTGTAAAAAAATATATATAACGATTGTAAAAAAAAAATACCGATTGGTGGTAAAAGCCGTTGAATACACCCATGTTGTGGTTCATCGTATGCCACTTCGTGTTTAAACTATGATGAGTTCGAGTTGTTCCGCCCAAGAGAGACCCGAAATGGTCTAAAACCCGTTTCCAAAACTTCTCTCTAGATTGTTCATTCCCGACTACTTTACATGTCGAGACATGAACCCATGCCTTCGCCAAAGCTTCTTCTTCGTCTTAAGTCCATTGCATTTTATCCGCTTTGGTCTTCACTTTGTTTGTTCCCAAATCTTGTACTTCTTGAACATCCTCATCATCTAAAAAAAAATACGGTTCGAATTAAAAGAAAAAAAAAGTTCAAATTAAAAAAAAAAAAAAAGTTCGAATTAAAAAAAAAAAAAAACTAAGGTTACCGTTAGGAAGTTCTTGTGTTTCGGGAACCACTTCATCTCGGTAGTTTAACATCGGATCAAACTCGATCTCCGCAGTTTGATCCATAACGTACTCCCTTGGTTGCATCGCTGGAGGTTGCGGGTAGTAAGGTTGGGGAGCCGGTGGTTGCGGGTAGTACAGTTGAGGAGTCGGTTGTTGCGGGTAGTAAGGTTGGGGAGTCGGTTGTTGCCGGTAGTAAGCATTGGGACTTCGAACACTTCGGCTTCAACCTTTAGACCCGGACGAAACATTTTTTTGTTTTCTTGAATCCATGGTTTTTGTGTGTGTTTTAGGTTGAATATAATGTTTTTGGTTTAGATTGTGTTAAAGTATATATAAGAGAGATTTTTTTTTTTTTTTTTACATCATAACGTTCACTTTTTTTTTTTAATGTCACTTTCAACGTTTGAATGTCACTATCAACGATCAAATACTCCCACGCTCCTTTTTTCTTTTCCAGATAAAGTTCCCAACGTTCAAAATATTAATGCACAATTGATTTTATGGGCAGCGGTGATATACCCCGTTTCCCACAAAATTAAGCCATAAAATTAGTGTTGGCAGTGGTGTTACCTCTCAAGTATTCACAAAATCTTGCCCAAACCGAAACCACTCCGTGTGGCCTTACTGTTGCACTAAGCTCATGACACCGAAGCCTTAACAGTTAGTTCATGTTATCACCCCAAACAGGTGCTTTGCCAAACACCTGTACGACATCAAATGAAATGCGTTCGTTTGACAAGTTAGAGCGACCAACCCGGACTGGGGAGTTTACCCCCAATAGATCTATTTACAACATTCGCGCTTACAAAGTAGTTAACGGTTCATGATTGGGGGGAATTTATGGAAAACGACAACAACTTAGGCAGTCAATAAATGTTTAATGCACTTGTGTCCGTATGTAAAAATAAGCAATGTATTCCCACCCTAAGTATTTCAAATCGAATAGTAAAACAAGTAAAAGTGGGGCTATGAAACTCACCTGATACAACTGTTATGAAAATGGCAAGAATAGGTACACTGAAATAAGGCTCGAACTCTAACCGCGGCCTAATATGAATGATATGTCTTAGGTCATGAAATGATGTCGTGAATGTAATTTGTAAAAGTTATATCACCCGTATTAGTTTGCTTGTAAATTTAGTTATAAAAATCACGTCACTTCGGTATTCTTAACGATAGTTAAAATATAACATTTTTGGGCTTTTAACAAGTAGGTATCGTAACTACGATGTGAATGTTTCGGAAATGTATATTTTGAATAGTTTATGACTCAACCAGAATAAGGAACCAAAATGTTACAGCTTCCGTTTAAGTCATTTTGTCCAAAACCATACTTAAAATGTCCAAATTCCCTTTCTAAAGATAAAACTGGGTACTATTCCCTATATGAAAAAGCTGTCAAAATATATTTCTTATTTATAACTTCGTTAAGTCATAACTCCTTCGTTATAGCTCGGTTTGTAAAGTTCTACCTATCCCAGCGAAGGTATTTAAGTATACTAACACATTTTAAAGTCTCGGGGACTTGGTTTATCTTTTAGAGCTTGGTCTTTCCATGATAAAAATCTGGACAGCATATTAAACAATTTTCTGAAAATTGTTATCGATAGTATATTTAGAAAACTCGTCTCTCCTTCGTTACAAATCTGTTTTAATCCATTCAAACGAGCACGTTTTCGTTTAAAAATCTATTTTCCATTTATTCGACCAAATCTTTGTAAAAATAACTTGTGTTACTAAAAGTTAGAAATTTGGGCATCGCTTCCGCGTCTATTTTTAAATAATCCATTTTTTTCTATATTAAATCTCTTGAAATCAACTTCAAATCTAACCTAAACTCTTCCACCCATTTCTTCAACAATATATAGTTCAAAAGTGACCATAATGACATAATAAAATGTAGATCTAGTAAAAATGACTAAAAATGCATTAAAACAATTATAGACTTTTATAAACTTGTATATAACAATAAACTTTGTAAATCAATCAAAAAATTATCCAAGACTTGTAAATACTCATTTTTCTCATCCAATAATTTTATAGAACTTTTATATACTTGATTTAACCATAAAAATTCACAAACATGCTCATAGGTAATATATGTGAAATAATGGGTTTAAATGTGATTTAAACTTAAGAAATGCATAATTAAGCATAATGAACACATAATACACCAAATGAAAAGTATAAAAATTTATTTCATACTTACTTGATATTAGAAGGTTTTTGAAGGATTTAGAACAATAGATCCCCAACGGTTACTCCAAATCAATTTGTAGTTAATATAAAAGCCGTAAACGATCGTAAAACACTTGAAACTAGCAAAACCAAATATTTTCTTCTCTTTTCTTGCTTATGGCCGAAATATATAAAGTGTTTTTGAGAGAGTTTAGTGAAAATTTTGGTAAGAAAATGGCTAGCTTTACTTTTCTATTTATAGTGCAAAAAAGGGTATTTTGGTAATTTTAATGAAAGGGTAAAATGGTAATTTCAAACTTTTGGTCAAAAGATAAAAAGGAGGGATATGGGGGGCATGTTGGCCGAATTTTGGGGGAAAGTGCGGGGGGGGGGGGGGGGGGGGCTTGGAGGCTCATAAATATTCATGTCTTTTTGTCTTTAAAATATTTAATTTAGGATAATTAAAAGTTATATATTTATTATTTAGGTATTAAGTTAATTAGAAATAAATTTTAGCGGAACAAAATAAAGTGTAATAAAGAAATAAAAATTATGAAAATGCATTTTGTATAAGTATCGGGTGTTTAAATAATTATTGTTTCACAAATACTTAAGTTATCGTAAATATATATGTTTAAAATATATATATATATATATATATATATATATATATATATATATATATATATATATATATATATATACTAAATGAATTTAAAATACCGGGTAAAATAATATTAGAATTTTTGTAACGTTGTAATGAGTATAAAAATATATTAGAACCATTGTTGGGAGTATCGGAGATATTGTTCATGCACGAAAATCGTGTAAAAGCGTTTATTTAAATAAATAAATATGAGTGAAAAACAATGCGAACACATGCAAGACCTAAAATGAATATGATGACACTGGCAATATGTAGACTAAATCTAGTCTACATTTTGTGCACCAAATGATGTTTCTTGGTTATGCGATTAAATTCTGAAAGTTTCTTGAAATTAATACTCGAAAAATCAAATTTTCGGAAAGTAATGAATAGTAACAACTACGATAATGAATAGTAACTTTTTCGAGAATGAATAGTAAAATTTCAAAGTTAAAATTTTGACCTGAAAATGTGGTTTGTCACAGTCTTCCACCCTTAAAGGAATTCAGTCCCTGAATTCAGTTCATGTTGGTTTTATGAGGTGATGTCGGTAAAAAGGTATGGATACTTATGTCGAATTTGATTTTCTACGTTTTGGGTTTTAAAGAAACTCTATAATCAGAATTCTTACTTCGTCTAAGTTGCTATATCTCTCTTAATGATGATAACTTGATAGTGCAGACCTTTCTTAATTTCCTCGATCTTAGTCAAATCCGCGGTCTAGGTTCTACTGATACAAGATCCTAACTGCTTTGGAGTAAAATAACATAAGGACATGCTGTTTATTTTATTTTTATTTTTATTTTATTTTTTTTCAGAATTGCTTTCAGGATTGTGCGTTTTGCTCACACTCTTTATTTGAATAGATGTGTATACAATTTTAACCAAAATGGTTTAAAATTATCAAGTATATTAAGGAATTAAGACCATACAGCTTTTGGTCCCAAATACAGCTCAAAAGACTTGGTACTTTAAAAGGAAATTAGTTTAAAAGGTTTAAATAATTCCAGAATTAAAGCGGTTTACATAGTTCCAAAGGTTCAAGTACCTTAAATGTTTCAAGTATAAATTTTTACCAAAAGTTTTAAAACAAGTCAAAAGAGTTCATCATATAGCAAAACGTTCAAGTATCAAAAGGTTCAAGGAGTTCAAAACAATAGGAAATGGTTTTAACCTCAAAATCGTAAAAATGGTATAAAAAGAATTTATGAAAATTCAAACATGTTTTAAGATGTGTTATGACTTAAATTGTTGTTCTAGTCGCTTGAAATAAATCAACTGGTTCCTATGTTTTCTGATTTACGAGTGGAAACTATGTATCAATGGTCGTTCGGTATGTTAAGATTTCTTGGCATCTCGGTGTGGAAGTGAGGTCACATAAAATGTGGATTTCTGATGACTAGTTATTTTGAACTTCTAAAAAAAAAGCATAATTTTGTGAAGGAAATGGTGTATCAATAATCTAGATTAGTGCATTTACTACCAACAAGGAATCTTATTGTATAAAACGAATGAGGTAACTTATACAGTGGTGATACAGTGTCAAGGCATGGTATGTCGTTAGCTATGGTCTCCGACAATGTTGTTTGATTCTCTTTTATGGTTTTCCTTAGTGAGTAATGGTATTTCAATAAATCTTATGCCCTAAACAATCTAGTACTTCCAAAGAAATAGTAAGGGTTTAGGTGATTATTCCAAAGATAGTGGTTCGAATTACCCCGTAGGGTCTTAAGGCTTCTGTTGAGTTGTAATTCAACTTTATGGTATGATTCTAGACCTTTAAAAGTTTAGTGGTTCTATCATCGTTTACTTATATCGAGGGATCTTCCCAGTATATGCTATGGAGGGTCATTCTTAGAAAGACTAGTCGACTCATCGATCGAGTACAAGGTTTGGGGTGGGGGCGACTGTGATGAAAGAAATAATGTGATGCAAGTGTATTGTGCATAGATGTGAATGTTTATGTTATGCAATGCTTCTTTACTCACACAAAAGTATTTGCGCTTATTGGATTTTTGAGTAGGAAATCATCCTGAACATAATTCTAATATAACTACTCCCAGTATCGCAAAATTCATCTCTTAGTCGAACATAGGTGATCAGGCTATGTCCCACTGTCCCTAAGTTAAACATAGTTGATCAGACTATATTTAACCAAGGTTCAATGAATTTTGAAATACTCAGCTTAGTTATACTTGTAATATGTCCAAAAATTCTTGAGAAAATATCCACAAAGCAAACGCGATGTCAAACCATTCAGTTGCAAGTCCCGCCCATACAAGACTTGTAACCTATGTTTTCACAACCCATTGCATAGAAGGTAGTACAGTTGGATACGTGATTGGAAAATACGGGTACTGACATAACGTCTACAAAGAGGTATATGATGTCAAAATAAATCAAGTGTTTATATAAAGTGATAAAAAATGCCAAGTGTGTATATATCAATATACTAATATGTTCGTGTAGTATAAAATGCCTTAATGTCACATAAATGTTTGAAAAGTGTGAGGCAACAGGCTTGGCAGGCAGGCACATGGTGGTCATAGGGTTAAGTTTTCGTAAAAGTAGTTATAGTCTAGGTTTTAAAAATACCCAGTTCTCTATAACCAACGCTCTGATACCAATCTGTAACACCCCCAAAAATGGGTCGCAGCGGAAGATGAGGTCGCTGGGGTGCTACTAAATTGGATCACAACACAAAGTAAAGAGAACGGATTTACCTTATACATTTAGAAAAATAGTTACATTATCATAGTAAATAAGTTTACAACATTTAATTTGATGTGGAAATAAGGCCCATATAAGTAAACAAGTGGTCCCCAATACATCAGAGTAGTCTATGACCGTGCCACTGCCAAGCGCCTCCAACAATAGATTGCGCTGTAGTAAAGATCAACACCTGAGAATACATGCTAAAAGGGTCAGCATAAAGCTGGTGAGTTCATAGGTTTAAGTAAACAATAAGTTATGTATGGACCACAAGATTTCAATGACAATGTATTCCAAATATGTTCATGAAAAGTATTACTGTTGCACTAAGCTCATGACACCGAAGCCTTAACAGTTAGTTCATGTTATCACCCTAAACAGGTGCTTTGCTAAACACCTGTACGACATCAAATGAAATGCGTCCGTTTGACAAGTTGAAGCGACCAACCCGGACTGGGGAGTTTACCCCCAATAGATCTATTCACAACATTCGCGCTTACAAAGTAATTAACGGTTCATAATTGTGTAAAATTTATGGCAAACGAAAACAACTTAGGCAGTCAATAAATGTTTAATGCACTTGTGTCCATATGTAAAAACAAGCAATGTATTCCCACCCCAAGTATTTCAAATCGAATAGTAAAACAAGTAAAAGTGGGGCTTTGAAACTCACCTGATACAACTGTTATGAAAATGGCAAGAATAGGTACACTGAAATAAGGCTCGGACTCTAAACGCGACCTAATATGAATGATATGTCTTAGGTCATGAAATAATGTCGTGAATGCAATTTGTAAAAGTTATATCACCCGTACGTGTTTGCTTGTAAGTTTAGTTATAAAAATCACGTCACTTTTGGTATTCTTAACGATAGTTAAAATATAACATTTTTGGGCTTTTAACAAGTAGGTATCGTAACTACAATGTGAATGTTTCAGAAATGTATATTTTGAATAGTTTATGACTCAACTAGAATAAAGAACCCAAATGCTACAGCTTCCTTTTAAGTCATTTTGTCCAAAACCATACTTAAAATGTCCAAATTCCCTTTCTAAATATATTTCTTATCGATAACTTCGTTAAGTCATAACTCCTTCGTTATAGCTCGGTTTGTAAAGTTCTACCTATCCCCGCGAAGGTATTTAAGTATACTAACACATTTTAAAGTCTCGGGGACTTGGTTTATCTTTTAGAGCTTGGTCTTTCCGTGATAAAAATCTGGACAACATATTAAACAATTTTCTGAAAATTGTTATCGATAGTATATTTAGAAAATTCGTCTCTCCTTCGTTACAAATCTGTTTTAATCCATTCAAACGAGGACGTTTTCGTTTAAAAATCTATTTTTCATTTATTCGACCAAATCTTTGTAAAAATAACTTGTGTTTCTAAAATTTAGAAATTTGGCATCACTTCCGCGTCTATTTTTAAATAATTCATTTTTTTCTATACTAAATATCTTGAAATCAACTTCAAATCTAACCTAAACTCTTCCACCCATTTCTTCAACAATATATAGTTCAAAAGTGACCATAATGACATAATAAAATGTAGATCTAGTAAAAATGACTAAAAATGCATTAAAACAATTATAGACTTTTATAAACTTGTATATAACAATAAACTTTGTAAATCAATCAAAAAATTATCCAAGACTTGTAAATACTCATTTTTCTCATCCAATAATTTTATAGAACTTGTATATACTTGATTTAACCATAAAAATTCACAAACATGATCATAGGTGATATATGTGAAATAATGAGTTTAAATGTGATTTAAACTTAAGAAATGCATAATTAAGCATAATGAACACATAATACTTGATATTAGAAGGTTTTTGAAGGATTTAGAACAATAGATCTCCAACGGTTACTCCAAATCAATTTGTAGTTAATATAAAACCCGTAAACGATCGTAAAACACTTGAAACTAGCAAAACCAAATATTTTCTTCTCTTTTCTTGCTTATGGCCGAAATATATGAAGTGTTTTTGAGAGAGTTTACTGAAAATTTTGGTAAGAAAATGGCTAGCTTTACTTTTCTATTTATAGTGCAAAAAAGGGTAATTTGGTAATTTTAATGAAAGGGTAAAATGGTAATTTCAAACTTTTGGTCAAAAGTCAAAAAGGAGGGACACAGGGGGCATGTTGGCCGAATTTTGGGGGAAAGGGGGGGGGGGGGGGGCTTGGAGGCTCATAAATATTCATGTCTTTTTGTCTTTAAAATATTTAATTTAGGATAATTAAAAGTTATATATTTATTATTTAGGTATTAAGTTAACTAGAAATAAATTTTAGCGGAACAAAATAAAGTGTAATAAAGCAATAAAATTTATGAAAATGCATTTTGTATAAGTATCGGGTGTTTAAATAATTATTGTTCCACAAATACTTAAGTTATCGTAAATATATATATTTAAGAATATATATATACTAAATAAATTTAAAATACCGGGTAAAATAATATTAGAATTTGTGTAACATTGTAATGAGTATAAAAATATATTAGAACCATTGTTGGGAGTATCGGGGATATTGTTCATGCACGAAAATCGTGTAAAAGCGTTTATTTAAATAAATAAATGTGAATGAAAAACAATGCGAACACATGCAAGACCTAAAATGAATATGATGACACTAAAAATATATAGACTAACTCTAGTCTATATTTTGTGCACCAAATGATGTTTCTTGGTTATGCAATTAAATTCTGAAAGTTTCTTGAAATTAATACTCGAAAAATCAAATTTTCGGAAAGTAATGAATAGTAAAAACTACGATAATGAATAGTAACTTTTCCTAGAATGAATAGTAAAATTTCAAAGTTAAAATTTTGACCTGAAAATACGGTTTGTCACAAAACATGTGTCATTACAGTACAAGGCTATATGATGCAACACCCATACTATATAACATGCATAATGAAGATTCAAGACCAAATGATAAAAAAATATATATTAAATTAAATAAATTGACTTAACCAAATAGAAACGCATGATTGATAAAAATTATAAAAAAAAATCTAAATATATTTTTAACAATAACTTGAACTCGATAAAAACTCGAAACGACAAGCTCGCACTACTACACAAAGAAGAATAGAGACCTTTGCATGGAGACCTTTTTATTAAAAGATAGGTCTCAAAAAAAATAGGATCAAGGCTGGTTTTTATAATTCGAACAGGTCTGTATTAGTAAAATACATCAAGACCGATTTCCCATGCTAAAGACCGGTCTATAAAAATTCGCTATCTAGACCTGTTGCTAACTATGAAACACGTCTTTATTTGTTTGACCAGTAAATACCGTTTTCTAAACCAACACCGGTCTATCATCTGTGCTGAGACGGATCCAGGATTTTTGAGAAGGTGTTGCACACTTTTTTTTTTTTTTTTTTTTTTTTTTTTTTTTTTTTTAATAATTATGAGTACTAAACTTGCCCTATAAATAATTTATTAGGTAAAATTGGAGGTTAAACGTGCCAATAAAAGACATATTTCATAAAATAATTACACTTCGTGACCTAAAATCGAGTGTAGCCCGTGTGACACCGGCCCCGAGTCCGTCCCTGAATCTGTGTATGGCGGGACTTAAAATTTTTAATTTTTATCTCAAATATTCATTCCCACTCCACCAAATCAAACCAAAAATTTCATCTAAAAAAACCCTAACCCCGTTCTCCATAATCTCTCCTGTCACCAAACCATCTCCACCACTATCGCCATCATTAAGCCACCAAATCATACGGTAGCCACCATCGCCCTCCATCTACCTCTGAACCCTAACCCTCCATCTTCATCGCTACTGCCGCTCCACCTCACAATCCCATCTCGCCATCTTTTTGGAGAACACATATCTGTAGCACCCTTCTTCTCGGATACACCAGGTACTTTTATATGTATTGATTTCGAATTTATATATAATTTTAGTTATTTTTATTTTTCTTTGCTTATTAAAAAGGAGGGTTATTTGACTAAAGGTTGGATGAAAATTTAATGTAAAAATTGTTAACAAAATGAAGGTTAGTTTAATCTGATTAGAAAACGAACGGAATTTATCATACAATTATTAAAACTAAATGCAATTGTTTCCATGTGTAAGCCTTTTGAATTTGTTATGTCAGTTGAAAAGCTTTTGAGGTAATGCAATAGTCTTCTCTGTATTAATCTAAAATGAAGTATTTGTTTATGGTTATGGTATATAAATGAAGTATTTGTTTATCTCATTAGGTCCCCTGAGGTTATAGATTATTTATGATGTTTTGGAACTTTTAATTTGAACTTCTTAGACCAACTTCTGTCGTTCATTGAATTAGGTCCTCATCTGGGATATCGAAGCACAACCTAATCATTATGCTGTTCTTGGTGCTGTTGAATCTCATGCTGATTTGGTGCGTCATTTATCACTTATGAGAATCTTTTTTCTTCCATTTTATAGAAATTTGCATATTCTTTTAAGAGCTTTGAATGTCAAAGGAACACTAAACACTAAAAATGAAAAGAAAGAAATGATCAAAATATCTGGTCCCGAGAATTGATAATGTTGTAGGAATGTAGTAAACCTCATGTAGGCATTGGGAGTTTTAACATGTTAAAGTTAGTCATGCATGTCATACAACCTGTTTTTGACTATTTTCATTGTTGAAGACAAAATCTTATATCCTGCTTATAATAATTTCAATTTCAGTACTACTTTGATGCCTTTTAAGTTATAACAATGACATACTTTTCCCAATGTATTCAGTATTTATGTCCCTCTGCTATTTTTGTATTCCTTGAACTATATAGATCGAATCATATGTCATTCGTACTCAATTTTATCATTATCTGTTCGAATTCAATTCACATTGTTACTCAATTTTGTCACTATCTATTTAATTAAATAGTTCAGTCATAAGTAGGGGCGTTATTGGGTCAGGTTATCGGGTGTTATCAGGTCGGGTTGATTCGGGTTTTGGCTAGAAAAAACTAACCCGCATCCCGACCCTATAAGGAATCGGGTTATCGGATTCGCGTGAATTTGGGTCGGTGATTCGGGTTATAAGAAAAACCAACTCTGCATACATGAATGAGTAAGCAACTTATACTTTTTTTCATTGTTGAGACTTTTACTAGAATAAAATCCCAATAATAGTAGAAGTAGAAATAACATAAGCAGTAGACAACATATATATTTCTTGCGTTCGAACAATATTGTGTTTGCAATTTTCTATATCAACTGTACTAGTTATAATACCCGTGCACGCGCGAGATTTTTTCTTAAATTTTTAATTATGTATTTCAATTGATTAAAATACAAACACATTATCGTGTCTTAAATGGTTTTACCAACGAAGATGTTACCGTCTTCAATTTTCGGCTTGGTTTAACTAAACTGCGCATTGAAGGGTATATTATATAAAGGAAAAAGAATCATATTAGCCATTACGTCAAATGATCCACATTACATTTGCATTGTTTGTATTATGAAAAATTCTCGACAGTATATTGTTTTAAATCATAAATGAATCTCAATCAAAATGTCACAAACAATCCGGTTGGTTATATGAATAAGAAAGTTACTTCATTTTGGGTAAGCGAAGAAAGAGTTGATGGAAGGCATGATCGCTGGAGACTTGTAGCGAACAAACTTTCTTATTGCATGCTTTGTGTACCTTTCACCTTCCACAAAGTTTTCCGGCACACCAGTAGTTCTATTTTCCTTAGGTCTGTATGTACATGACAATTAGAAACTTAAATTCACCAAGTCATTCATATGCATTCCAGTTTTACCCATTAAACAATAAACATAGCTTCAAATCCAGTTGTGGAAATCAATTAGAGCATGCCCGATGTATTATGCAAAATTTTAACAATAGGAATCAAAAGTACAGAAAGTTAAAGCAAAAGCAAGGAGACAATGGACAACTCTTAACACTATTTGTGACGGATGAACAGGGTTGTCCATGTTCCACCCTGTTGTGTTTATGAATTAAACCAGAAATTGCATAAGTATGGTTGCCTGATAAAGTAGCAAGGTGACCATCTAGAAATAATTGGATAGTACCTGGATTATGTTACGACACAATGATCTTATTCTCCAAACTTTGCGCAGCTTCCACCATTCCAATGGCTTTGTAAGCACATATCATTGTAGTAAAAGTAATGCCGTCTGGGTCATAATTCGTATCCTTCACACCAGCCTGGCCATAAGCACTAATGACACTGTTAAAGAATGTTGTATCAAGAGTCACATCAGAATTATCTATCTTCCTCATTATTGAATCAATCTTTTGCATATGTCCAGCTTTACCATAACCGCTCACAAGAGAACAATAAGTAACCGCGTTAGGCTTCATTCCTTGATGCTTCATATCAAGAAAAAAAACTCTTCCATTCTCTTGATCCTTTTAAATGTTTCAATAATTATGTTGTTAGTAGCGACAGTTGGGGGAATGAACCTTTTGCTCATATATGTAATTACAGCATAGTAGCACACTCTCCATTAGTTCAAACGATCCCGCCTTCCCATACCCATCAATTATGGTATTATACGTGACAATGCTGCATTCAATTCCCAAATGTGACATGTCAGCAAGAATATGCTTGATCATATCAAACCGTCGAAGCTTAGTGCAACAGTTGATTAGGATTGAGTAGGTATATACATCATAAAACACACATTTGTGGTCACTAAAGTATACCAGGTGCTCATAAGATTGTTCTTTACTTGGATAGTAACATCCCAATTCATTCTACCTTCAAGAATGAATACTGAAAAGTGCTTAACTATTGCAATTATCTACAAAGGATTCACAACAATCATCAGGTTCGGTGAAGGTCGGCCTATTTTAAGTCGATTGTACTATATAGAAACCCGATTATTACTTTCCAAACTAATATAAATGTTATACTATGACGCAAAGATTAGATGTGGCCAAATGTGTGAGTTAGGTAGCTTAGTAGCATGTCAAATGGGTTTTGTTTGTTTTTTCTATCAACATCAATAAACCTACTATTTCATAATGTTATGATCTTTTTTGATATCATGTGTTTCATCTAATTGAACCCAACCCATTTGACCTCCAGCCCAAATGACCAGTTTTCACTTGTCCATTTTCTCGCCTCTACTAATTATCTACTATAGGTATCACAATGAAAGAAGTGAACCAAGAAGCGAAGGAGGAGAGCCACAAAGCGATGCAGGAATGAATGGGTCAAAATTACCAGTTTTGACGCACTCATATTATTTACCCAGATAGCCAGTTTTTAACTCCTCATTATGAACATTATCCTTATCATAGACTTATTTAGAAGCAGTTAACATATATTTGAAATAAGTTTAACTAACTTTCATATGAAAACTTCAATTTGTTAATTTTTTGTGAAAATTTAAAGTTGCTGATAAAACAATAACAGATTTATGAGGTTTGACAGAGAAAACATTATACGCAGCCTTTTGCTTGTTAAGATGCAGTTTACACAATTCATGACCTTACAGTAAAACCCCATTGGTTGCTTCATATTTACTTCCACATTTAAACTTTAACATAAAATTTAAATTTCACTTACCTCAAGTTTCTACATCCCCATCACAAATAGAAGATCAAATATCAGTTCCATGCTTTGAGATTGTAAAACTTGTAAGTAGACTTGTGCTCACTTATGTCAGTGTTTATAAAGAGTTAATAAGGAGTGGCATCACTCCCCTCCGTCATTGGTCAGATTCCTGAATCCTCAAAAACAATTTAGTATAAAGCAACATTTAGCACCAGGATCATCAATTGGAACTGTTTCAATTGAACAAACAAAAATCATTCTAAACATATAATGATGATAAATTCGACACTAATGTTAAATGTTTGAAGCAAAATTCATTAGGAATTAATATATGTTTGAACCTACGAAAACTTAATGGCCAGAAAGACAAACCGTACTAAAATGATCACAGAAATCCAAACATGTTTTGTTATCCATTGCACCTGCAGTCATCAAAAAACAATATTTTTAAACACCTTTCCCACATCTATATATTATCATTTGTAAATCTTTCCATTATAATAAAGCGTCACAAACAACCAATAAAAATAAAAGTAAAATCTAATCCGAATAACGCAAGACACCTAACCAACCACGGTGATACATACATAATTACATATAAAAAAGAATAATGAAAATCCCTTTAATCAACACGACACCAAGGCACCTTTACAAAATATGTTTATGGTTGTGTTCATTATTTGTAATATACTTTAGCCCTATCACTGTTGCTATGATTTGGGATCTATAGATTCATGATTCAAGTTCTTTATGCTTTTTTTAAGCCTAACATATTCCCCTCCCTGCAAGATGTATCACATTGGCCAAATTTTGAAACATGACTATAAAAGACACCCGTATGTTTACTCCAAGCTTGTAGAATCATTGTTCAATCGTTCATAACAGTACATTATTGTGTCAAGGTCAGAGCTGCAACCAGATTAACAATTATATGATACCCTATTTTATGTTACTTATTTTTACACTAAAAAATAGCTCAAGCACTTTATAAGAGTTCATTGTATTAAGTTGACTAATAACACATAATTACTTTCAAGCGTGTCATAAAAATGTGCCACATAACTAAAATCATAGCCAATGTATTACACCTTCTGTTAACCCCATTAACAGCAGCAAATATCTTTTTTTTTTTGTGGTGTTCTCTCCCTCATTCCACTCACCCAGCCTTCACCGCTTTAACTGTCTAGATCTTCCCAATCTTTGATAACCCATTATCGGCTTATATTATACAAATAATTATTAATAGGTTCAATCGGCCAACTGATCATTTATATTATAATCTTTCGACACTTCACATTTAATCAACTGACTACTCATTATCGGCTATCACTTTCAAAATTCCAACACAATCATAATTCATAAAATATTATTGTAGATGTTTGCAGGTTAATCGGATGTAACCCAAACACATTATGAACCGTTTGCCAAATATCCTATTTTGTTGCCTTTACAAACTAAAAAATGACATTAGTTATAAATTAAAGAAATACGTTGAAGGTAAACAAAGAGATGGTCTCCAGGAATACATAACTGAGACTCTCTTGTAACAAATCTTTAAGATTCAACATATAAGTGACCAAGTTATAGCAATAATTCCAAATACCTAAAACGATCCTCCATATCATATTTCACTTGAGTTAGTCTTTCTCTTTCCACCAGCATAATTTCAAGCTCCACAACTCATTCATAAAAGACACAATATAAACTTCCGATATACTGTAGTTGTAAGATCCAAAATCCAGTATCAATTCAGTTAAGCTTAACACAAATCCAAAATCCCCAAATTTAACAAACATGTATTCTCAATCCATACATAACACAAACTTATTTGTTCACTGAAAATGTAAAGAGTTAAATTATAACATGTGAAAATCGAATTGATGTAAGAATAATACTATTTTACATAAGCAATACCAATATACCATAAAGGAGAAATTGAATACCAATAACAATATCAAGAGTAATACTCCATAGGCACTACAAAACTCAAATCTTTTAAGAAATAACTACTTTACCTATGAAGATTGGGGATTCTTGTTCGTCTGTGCAACAATCTTGGAACACAACTACCAACATTAACATGTGACAACAACAAATTAGACGATGAAACTTAGTTTGGTACTATAATTGGTGCCATTTCTAATTTTCTTAAATCTGGTATTTAATCTTAAAATCAATGTGATGAAATCAATAATCTCTGCTATTTTGACATCAAAAAATTAACACACAGTACTTACTAAAGTTTAGAATAAAGAGAGATGATCTTGATCTCGATGATATCTTCGAAGGTATGTTAATTTAGATCGATGATGCTATATACTTTGATCGGAAGGTCATACCTGATTCTAGTGATGATGAATAGATGGCTGGTGATGGAGAATCGTTTTAGGTTGGATATATGCCTGAAGAGTGAAAACATGCAGAGTACAGTTCTTTTTTCTTATACGTGGATGATGCAAAGCGTTTTTCTTTTTATATTTACAATTTGGTACAAAACTATTAGTTATAGACAATGAAGTACATGTGTTATTTCCAGTTTCTTTTTGCATAGGAGTAAAAATACGAAATTTTTAAGATTTAGGCCAATTCAGGAAATATTTAGCTTCTGTTATATTTACGCATCTAAATATAAAATTCAAATTAAAAAAATTATTACTAAATAAGGTATGATTGATTTCTTTAAAATGAAAAAAGTCCCCACTTTGGGTTTTGTTTTATTATATAAAAGATTCTTTCATTTGCATTCCTTCTTTCTGTTGTAATGAGCTACTAGTGTATTCTTATGTTACTATGTACATTAGACCAACTGCTATTAGTTTTCTTCTTATTTTAACCGTAAATAAACTATATCTTAAGAACTACGCAAAAATCTAGACGTGTCAAATGAGTGAACAATTGAGGTTTTTGGTAGTAGTTTTAGCTATGTATTACTTTTCGGGTCTTATCGGGTTGACCCGATAACCCGACAAAGTAAATAAGTCAACCCTAACTGGACCCGATAATAATATTGGTTTTCAGGTTCGGGTCAAACCCACCCGATAAGCTTTTTTAACCTGGTTAAACCTGACCCTATAAGCTTTATCGGATTCGGGTCGGGTCAACCCGATCCTATTGACACCCCTAGTCATAAGGGTGGAGGGTGTGGTTGCCTCCTTTCCTTTGCCACATCAGTGCCAACTCAGCAATTTCTCTCACCTCAACTCTTTCCCTCAACATTCCCTCAACCTCTGCAGCACCTTCTCTCTCCTCCTCTCAAATTTTACTATTTTTAATTATTTACAATATTTATGACCCGTAGTGGTCCCACAAGCAATAATCCTATCCTTTCACTGTACGTCTTCTTCCTCAGTTACTATTTTATCAACAACAAAGTAACCAACCTCCATTAAACCATAAATACAAGTACAAAATAAAAGGTAAAAATTTCATCACAAAGCACCGGTTAATAAGATTAGACCATTCCAAAGATGAATATCATCGAATGTTAACGCTAAAATATATCAGTAAGCTATTTGGTTTTCAAAATATATAAACTATTAACGCTAAAATATAAAATCTTTAATGTCCGAACAAAGTAGAAGTTAAGGAAATGCAAAGAATATGTCAGTTGCGTTTTGGCCTTCAATATATTAGTAAGTGCTTTAAATAATCAACGGTTGGAATTTTTTGAGAAACACAAGCAAACGAGCGGGACTCAAGTCCCGAAAGGAAAAATAAAATCACATTCCTGCAGGAAAAATAAAATCAATGGTTTTCAAAATATATAAACTATTAACACTAAAATATAAAATCTTTAATGTCCGAACAAAGTAGAAGTTAAGGAAATGCAAAGAATATGTCAGTTGCGTTTTGGCCTTCAATATATTAGTAAGTGCTTTAAATAATCAACGGTTGGAATCTTTTGAGAAACACAAGCAGACGAGCGGGACTCAAGTCCCGAAAGGAAAAATAAAATCACATTCTAGCATGAAGAGGTGTGGTATTTGTTTGCTTCCCGAAAGGGAACACACCCTTCCCGAGCTTTTCCATAGCCCACACCTTTTACTCTAAGTACATAAGTAAATGGAAGCATCTGTTCAGTGTTGTATTTGCTCATTATAAGCTAGTTCTTGGTAATCTTTATTGCTCAAACATGTGCATATCTTTGCTTTGAAGGGGTTAAACCCAATTTGTATTGCTTGCTATTTTTTATATCGATTTTTTTTCTTGTTTCATACATATTTCTAATGTTGGAATATTATGTTATGCAGGGTTTATGATTAAGATGCGATCTGATGAGCTTTATTCGTTTCTGTTAGTAATAAACTGTCTTAGTGATTTATATTGAGTTCTACTTATGACTTTCTCATTCTAGGATGTTGGACGTATTGGTTTTTATTTTATTGTATTCAAGTATGTTGACTTGATTTTATGGATGATTAATAAAATTTTAGTTCAATTTATTTTCAGCTTCGATTGAATTACATTTTGCGCATATACGCGATGATTGGTTAATACGATGGTACACTAAAAACTATTTGTATTGGAAAATGGTGCTAATACACGCTAGCAATGATTACACTAACCATGCCAAATGGTTTTTATAACGAACGCAAAAGCGTGCCAAATGTTTTTTTGCCAAGGCGGATAAAAATGTGCCAAATACATTTCGCACAAAAACGGAAACCGTGCCAAAGACGTTTGTCACAGATAAGATGTGAGCTCTCTTACAACCATACCTAAATTATCTCTACCTAAATTCGGCAGCCACAAGTTGTAAACAAGGGGTATTCAAGAGTTTGGGATAATTGGTTTAGTGTTTGTGATATTAAACTAGGGTTTGGAGTTAATAAGTTAGGGTTTTCTTGGGTTTTTGTACACTTTTAATCACCATTCAGCCGGAACACTTGTAAGCACTTCATAAACTCATTTTATACTCATTTACATACTTATTTAACATTCCATGGTTGATTTTGTATCACCTCTATATGTTTATTGTGTTGAAAGTTGTTTAGAAGATAGTTTAACAAACCTTAAAATCTGCCAGAATTTTCAGTCGGCTTTAGTACACCATTTAGACATTTTGGAATGATCTTTGGCCAAAATCCTTTATACCACAGTTAGATATATGTCTTTAGTAGTTTCTAGCCAAATATTATAATTTTTTGAATTTTCGAAGTATTTTAAATATTTTACAAGAAACCGGATGTCAATACAGTTAACTTTCTGACTTCGAATTTTACTTCGTATAAATGAGCACCTTAGGATTAGTTTGTGTAGTTGAGCCTTTTGAACTTTTTGTAAATAAGACTTTAACTTAAACTCAGCAACTTGAATCGACTCTAGATGTTAAGTAATGAAAGAGTTATGGCCTCGTAAAGTTGAGTCATGTTTTCTGAAAATATTCAGCTTTAACATCCATGTAGTCTTTTGGATTTCTGGAACAATTGACTTAGAACTCGAACAAATGGTTTACATTTTTAGAAAGACAACTTAAAAAGCTTCAACCTAATCCTTTGAATGAATTTATTTCAGTATAAAACGAATGAGTTATGGCCGCGGGAAGTTGAGTAAAAGTTTTCAGAAACAAACTGTAACAGCAGGTCAGCGTGCAATTGTGTATAAATCGACACCTAAATCATGTTTTCACAAACCGAGGCCTTGATCTTTTAAAAGTAGACATATTTACCTACGTTTAGAGACTTGAATGACCAAAATCGGGCTAGAAACGAAGAAGTTACGCCCATGTAAAATCAGGATTTACGTAAAATCAGCAACTTTCTTTTTGAATGTTTAGAAGTAAAAAACGCGTTATGTTTGTTTTCTTTAAACGTTTTGACTTACGAAACTTTATAAAACTTCACTTAAAGTATATAAGGGTGATAAAACTTTATAAAACTTATAGGCATATAGTACATGTCGTATCATTCTTAATACGACTTATTTATTTAGGTCGCGGTTAGGAGTTATTGCTCGTTGAACTTACATTACATTTCCCGTATTCACCACTTGATTGAGGTTAGTTTCATAGCCCCAATTTTACTTGTTTATACTCATTTTGAAATATATTGGGGTGAGAATACATTGCTTGCTTTTACTTACCGACACAAGTACTTAAAACTTTTACAGATCGCCTAAGTTACCACATTTGCCATGAAGTGTCCATTGTCATGAACCGTTAATTACGTAGTAAGCGCGAGTGTTGTGAATAGATCTATTGGGTTCAATCCGCCGTCCGGGTGTTAGTAGCTCTCACTTGACCAACTGTACTGGTCAAACGAACGCATTTCATTCGAGGAACTCTAGGTGTTTGGCAAAGCACCTATAGGGGCAACAAGACCGACTGTACTAGTCAAACATACATACATTAAGGCTTTGGTGTCATGAGCTTAGCGCAATTATACATATATGACTGAATGTACTGGTCAAACAAACATTAAATCTTGTGGTCCACTTTTACAGTTACTTAAACATATGAACTCACCAACTTTATGTTGACATTTAGCATGTATTTCTCAGGTTCTTGATTTCATTAGCTTGGTTTGCATAGAGAATGGCATAAAGTCGCATTTTGGAATTTCATATTAACGAGGCTTTGTTGCATTACTTAATGTTCGATTATAAAACAAAAACATCATTTTATCTTGTGAAACTATTAAGCTATGTTTGTAAAACACTATTTCTTTAATCAAACGTGTACTATCAAATGACTCATAGAGAGGTCGTTCTTTATATCTTGTGACTTTGTGCCATGAAGGCACGCCGCCGGTTACCTTTCCGCTGCTACATTTTGGGGGTGTGACAAAATAAGAGATGTCGGGGCGTGTAAATGTAAGATATTGTAAAGCCCCCGCATGACTTCGATAGTGCGTTGGATCAGAATAAGGATTTCCTACATTAGCACTAAGAACACAAATAAAAATAACCAGTTTCTTCATGGTTTTATTCCTTATTTTCCCCTTCCCATTCCATCCCCTTCCATTCTTTAAAATCTAGACTTGAGAACAGAGCGTTAGTGTCAACAGGTGTAGAAGAGGATCAGAATAAATATGCTGTCTCTAAGTTTTCAACACACTTTATCATGAATTTCATCATCCATTATAGGGATATTGGATTTAAATAATCCCAACTCGTTCTCTTTGGCCGATAATAATCCCAACTCAACAAATAACCCACAACGAGCTAAACTTTAACACTATTTTCCACTGGCGATCCTCAGTTAACTTTTTACTAACGGGGTTAACTTCTGATGACGTGGCACGCTTAGGTGTCATTGTTAACTACATAAATAGTCCTTGTGGTTCATCCGATGTTACGGATTCAGTCCAGTTGTCATTTTTTTTTTCGAAAAAAAATCTAAAAAAATTTAATTCGAAAAAAAAAATTTCGAAAAAAAAAATTATTAAATTTTTTAATTTCGAAAAAAAATTATTTCGAAATTAAATTTTTTTAGAATTTTTTTTTCGAAATTTAATTTTTTTAGAATTTTTTTTCGAAAAAATTAATTTTATTTCGAAATAATGTTTTTTTCGAAATAATGTTTTTTTTTCGAAATTTAATATATTTCGAAAAAAACATTATTTCGAAAAAAAATTTTTTTTTTCTAAAAAAAATAATTTCAAATAAAAATTTAATTTCGAAAAAAAATTTCTAAAAAAATTTAATTTCGAAATTAAAAAATTTAATAAATTTTTTTTCGAAATAATATTTTTTTTCGAATTAAATTTTTTTAGATTTTTTTTCGAAAAAAAAATGATAACTGGACTGAATCTGTAACACCGGATGAACCACAAGGACCATTTATGTAGTTAACAATGACACCTAAGCGTGTCACGTCATCAGAAGTTAACCCCGTTAGTAAAAAGTTAACTGAGGATCGCTAGTGGAAAATAGTGTTAAAGTTTAGCTCGTTGTGGGTTATTTGTTGAGTTGGGATTATTATCGGCCAAAGAGAACGAGTTGGGATTATTTAAATCCAATATCCCTCCATTATAAACCCATCCATTGAATTTTATTTTTGTTTTTAGATCTTTTATCTACATCACAAGAGCTTTAATTTCATATAAATTTTCATATATCCAATTCACTATTCATCGTTTATTTTCTTTTCAAAAATCGGTTACACGCAATCATTTTCACACACTGTTCATCTATCCATTTCTCTCTTCCCTAGATTTACCTCCAATTCATTTCCTGTTCCTCTTTTTCTTAAATCTAATATGCTGTCTGTCTAATTCACGTTTCTATCATCATGGTAGATCGTGATTTAATTCCTCCGCCACCTCCGGTGGTGAATCCACCCTTTAAGAAAATTGATAAATCTCTGAAAAATAAAAAAACTACTAGAACTATGAACCCTAATTCCCATTCAAGAGATGGTGATTCAGCTACTGATATGGAGGATTTGAAATATAGTGATACTGGTTGTTAGGTGATTCTAGTAGTGCTAAGGATGATGCTAGTGAGATATGTGGAGGTTCTGAATCTGGGAGTATCTCGGGAAATGATGGTGTTGAATCTAATGTAAGTGATCAGGATACTATTGATGTAACTGCTGCTAGTATGAGTAATAGTCATGATTATGTTAATACACTAGTTGATAATGCTAATGTTGGTAATTTGGGTCTTAAGGATACTGTTGTTCTGTCTGAAATTCCTGTTCCAGTTAGTTATAATCCTATTTTGAACCCTATGGCTAATGATAAGAAGCCTAGGAGTCCTAGGAAGGTTAGTTTTCGGGATGTTAAGGTTCCTGGTGCTTTTTATGGTTAATGGGGATCCTAGTAGGTTAGGTAAAGGGAATGGGTCTGTTGGGAATTTTGAAGTGGGTGAAAGTAGTATAAATAAAGATGTAGCTAAAAATGAAGAGGTTGACATTAAGCATTACTTGTCATTTGCTAATGCTGTCTCTAGAAGTTTTGGTAGAACATAAAATAGCTCAAATATGTCCCTACAGTTTTGAATGGTGAGGGTAGGGAAGTATCTGATTTGGATCCTGTATTAGAGGATGGTTGTAAAAAGTGGAATAGGACTGTTGTTGGGTATAAGATGAGTTATCAAGACATTGTGTGGCATTTAAAAAGGATGTGGAGACTGTTTCATTTAGAAGAAGTGATTATGAACCAAAATGGTATGTATTTCTATAATTCTAAGTCTGATGCTGGTATGGAGCAGGTCATTGAAAATGGGCCATGGTTAGTTGATAATAAACCTTTGTTTGTGAAAAAATGGGAGCCTGGTCTTTGTTTGTCTAAACCTGAGTTAGCTAAGGGTTCTAGTGTGGGATAGGATTTTTGATGTCCCATTAGAAGCTTGGAATGTGGAAGGTATTAGTAGAATTGCAGGGGGGGGGGGGGGGGGCTTCTTTTGCACGTTTCTTATAGAAGTAGATGCAGCTAAGGGTTTGGTTAGCTCAGTGGAAGTTTGGTATTAAAGTTTGGGTAAGTCTTTGATGTTAAATGTGGAATATGGGTGGGTTCCTCCTATGTGTGAGCACTGTAAAATTTTTGGTCATTACATTAGTAGATGTAGTAAGAGGGAGCCAGTTATTGTAAAAGAGGTGGTGAATAATGAGGCTAATGCTAAGAGTGGTGACAAAACTGTGAATGGGGACCATTATAATGAAGGATGGCAGAGAGTGGGAAGTAGAAGGGGTGGTAGAGGTGGTATGGTTAGTAATAACAGAGGAGGTATGGGTGGTAGAGGTAGAGGTGGGTATAATAGTAGGTCTAATATGAATGGTGGTAATGTGGGAATGAATTATGCTCCTGTGAAGACTGAGGATAAGGAAGGGAAGTTTGATGAAGGTGTGGTTGCTAATGAGGTTAAAAAAAGTGGTGATAATGTTAAAAGTAATGAAGGGAAGGGTAAGGGTGTCTTGGGTAGTAGTAAGGACTAAGGATGCTGGTACCATGAAAACTAAGAAGAATGTTGAAAAATAAAATGTCAGTACAAAAGATAGGTTTGATGCTTTAGTTAATGAGGAAGATGCAGTTTGGAAGGAAGTGAAGGTTCTAATTGATGTTGCTTGTGATAAAGGAGTGCCTATTTCAGATGGAGCAATGAAAGGTTGGACAGATAAGATGGTTTTGTATTATATGGATAATTGGAAATTTGGAATAAGGCTGCGTTTGTTTTTTTTTTTGTCCTCTTAACAGCCTCTGAACAAGCCAAATGTCTGAATCGGTCAGACATTTTGGCGTTCAGACGGTTTGTTTTTTTTTTTTTTTTTTTTTTTTCGTTCAGACGCGTTCAGATGCAGTTAGATCTTAATGGTCAAGACTTGAGAGGGGTGTCTTAACGCGTCTGAATGCCTCTTGTTGACACAAAATAACCAAAAAAAAAAAAAAAAAAAAAAAAAATTCCCGTTCAAACATGAGTTTTTTTTTCCCGTTCAGATGCGTTCAGATTCAGACATTTACGCATCAGATTCAGATTCAGACGTGCGGTTCAGATTCAGGTTCAGACCCTCTTAATAAACAAACACCACCTAAGAGAGCTGGGCATAATGACTCTTCTGAGCAAAAATTGAAATATAAAATGGAGATCATCAAGAATAGAATTGTCCATTTGAATTGTAACCTTCATAATAATGCTAAAGCTAATGCTGAGAAGATGGTGAAAAACTCTTGTGACAATTGGTGGCAATAATGATGTTTCTTATGACAGTTTTTACTCGCAATGTTTCAAAATAGAGTTGAGCAAGGTTAAGGAATTGCAAAATGAAAGAGGTCAGGCTGAAGTTGAACTCTTCATTTTGTCAAAGGAACCTTTTAATGATGACTTAAAAGATATTTGGACAGATGATATGATGAATTATTATATTAGAAGATGCGATGAAATCAAGACAGTTGGTGTTGATGGTCATGGTAATGATATGGGAAGGACTTCTGGGCAGGATGAGGTTGGTAGTGGTCTCGATGCTACTTCTGAGTTCTTAGCTCAAGATGATGTTTCCAATGTTCATGATGTTTCTATGGCCTAAATGAATGGAGGTATTGCCTCTAACCCTTCTAATTTCCAATGTGAGTCAAAATTGTTGCATAGAATGTTAACGGTATGAATTCCACCCTTAAGCAAGATGAGGTTAAGTTGCTTATTAGAGAAGAAGGTCTTAGTATGTGTGCTACTGTTGAAACTCAGCTTAGGAAAAAATTTGTGAACTGTGTGTAGTGAGGTATTTGGGAATTGGCCTTGGGTTTCTAATACTTTGGATAGTAAAAAGGGATGTAGAATTGCTGTGGGTTGGCATTCTCAGGTTATGGGTGAAAATTTGTTAGTTCAAAGTGGCCAAGTTATGTACTTTAAGGTGACCTTTGTCCATGATCATAGGAAGATGTTGGTGTCTTATGTATATGCTGATAACAGTGAGAAGGATAGGAAAGCTTTGTGGAGGAACCTTAATGAGCAAAGTGTTCTGGTTGGGCAGTCTCCATGGGTCCTTTTAGGAGATTTTAATGTAGCTCTTAATTATGAGGACTGTTCTAATAGTTTCTCTGTCAAAGATAAAGATATGCAGGACTTTAAGGAATGTATGAAAGGTCTTGATATTGAAGTTATTAATAGCTATGGGATGTTCTTTACTTTTATTCAAAAAAGAAGAAACCCTGGGCTTGGTCTGCTTAAAAAGTTGGATAGGGTGATGGGTAATGGGTCTTTTATCTCAAGTTATGGGAGAAGTTATGCGAATTTTTTTGCCATATATAACCTCTGATCATTGTCCTGCTGTTTTGGTTTTCCCTGAAGTGAGAGGTCCTAAACCTAAGCCTTTTAGGTTTATGAATTTCATTGCTGAAAAAGAGTTTCCTTCCAACTGTCAAGGAGAATTGGTACATGGAGGTCAATGGGTTCAAGATGTTTGTTTTGGAGAAGAGGTTGAAGAATATGAAGCAACATATGAGGAAGTTGAATAGAAGCAATGGTAATGTTGAAGAGAGTGCAACAGAGTCTTGATAAGGTTCCTAATAATGTTCAGTTGAGAGAAGAGGAGTTGATTTATTCTAAAGCCTATAATGATGCAGTTGTAGATGAAGAAAGGTTGTTGAAGCAGAAAACTAAAATTGAATGGTTAAGGGAAGGTGACCATAATTATTCTGCTTATTTTCTGAGTCCTTAAAGGAAGAGTTAGTAGAAGTGGAGTTGATGTGGTGAGAGATGAAGCTGTTAATGCCTACTATGGGGATGATATTGGGTCTCAATTTGCAGAGTACTTCAAGAGGTTGTTAGGTGCTGATGAGGGTGTGATTCCTATTGAAGACAGTGATTCTTTATTTACTAATAAACTTGACTCTCAGATGGCTCTAAACATGATTAGACATGTGACTGATGAAGAGATCAAGGAAGCTATATTTGGCATCAAGGATGACAAGGCTGCTGGTCCTGACGGTTTCACCTCCAAGTTTTTCAAAAAGGCATGGAGTGTTATGGGTTATGATGTTTGCAATGCTGTGAGGGAATTCTTCAACTCTGGTAAGCTATTAGGTGAGTTTAATTCTACCTTAATCTCTTTAGTTCCTAAAGTTAAAACTCCTTTGAATATGTCTGATTTTTTGCCTATAGCTTGCTGTAATGTGGTGTATAAGTGCATTAGCATGATTTTGATTAGTAGGCTTAAAGAGGGCTTAGATTGTCTTGTGGATTTGAATCAGTGTGCCTTTATCACAGGGAGACAAATTAGTGATAATATTCTTATAACTCAGGAATTGATGAGAGGGTATAGTTGGAATTCTGGGTCTAGGAAGTGTGCCTTTAAGGTAGATATCAAGAAGGCTTATGATACTGTTAATTGGGATTTCCTTAGAACTATTCTGTATTATTTTGGATTTCATGGAATTATGGTGGATTGGGTTATGACATGTCTCAGCACTGCTTCTTTCTCTGTCTTTGTCAATGGTGATATCCATGGTTTCTTTAACGGGAAAAGAGGGTTGAGACAAGGTGATCCTATGTCACTCTATCTCTTTACCTTGGTCATCGAAGTTTTAAACTTAATGATTAAAAGACAAATAAGGGCTGATAATAGGTTTAAGTTCCATGCTGGATGTAGTAAACTTAATCTCACTTACCTCTGTTTTACAGATGACCTCTTGTTGTTATGTCATGGTGATTCTGTTTCTGCTTGTATTCTTAGGAGAGGGTTGGATGAGTTCTGTATTTGTTCTGGCCTTTATCCTAATCTTCATAAGAGCACTGCCTTTTATTGTAATGTTCCTAGTGATAATAAGGATCAAAATTTTCTTGCTATGCCTTTTGTGGAAGGTAGTTTACCTGTTAGGTATTTAGGAGTGCCTATGATGACCAAAAAGCTTTGTAACATTGACTGTAGGAGTTTGTTGGATAATGTTAAGAAAAAGATCTATGATTGGAAGAATAAGGTTCTCTCCTTTGCTGGTAGGCTCCAACTTGTGGCCTCTGTTCTCTCATCTCTTAATATTTACTGGGCTTCCATGTTCATTATTCCTAAGCACATATGTACTAGTATTGATAAGTTGTTCATGAAGTTTCTGTGGGGTAAGGGTGAAAGTAGGACTGGGATTGCTAGTGTTGCTTGGAGGAAATTTGCAGACCTAAGTGTCAAGGTGGTTTAGGTCTTAAGCCTATAAGACTTGTTAATGAAGCACTAATGATTAAGCATCTCTGGAATATTTTGAGTGAGAAAGAATCTTTATGGGTTAAGTGGGTTAACACATATAGATTAAAGGGTGGTTGTGTGTGGAATTTAGTTGTCCCTAATAGTACTTCATGGAGCTGGAAACAAATTATGAAACTTAGAGATAAGATTTGTGATTATGTTGGGTTTAAAATTGGTAATGGAAGAGGGTGTTTTATCTGGTTTGATAGATGGCATTCTAATGGACCTCTCAGTAAACTTATATCTCATAATCTCTTAGCTTCTTATGGCATTGATGTTAAGGATAAGGTTGCTGATTGGATTGATAATAATAACTGGAAATGTTCTGATTGGTATGGGAGGTTTGATTCTGTTATAGATGTCCCTGTCCCTAATCTTAATGAGTTTAATGATAAGGCTGTTTGGTTTAATAAGAAGAATGAGGTTATGAACTTTAGTGTTAAAGAGGTTTGCAATGTTATTAGAAGGGATGTTCCTGATGTTTTGTGGTATAAGCATGTCTAGTTTGCTCAGTGTATTCCTAGACATGCTTTTACTCTTTGGTTAGCTATTAAAGGTAGGCTCAAACCTCAAGATAGATTATCTAGGTGATTCCACTTAGATTACTGCTTATGTCCTTTATGCTTGACATGTATCGATTCTCACAACCACATGTTTTTTAGTTGTGCTTATTCTGATTGCTTATGGTCTAAGCTGAAACCTTTGGCTAGATTAGATAACCTTTCTAACATTTCGGCTGAGGTTATTTCTGGTATTTGTGTTAAGAGGGTAGCAATTCCATTTGGAGTATTATCCAAAGACTTGTTTTTGGGGCTGCTGTCTATGGGGTTTGGCAAGAAAGAAACTCTAGATTGTTTAAGCATAAGGATAGATCTGTTGAGGTTTTATTTCATCAGAGTGTGAACATGGTGAGATTGAAGTTAGTTAGTCTCAACATTAAGTGGTCTAGGGAGGTGGATAATGCTGCAAAAATATGGAAATTACCTATTAAGAATGTGAATAGGGTGGGTCAGTTTATGGAAAATGTGAACATTAATGGGGAGATCACATAACACTTACAATGTTAGCTCCCTTGTTATGAATGAGTTTTGGGACATCTGGTTTCATTTTGGCAATGGCTTTTGGAAATGTAATGATGTTTTTGACTGTGATGATGATGCCATGGCTATTTACTGGTTGTTATGGATGGGGAATAGTTGGATATGCACTACAGGTGAAAGCATGATCTATGATATGTTTCTCTATGGTAGTTATGGTGTAATTGAAGTGCTTTGTACCTTAGTTAAAACCTTATCATCTGTGTCATGTTATTAACCTGTGCTGGCATGCAATTAGGAGTGTTTGGATTAGTAGGAGTTTTGACACTTGGCTTATGCACTACAAATGGTTATTTAAACTGGGAGTTGGCTTGTTGTGGTAGTAATTGTGTAGAGGAAGTGACTATTACCATTATCGAGTCTACTCTTTTGTTTTTATTTATTGTCTGCGCTGGCCTTCTGTTATGGTTTCTTGGGTCTGGCAGCCATATCAAATAATCTTAATATTTCTATATCAAATTCCCATGGCCAGCCATATTGTTGATAACATCAAATAATCTTAATATTTCTATATCAAATTCCCATGTTTATTGCCTCATTTATATTGTTTTATATTAATCTGGTACTTAATTCGTTTATATTTATACTCCAGGTTAATCGAGGCGTTGGAGCGGAAATGATGCGAGAAAAGGCCAAAATGGAGAAAGTATATTCAGACACTTACGGCGTAGTGGCACGTTAGACTTACGCCGTAACATATTATGATGGCCAAAGAATTATCTAAGTCTCAAGAAACTGACGGCGTAAGTAAGTTATTGAGTTTACGACGAAAGATTGGAAGAAAATGTTAACGAGAGTTTTACGGCGTAACTTGTCCATTTGGTTACGCCGTAATATTGTTACGTGTGGTGGATAATATAGGCTCACGAAGACTTATGGCGTAAGTTGGTCGTTGGACTTATGCCGTAAATATTAAACTTGGGCGCCAAGTGTTAAAGTCCCGGGGCTGAATGTGGTCAATGCCATAAATGATTATAATATCATTTTGATGGCGGGTTGGTTTTGTGGCCTAAGAAAGAAAAAGAGAAAGTAAACACAAGGATGGCAAGTGAAAGGGAATGGAATCTCAGGGGCCTAACTTGGACAAGGCCTAAAGTTACTAAATCTTTTAAATAATAAAAGAATTACACATTATTTCGGAGTGATTTTACAAAATCATTCTTATTGAAAAGAAATTAGACCAATATGAGAGCTCAATTTTGACACATAGGCGAAATCAAGCAATATGATTGGCCAATAAAAGGTCAAAATTGAATTGATTTTGGTGAAACTTTAATAAATTTGGTGAAAAATTTAGTTGAGGAAAAAAAAACACATAAAAATATAGGTGTCAAATTTTTGAAAACAAAAACTTAAAAAAAGAGGAGGTAATTAATAAACTTTAGTGATTGAATTTTAAATATATTAGGCTAGACACAATGCATCGGTCGTGATATTCGGTCGACACACAATCGATCGATCGTCACCTTTGTGGAGTATAGGTCGCGACCGAATTTTAGAAATAGTTTGCCACATTTCGGTCCTAGACTCGACCGAACAAACAATTTACACTTGTTGCTTTTTGATCCAAAACGTGTAACCTTTTTTGATTTTTAGCCGTTTGTGAGTAAAAAAAAAAAAAAAATATATATATATATATATATATATATATATTTTGAACGTTACAACCAAAGTTAGATGCAACGGTTTAAAATTTTTTTTGCCTTATATATACTCCAAAGAAACACAATCAAAACACACAATCTCACAATTACTAGCAATCAAAATGTCTAAGAAAACACCACAACAACAACCAAAAGGCCAAAAATCCCGTTTACCACAACAAAACATCCCGCAACCATCACCGGATTCGACTTTCCGGTTAACCGGTGTATCACCAACGATCAATTTCCGACCTCGTTCTCTTGATTATGAATCTCAACAATCTCCACAACAACAACAATTCAATGCATTTGCTATAAATCGTAATACTAATCGTCCATTTGTTCCACCGTATAACCAACAACCACAACAACCACCACAACCACAACAACCACCACAACCACAACAAAGCCACTCCCGTCGAAGCCAACAATCTATGTATGGCTCCCCCGAATCGTGTTATCGTCCAACAATGGACTCATCAACATCTTCCTATTCTAATTATCAAAATTATTCTCCGGCTAACCGCATCAATCTTGATGCTTGTGATTTTTTGGATCAATTAGACAACAATCCGAATTTTTATGCTGGAGGCGGTTCGGGTTATCCGAGTCAACAAATGTCACCGGGTTATCAAGGTTCGGGTCACGGATCGTATCACGATTCGGTTCCAAATGATGATCTTGTTGGTGATGACGACGACAACACTCTTTCTGAAGAGATGTCACCGGTCAAACCAAAGAAGCGTGCTACTACAAGGGGTAAGAAGAAGGTGGTCGAGAAGGCGGTTGAGAAAGAGGCTGAGAAAGACAGCGCGAATTGGTCAAAAGAAGAAGAGATCGCGTTGTGCATGGCTTGGTGTGATTCGTCGGAGGATAGCGCAGTTGGAAACAACCAAACTTCTAAGGGATTTTGGGCAAAAGTGATTGCATACTTTGAAAAGGAGGTTGGTGAAGGGAGATCGTACAACTCAATTACTAGCAAGTGGAAAAATAGGATTCGTCCTAGAGTTGGTGCATTTTGTGCAATTTACGACAATTGTTATACGAATTTTGGAAGTGGTGAGAATGATCTGACTATTTACCAAAGATCGTGTGAAGAATATGAAATAATGTTGAAGCATGCCTTTCATTTGCATCATTGTTGGGAGATTTTGAGGGACCATGAGATTTGGAAGAAAAATGAGATGCCGGTTTTTTTAAACCAAAATGAGGCTCGAAAAAAACCAAGGACTTCTGAAACGGGCTCGGATGTGCCTGATAATGAAGAGCCTCGAAATGAGCGACCAGTTGGGCGTGATGAAGCTAAGAAAACTAAGGGTAAGAAGAAATCGTCGGGGTTTAGTTTGGATGGGGTAGCCGAAAAATGGACATCCATTACGTCAAAGGTATTGGGTAAGAAGCAAGAGCTTGCAGAAGGATACTACAAATTGAAGGAAAAAGAGCTGCAGCAAAGGGATAAGGAGTTGGCTCTGCAGCAAAAGAAAGCGGAGCAAGAAGACCGCAGATTGTCGATGGAAGAAAAAAGGCTTGAATTCGAGCAGCAAAAGAGGTATCAAAAAGACCTCCTCTTCTATTTCAAACCAATCGACCCATCTTTGCCCGAATATCAACGACAGAAAATGCAAGAAATCAAAGACTCGATTAAGGAACAATACAACCTGGATGATTAGTTTTTATGTTGTAGTGTTTTAATAAGTGTTGTAATGTTTTTATTTTATTTGAATTATTATGTAACGTTTTAATTATGAATAAAATTTTATTTTGTGTTTAAAATGTTTAAAAAAAAAAAAAAAAAAAAAAAAAATGGAACTCGGTCGCCCCCACTGTGGCACTAAATCGCCTGCAGGTCGCTGGAGAGAGAAAGCTGACGTGGCAGGAAAAATGGAGGGGATTGACCCACTCCATTGTGTCTAGCCTTATATAGAGTTAAGTGTAAAATTATATGTCTCTATGTTTTTTAATAACTTTAGATAATAAACAAATAACCCCTTACACTTTATACCCCCTATACTTTATAATATGAACTTTGTTTACAATTACATGAGTATTAGTATTAGTTTGAGACTTTTATCCATTAAAATCACAAAATTTTGTAAATATACGAATTAGTTTTAATATACGTTAAATATTTTTAAAATAAATATAAGTTTTAACCTTTCATATATTTTTTTATTTTTTTTATTCTTTTTATTTTTTATTTTTTTTACTATATACGTTAAATAAGGGCTCATGTTATCCTATTTAAAAGTTTAATCTATCTATACACGGGTTTGAATATTAAATACGGTTAAATTAAAATTAACGGTAATATAAATATCAAATGGTAAGCACGAGTTACTGTGATATGAAAATAAATATACGCGTTTATACTTATAACAACGACTCATGTAATTATTATTTAAAGTTCATATACGGATCGGAAAAACATTTTAAAAAAACTTTACGGAGTATATGTTAACTTCATCAACGCTCATTATGTGCTACTAAACTCACACATTTTGTACAACATGATATCAATAGTTAAAGTTAAACAACTACATCAACCTCAACCTCAACATCTATGTCAGCTAAACAAAGTTAAATCATTCATCCAAAAAATTTTTTTTACAAAATATTAATAGATATTAAGTCATAATGAAAAACTCATGCATATTTATTAGATGTACTAATATCACAATTTTCATGGGTAAATTCTTATATGTCCATATAGTAAACAAAAATTTTAAAATAAATTTGATTTATGTATAAACCCCGTGCGTGCATGAGACTTATAACTAGTTATTATATATACAAACCGACTAAATCAGTATATTCATCTTTTTGGGGATTTGTCCCTTTATGTGGTTTTTGGTGCGATGAAAAAGAAAAAAAAAAGAGAGCAGAAAGCGGTTCGATTGGTTTAGGGGCAAAACCTTCGGGGATTTGCCCCGGTGTTCAACTAGGGGAACGAGAACCATTGTTTGCACGATATGTATAATTTTTTCGACTCTAATTAATTAATTCAGATTCAATATATATTAATAGTTATCTTGATTCTGCGTTAATGGTCGATTTACCGTTGCTATTTTTTTTGGTGTTTAATTTATTTAATAAACCTTTGTTAATTGTTTGATTTAATTATTGATTCGTGTAGTATGTTTAGCGACCCTCGTGTTCCTAGTTAGGTATAGAAAATAGGGTTGATTGTGCATTGGTAGTACGTGACTACCCAAACCCAATGTGCATGATTGACTAAGTGATGACCATTCCTTAGTTGTTGACCATATGACCATTAGGCAACCCCTAGTATGAAGACCTAGTTAGAAGTGCGAGTCACGTTAGTTAGTAATAAGTTATTAGCGTGAAGTAATCTTCTCTAAACCCTTGCATTCACCAAATGCACGCTATTAAACACGACCAGACCAATGCGTGTGTCAATAGGTGTAATACGCACATGAGTGTTAAAGGAGTGTACTAAAGCATATCTCTTAACTCAGTAGATATTTCACTAGCCCATCGATGGATCCCTGTGTTTTGGTAGTACATGATTCTAGGGTAGTACCTCATATGATAGTTAGTACTTGACCATTTAAAAGCTAGACTATAGGTTGTTGGGGATGTGACCATCACCCTTGTGTAAGAATTGACCATAGGACTACCTACACTAGATTCGATACTTAAGAAGTATGGGAAAAACCTTATTTGGACCACGCTAAGGTTGAATGTTAGATAGGTCTAAGAATGCACATTAGATCATCACAATTATCATTCCCATTAGTTGTTTTGCCAGAAAACCGTCCCATTAGATCATCAAGGACAACTAAACTTAATCAACGAATTCATAACAAACAATGAGTCCTTTATTACTTAGGAATATTATCATTTCAATTAGACTGCTAGAGATCACTCACCGTTCCTGAGGACGACCTCGAACTTACCATACCCTTACTACGTACGACCGGGTACACTGCCCATTATCATATGTGTAGATCAGTAGGTAAACGAGTATTATAAATGTAAAACCTGATCTCGCGTATCAATTGTATCCAGTGCTATATTGGTTTATCTTCTCAAACTTTGCTTAATGAGGTTCAAGTTTATAAGCCTTATTATGGTCTTGTTCCTATGTGTTGGTGGCTTGGTCATATTACTGTCATGGGTATGGAGACTTCCTTATGGTTCTGCATTAGAATGTTTGGTAAGAATTGGGTTAATGTGATTTGGATGAATAATTGTTGGTTCAGTTGGCTAGTTGTCTTTTATGATGATAAGCTTTTCTTTTATATGACAGTTAACACTACTAACAATTGTAATCTCTGTACTCTTTTTCCCTGCACAAAGTTTTTCCCACAGGGTTTTATTTGGAGGGTTTTTTTTTTAATGAGACAGAGTCTATGGGTGATCATCTATTTGGTATTCATCTTATTTCAAGATTGTACCAGAAGTAATGAAGCAAACATGGAACTCTATGGTTTGCTGAGTATCTTGCAAGATGAAAGTGTCCAAGATCTGCTATGGAGGGTTATCTTCAGTTTGGATTTCATTGTATCTGTTCTTATTGTTTTATGTATTATTGTTGGGAATTAAAGATTCCAAGGTATTAATGCTGCTCATGAGATTAATACTGCTCAAGTATTACAAGGAAAATGCTCTAAGTCATTACTGCTGCTGGTTATAGAGTTACTGCTGCTAATGAAGTTTAAGACTGCTAGTGTATATTATAACTGCTAAGAACTTCAAGGAAATATACACTAAGTAGTTAATGCTGCTAGAAGATGATGGTCCCTATTAACGATGTAACACAAGATCTAATCTACTCCTAACCACGAACACAACTACAACTAAGCTACGTATAAACTAATAACAATAGATTAAGTAGCAACTAGAGATTAGAGAAGAGAATAATAGAAGAAGAAGGATGATTTTATTATAATTGATAAACTAGCAAAGCTTCCGCACGATGTAACTAAAACCAACAAGTGAAATGACCACCATTGCCTTCTATTTATAGGAAAACAACTAGGGCGTCATGTGCTTAGATGCTTCTAGAAACAATTTAGCTAAAATAGCCGACCCATGGGCTCCTAATGAGCCGTGGGCTATTACATACTTAGAACCCATATTTCGCAACCAATTAACTCAATATGACTAAGACTTGTAATACTTGAAACATGTTCCTAACAATCTCCCCCTAAGTCTTGGTCATCTTGGTTGCTCGACGTCATCTTTGCTTCTTGGGCTTCTGACGTCTTCATAATCTTTGTTCTTTGTTCTTGATCTGATATGATATAGTATGGTAATGATCTGCCGTCCTCCAATGGTCTTCAGTACTGGTGTCTTTACGTCCTCTCCATCATGCTCATATGTTCTTCGACTTTTTTTCTTCATTTATCACATAGTTCTCTCTTCATAAGCTTGATATTTGACTTGTGAAAGATTAACATACTTGATCTTTGACTTTTCTTGAATTACTTTGAGCTTTTGATATTCCATAGTCTTTGTGAGAACTTTGCTTCAGAATATGAGCATGATGGAAAGGTGATGGAACTCCAGGTATTCATGATTCGCTGCAAGTAAACAGTTAGCAATAAATCATCCGGTACTTACAGATTTGGACTTCGAGATCATCAACAGCATAGTGTGAAGACTTTCTCTAATCCAAACCCAGGCCGTTCTGAATCGGATACCCCCGAAAGGGCTTACACGGACACACCGAAGTGCACCCACGATTCAGTGAGTCGCTGGAGATCACCCCACGACTGTAGACCACTTTTGGAGCAAACACTAAGCGTAATCCTCAAGGGATTACCAAAGTGACCTGCTGTCAGGGCTGTTTGATGTTGACCCTGGCAGGATTTCCATTCAATCACTGAGAATCACATTTGTGGTTTCTGTCATGAATATTCTCGGCAGATTGCTAAGATCTGTGAAGGACACTCCTATGATTTACAACTGGTGTTCTTATTGTTGAGAAGCCAATGTATACTAAGTGTACCTAAGAGATCTTTGATGAATCTCAAGGCTCTAGACTCGATTAGTGCACATTTGTTTGGTCGTCGGAGGCATGGAGCAGAGTGCCTCCTTTTCAATGTCAACACATCTCGTAGTGAGAGGTCGATAGATGATGAAGGGTTCTCCGTGTGAAATAAAACAAGTGCCTTTTGAGAGACACCTAAGTGGCTAGAAGGTTAGTGCAGTGCGTCACTGGGTCCATGACGACTTTGATCTTCAATACTGCTGACGCCCAATCAACCAGTAGATTATGTATTGAACCCGGTGTCTGCCCTAAGGTTGAACAAATGGAGGGCTATTTCTTTTCACCCTTTTATTTGCTTTTCTTTTTAATTATTCAACCCTTCTTTCTCCTTTCATTTCATATCTCCTTTTTCAATCATACCTAGGACTTTCTAGTTCTAAACTATTGGTATTTGTAGGATCGAGTGCTTCTAGCTTGATTGAGCTTGGTTAAACCGTTTATGTAAACACAAACAGCTTAGGAGAATCTCTAGGTGTAAGACTTGTGTCTATGCGGAAACTAAACACAAGAATATAAAGAAGAAAGTAACTAACAAGGTTTTGATCCTCTATGGATCGGTTTATGAACTAATAATGATTTTATTGATGATTGTAAAGTCGTACAAAACTCATAGACGAGTGTTCCTTTTATACTAACAAGAAGTCCTAACCCTAACCCGTCATACAAGAAAACGTGTGAAGAGATATACATCAATCTCTTCTAAAAATAAATCTAACAAACATTCTAAACTTACGGGATAACAATTACTAATACCCGCAGTAATGACTACTATCAGCAGAAACAAAAATAAACTACCAGCAGCAATGAACTTCAGCAGGAACCGCACACTATCGGCAGGAACCAGCTTACACTACCAGCAGCAATGAGAAATCTATTATTTCCCAGAATTCCTAACAATCCTCCCCTAATCTTGAAGTTGACTAGGTTAACTTGCAAGATTCCCTGTAAAAGTTTTGAAGTCCAGAGGATTGATGCAGCAACATCAGAAAGTAACCATCAGCAATCTTCGTTGAGTACATGATTCCAGCAGCAACAGATATGAACCAGCAGCAACAGGAACAACTTCATAAGGATCTGGCTACCCCTGATATAATCTTTCCAGCAACTATGACATATTGTACATCAAATCTGTTAAGTTTCATACTATTCTCATCACATCCAGGTGTGTTAACTCCTGTGAGAGGTGAATCATTGAAAATTAATGGATTTGATGTCTCTTTACCAATAGCCATCACTACTGGAGTAGCCAATGTTTAGGTGTGTAAGACCATGGTACATTGATAACCATCTGATTTTTAGTAAATCAGCAACTTTAAACGGATTTGACTTGTCTTTACCTGTAGCCGTTTGCTCAGGACTAGCCAATTCTTAGGTTGAAGATAACCTTTGGTGAATTGAGTACCAAGTATGGTATTCCACTACCTTTACCACAAGCCATACACTTGTGGGCTAGCCAATTCTTTGGAAACCCCAAAGGAGTAAAATCCATGGCGAATTGAAAACCATTCAACTCTTAGTAATGAAACATCGGTGAGTTGAGAACCCTATAGTTTTGAGCAAACTATTACAACTGTCAACGGATTTGATTATCACACCAGAGCCGTACCCTCATGGTGAGTTGATTACCATTTGTTGAGTAGGTGTAAACACCAACACTGTACATGCAAGGTGTTGCTCAAAACCATACAAGTTAGTACAACAGAATATACAACAATTATTTTTTTTTTTTTTATTTTTTTTTTTATTATTTTTTTTTTTTGAACTAAAGAGAAAACAAAAAAAATAACAAATTATACAACAGAAAGCCTCCCCTTAGGCTTTGTCCTCCCTTCAAGCTCAGTACCTAAGGATTTACCATCCCAATATGGACCACCAAATGGTTAAACCTTGGTCCATCAAAAGCCTTGGTCAGCAGATCAGCCACATTGTCATCAGTATGAATTTTAATCACCTGAATAAGATGCTTCTCATAAGCATCTCTTATGAAATGGTGTCTAATCTCAATATGCTTTGTCCTTTGATGATAGACAGGATTTTTAACAATGTACATAGTGCTTTGGTTATCAATAAAGATCTTAGTGTTCATGAAGTTGAACCCATAATCTAACAACTGATTTTGCATCCAAAGAACCTGTCCATAGCAGCTAGCAGCAGCAACATACTCTGCCTCAGTAGAAGATGTAGCCACTATAGTCTGCTTCTTGCACTGCCAAGAAACCAACCTTCTACCCAGAAACTGACAACCCCCAGTAGTTGACTTTCTATCAAAGTTAGCACCAGCATAATCACTGTCACTATAAGCTTCCAACACAAAAGGAGAATCTTTTGGGTACCAAAGTCCCAACTTAGGCTGTCCTTTCAAATACTTGAAGATTCTCTTGACTGCATTTAAGTTAGAAGTCAAGGGTATAACCTGATGTCTAGAACATGCACTGACAGCAAACATAATATTAGGTCTAGAAGCTGTCAAATACATGAGTGACCCAATCATGGACCTGTATAGATGAACATTAACAGCAGCATCAGGTTCATTATTGGATTTAGGCTTTGGAGGTTCAAATGGGGTTGTTGCAGTTTTCACATTTTCCATATCAAACTTCTTAGCTATGTCATAAACATACTTCTCTTGGCAGATAAAGATCCCATTTGGTTTCTGCTTAACCTGAAGACCCAAGAAGAAAGTCATTTCACCCATAGCACTTATCTCAAATTCACTCTTCATCAATTCTTCAAATTCCCTGCACCAGGCTTCATTAGTAGAACCAAAGATGATATCATCTACATAAACTTGTACCAGGATGATATCTTTGAAATTCTTCCTGATGAAAAGTATTTTGTCTATTGCCCCTCTTCTGTAACCATGTTTTAGCAAAAATGCAGATAACCTTGCATACCAAGCCCTTGGTGCTTGATGAAGACCATAAAGTGCCTTTACAACTTTGTAAACCAAATCAGGATTATGAGGATCCACAAATCCCTTTGGTTGAGTAACATAAACCTCTTCTTCAATCCTTCCATACAAAAAGGCACTCTTCACATCCATCTGATACACTACAAACCCCATGAATGAGGCAAAAGCTAAGAACAGTCTGATGGCTTCAACTCTTGCCACTAGTGCAAACACTTCATCATAATCAATCCCCTTTTCTTGTCTATGTCCTTGAGCCACCAACCTAGCTTTATTCCGAACCACAATTCCCCTAGCATCCCTTTTATTCTTGAGAATCCATTTAGTTCCAATAGCATGCTTTCCTGCAGGCAAAGGTACCAACTTCCATACTTTCTGATTCTGGAACTGCTGCATTTCTTCTTGCATAGCCTCAACCCAATCAGAATTATCAAGAGCTTGGGCTATACTACTTGGTTCAATTTGGGATAAGAAACAAGCATAGAGGCAATGTAGGTAATCAGTATGATTGCTCCTTAACTGATCCTGGATATAACTGAGAAAAGCAGATTCTCCAAACTTGGGTTGATGTAACTTGCTTATTGTCTGAACAGGGGAATTTAGATCTCCAAGGATCAAGGACTGAGGATGAACTGTGTTGATCCTCTTGGTAACAATGGGATTGACATCAATTGTGGATGCCTGATTAGTAATGGAGGGGTTGAAGTCATCATCATATGAGGAAGAAGTGAAAATGCCTGTTCTGGATTGATGATGAGGATCTTCTAGCTTATCTCTTGAAGAGAATGAATTTCCAAGGTCAGAAGGGATTAGAAATCTTTCAGGTGAGTTATCAATACCCAGTGAGTCAACAGGTGGAGTAGACACAGGAACACCAGGAGTGGAGACATCAGCAGAATCATTAGAAAGACCAGCTGGAACAGATGCACTACCAGCAGAATTGGTAGCAGCAGGAATAGGAATACCACCAGCAGAATTCAGTTGCCTTCTAACTTCAGCTTCAACATTTCTCAGAATCTCCTCTGTCTCTTTAGAAAACCCAGAACCAAACATTTTAGCAGCTTTCTTGGCATTATACTCTTGTCTTTGAAGCCTAGCAAGATCTTCTGCAAAACTTGAATCACTTCCAGCCATATCAGAAGTATCTTTGAGCTCTGAACCTGAAATGTTGTTAGAGGGAAAAGAAGGAACAACTATAGGTCGTTCATCACTCTCTGCATCAGAATCATCATCTGAGGTACCTGCATTGTTAGTTTGAGAAACATGTGTACCAACAGATTGATTTGCTTTGAATCTAGTATACCTAAGGTATCTGTCAGATAATCTAGGTCAAAGAACCACTCTGGACCTGCACCCTGCAAATTAGGTTTATCCTCAAGATATCTTAAGTTGAGAGTCTCTTCTATCCTCTTAGTAGACAGATTATATACCCTATAGGCTTTACTATGAGCAGAATACCCAACAATAAACCCCTCATCAGCCTTCCCATCAAACTTGCCTAGATGATCACTAGTGTTCAATATAGTGACATGACATCCAAAAGGTTTAAGATAGCTAATGTTTGGAACATTCCCAGACAAAAGCTCATAAGGTGTTTTATTATGAGGATTAGTAATGGATACCCTATTCAGCACAGAACAAGCAGTGCAGACTGCTTCAGTCTAAAACATAGTGGGCATCTTAGAGTCAGCTAACATAGACCTAGCTGCTTCTATAAGGGTTCTATTTTTCCTTTCTGCAACCCCATTTTGTTGTAGGGTTCTGGCATTACTATAGTCCCTTTTTATCCCCTTACTCCCATAGAGTTCAATTAGATTTGAATTCTTAAACTCTGTTCCATTATCACACCTTATTGACTTAACCTTTTTAATTAGCTGATTTTCTATTAAGGTAATAAAGTCCCTAATAACTGGATAAGTTTCATCTTTAGTACCCAAAAAGAAAGTCCAAGAAAACCTGCTAAAATCATCTGTAATTACCAGGCAGTAGTACTTCTGGTCAATACTTCTGATAGAAGTAGGACCAAAGAGATCCATATGAAGAAGCTTCAGAGGCTCAGTGATGGTTCTCACAGCTGTGATTGCCTTGTATGAAGCTTTGTGTTGCTTTCCTTTGTTGCATGCAACACAATTGTGTTCATTGGAGAAGGTCTTGAGAGGGATCCCTTGGACCAAACCATTCTTAGCCAGCTTGTTAATGGTCTTGAAATTCACATGAGCCATTCTTCTGTGCCATTTATTAGATTCATCCACAGAAGCTTTTGCCACCAAACAAGCAAGTGAACCCTCAGGCTGAACATCACTTAGATTGAAACTGTAAAGGTTGTAAGTCCTTGGAACTTTGAGTTCAACCTGACTTTCATCAGGCAACTTGAAGTCTTTGGACAACACAAAGCAATCAGTCTCAGTGAAGAGAACACTGTTATTCTTGTCACAAATTTGTGAGACAGAGAACAAATTAAAGTTTTGGAGTTCCTTCACATAAAGCACATCTTCAAAGTCCAGCTTGGTTGTTTTGATAGTTCCCTTCCCAGTAATTTTGCCATCTCCTCCTCCAAATGTCACAGAACCTCCATTTAAGGGCACAAAGTCATGCAGTCTCTCTAAATTTCCTGTCATACTCCTGGAACATCCACTGTCAACAATGCCTACATCTTTACTTCTAAAAAGAAATTCCCGATACAAAGAATATATTTACAACATTAGATACAAGGGATACCCAAGCCATTGCTGACTTGAGCCTGCCTAGTGGATCAATAAGTATTAAACCATGGAGATTGATGAGATCCACCATTGTTCTTGGACCCCATTCTCATATATTGGTTATTGTCTCTCCAAGAACAACCTGCTGAGGACTTAACAGCAGTTTCCCATCTTGCCCCTCCCATGTGCATGGTGTCAAAATAAGCAGGCCTCATATCATTTTGAAAGTAAGTGCTAGTAGGTCTGTAGAAAGGTCCAGCAGTATTTCTTCTCCAATCAGCAGAATTATAGTTTCCAGCTGGAATATGCTGACCAGTCAAGTTTGCCTTACCAGCAGCAATATGCTTACCAGCAGGAATGGACTTGCCAGCAGCAACAGGCTAACCAGCAGGAACTGGCTTACCAGCAGAAACCGGCTTACCAGCAGCAACAGAAGCTCTACAAGAGTTTATTCTTGCTGCTTGTGGAATATATGGGGGAATATTATTGACATTGCTCCACACAGACCTATTTTGACAACCATATATACCTATCTTTTTCTCATAAAAGTCACAATCTTTAATAAGATGATCATAACTACGACACACAAAGCAAGAATTCTTTTTAGGGGACTTTTTCTTAACATTATTTTTCTCATTGCAACCAGAAGTATTCAAACCAACACATGAAACAAAATTATCCTTAACAAAATTAAAACCACAACCATAACTATTTGAAACAAAACCAAAATTAGAAACATTATTGTTTTTAACATTATCAAAAGAAACATCTTCAGCTACAGCTCTTTGGGATTCATCAGTAGCCACTTTTGAAGACAGATCTTCTGATTTTATTAAAGCTGACTTCTCACTTGATCCACATGTGGCATAGTCATAAGTCTTGATTTCTGCAGATTTGTCACTGTAAGAACAAGAGACAAATTCATTAGAGTCACAATCAAGATCAGGCAAGTTCTTTGCCTTTTTGCCATAAGTCATTTGTGAATCATCAAAGTCAACATAGGGGTCTGCAGGTTTAAATGTTCCAGTTATGGGTGGAGGAACTGCATTCATTCCTCCCTCCTTTACATACTTTACAGGTTTTCTATAATCTACAGGTTCAGGGTCAAAAATACTATACTCATTAGGGTCATAAACTTGATTTGGCCCTATCAGGTCACCATACCCTAAACCTCTTTTAGTTTTTATAGACATAGAACTATCGACTAACTTGCTTAGGTTTTTAGATAAATCTTTTCATTTATCATACCTAGCCAAGGTATTGTCTAGCTTAGTCTGCAAATCCTGTTTTTCTAACACCACCTTAGCTTTTTCTCTTTCAGAATGTTTGAACTCATTAGTGGTGTTTTGTAAATCTCTTTCCAAAACCCTTATTTTTTCTTCATATGCTAACTGTTGTTTTTGATACCAGACTTTTTGTTGTTCTAATGTGTTAACAGCATTTTTATAAGCCTGTACTTGTATAAAGTAATCCTTATATTGACACTCTATATCATCAAATTCTTGTCTCAGTTTAGCATATTTAAGTTCACAACCAAATGCGCAGTTTTGTACCTGAGATGGATGACCCATCATTCTAAGTTGACCAACCACTTGTTTCTTCTCACCATATCCAGCTATCATCCCATAGACCTTCTCTGCTCCTCTTGCAACAGCTTTCTCATGATGTTCCCAGTCCACCATTGAATCCACAGATACCAAGGCCTTGGGTTCCTCTGATTCCAACTCTTGAATTTTGAAAGCAGAATACCTGACTTTATCATCCACCTTCTTATCTGTACATTCCCTGGCAAAGTGACCTGGTTGAGAACATTTGTAGCACCTCACCTTCCTTCTGTCAAACCTTGCAGCCTCCTATCCATCAAAGTTAATCCTCCTTCCTGCCTTCTTTTCAAACCTATTGACTTTCAATGACAGCATAGCCATCTGCCATTTTATGTCCATCTCTTCTAGATCCAATTGATCCACCTGATTAAAATCTTCATAAGCAATTTGCTGCTGTGGTGTACTCTCAGCAACAAATGAATGAAACACTTCCTCTAGAAGATTATCAGATCTGGTTTGAGCCTTTTGTGTGGCAGGTGAGTAGGAAAGTGATGATGATGATGGTGTTGGACTGTCTCCATATGTCCCTTTGTTAGTACTAGAGGTACTAACAAATGCACTATGGGTTGGAGTTTGAGATGAATAGGTGGAATACCCTTTGATATCAATTTCAAGGGTTTTCAGCTTGTTGTACAGATCATCAAAACTCATATAGTCCAGTCCACCTTTGGCCTTGAGTGTTATGGAAACCTGAGACCAGGATGGAGGCAAGGCCCTTAGAAACTTGGTGTTGCAGTCTTCATTGTCTGGCCTAGCCTGCAACTGGTTGAGTTGACTCAGGATCTTGTGAAACCTATCATACCCTTTGTGAATCCCTTCAGCCTAAGAGATCTTAAACTCCTGGAACTCTTGCTTGAGCATAGACTTTCTCATTTTTCTGGACTCATCATTCCCACCAAATCTCGCTTTTACAGCACGCCAGATCTCTCTAGCATCATCCAGGTGATGGAAATCACCCATATGATCCTCTGGAATAGCCTGAAGCAAAAGGGTTTTTGCCCTGGTTTCCCTTTGTACAGCAAGATGTTCATCTGCTGTAACAGGTGGGAGTATATAGATGTTTCCATGATCATCCCTTCCAGTATTCTTCTTGCTGTTTCCCTTAAGAATCACATTCCACAGGTTGTAATCACTGTTCGTGATCCAGTATTCCATTCTCATGGCCCAGACTTCATACTCATCTTTCTTTAGGTATGGGAATTTAGCATTGTTGTTGGACAAAATGGTGACAATCTGTGTTTGGACTTGTGAGGTTTCAGTTTTGGTTGTGTGGTTGTCACCCTCATCATGATTGACTCCTTCTGCCATTGTTAAAAGGGTTTAAAGAGGTTGATTTATAAGAGCTTTTCTTCTTTATCAGAGATCCTCACCAGGCTCTGATACCACTTGTAGGATCGAGTGCTTCTAGCTTGATTGAGCTTGGTTAAACCGTTTATGTAAACACAAACAGCTTAGGAGAATCTCTAGGTGTAAGACTTGTGTCTATGCGGAAACTAAACACAAGAATATAAAGAATAAAGTAACTAACAAGGTTTTGATCTTCTATGGATCGGTTTATGAACTAATAATGATTTTAATGATGATTGTAAAGTCATACAAAACTCATAGACGAGTGTTCCTTTTATACTAACAAGAAGTCCTAACCCTAACCCGTCATACAAGAAAACGTGTGAAGAGATATACATCAATCTCTTCTAAAAATAAATCTAACAAACATTCTAAACTTACGGGATAACAATTACTAATACCCGCAGTAATGACTACTATCAGCAGAAACAAAAATAAACTACCAGCAGCAATGAACTTCAGCAGGAACCGCACACTATTGGCAGGAACCAGCTTACACTACCAGCAGCAATGAGAAATCTATTATTTCCCAGAATTCCTAACAGTATTGTCCTTGGGTAGATCCCTCCGGCTCTGGCGGATCATAGGACGGTTATTCCTAACCTTAAGTCACCTTATAACTCCATGACTATCCTATTGTTGCCATAACCAAACCTTTTGAAAATCTCTCAAAGTGTTTATGATTGTGAAAACATATTTTGTTAACACTTTGAGAGTTTTGTGATTTTCAGAAAGACTCCCCCTTAACATGTGCTCATAAGTGATTAAGGTAAATTTGCACATGTCGGGTAGAGTTGGCACTTTTTGAATTGATTGATTTTCAATGAACATGATCGTCGCATTCTACTCAGACACATCCTTTGCGAGACACGCTTACATCACCAGATAATCTGGCTTGAAATTATTACCCGTCCAGGATATGTCTTTTCGACTACTGACTTTTGCTATCGTCAATTCGAGGGTCAATTCTGAGCCTAGCTCACATGAGATTTCATCTTGCAAGTTACCATATTTTGATCATATCGTTATTCTCCCCCTCAAAAATAGCATACTTATGATGTTTTTGACAAACGTTTGATAAAAATATGCCATTTGAGTTTTGTGGGAAGAATATTCAAGAACTTTTTTTGTTTTAACAAAGATTATTTTTCAAATACTCCCCCTTAACGAGGGAATACTTGTCCTTATGAGCAGAATTTTTGAAAAACTTAGAAAAAATTCTGGTTTAATTCAACTCATAAGAAAGAAGCTTTCGCTCCTTTGATCAAGATTGAGGCACTGAAGCGTACCTCAGGGTCCTTTCTATACAGGAGCGGGTTGTGCACTGTTATATGTGCACAAGCCATTATTTAACAATCATATAAGCAAGAATAATGAATTATAAGAATATATCAAACTCTTACTTCATCCTCCTCTTTTGAACGATGTGTAGACAGGGTCAGGTCTTTGGAATGTTCTGACCGGGAAGGATGGGCGACCTCCAACATAACTCTCAAACCTCCGCATCTGATCTCTTCTGAATAACCTTCTCTCAATCCTGTTCACAAACTGGTAGATCTGTCTCAGCTAATCACCATTCCATCTCTTCTTTATCTGCAACTGTTGATCACGAACCCAAATCACTAACCCATCACGGACCTTCTTCAACGTGGTGTCGCAGAACTTGTGAATATCACAATATGCCATGAAGCATTTGATAGTCAGATAACTTTTGTAGACGAACCCAAAAGTTGGCTGACTCTTGAAGGTGTACTGTGCTTCATTGTTGATATTCTCAAGACGTAGCAATGGTTGAGTCAAGTTCAACTTTGTCTGGTAACTCTCGACCCCTAGTTGAAGATCTTCCACACGTTCTTTGATAATCTTTCTTCTAATGAAATGAAGAATAGATGTACTGAAGGCGTATTGGAGTTCTGGTGTCACATGTTGCAGTTTTCCTTGGAATTTAATCAGATACATGTCTTCAAGATCGTTGAGACTTAAGTCCGGAAAATCTGCTTCAGAGAACGTGTAGAGTTGCATGTCATGTCTTCTTACTTTGATCTCTGAGAAGAACGTATAATCATACTTCTTATCCCCCTTCAGACTGACTACGAAAACAATCCTGAGATCACTTCTCACTGATTCTGGAGATTTCTTGGTTAGTTTGATTTTATACCAAGTCTTTCTTTTTTCGAACCAGTGGTAGATTCCTAATTCAGCATCGTGATCATAATTCACTTTCTCGGAAACAAAGAGATGAGAAGCTGTTTCCTCGATAGCAGGGTGTTCGTATCTTGCTGCTGAAGTCAAAGTAATTGAAGTAGCATGCTTTTTCTGACAGTTGGCCCCGTGCATGAGTAGCTCCAGATCTTTATTGAAGAAGAAATGATATGGAATGGCTGGCTTGCTGTGAACTCGGATCACCGGTAGAGGCTTTGTCCAATCTGTGATGTATGGCTTGTTCTTGCTGTCTTTGCTGCCAATCACATCTGGATCAGTCCAGCTGAAGTCTGAAGACATAGCTCGAGCAATGTTTTCGAGGTGATACTCGAGCTCAGCTGCACTCGAAGAGTTGTCCTTAAGAAGATTATAAGCATCGTTTTTAATCCGGCGAAGTTCCTTCTTAGTGAGTTTCTTTATGCGTTGAGTACTTTTGAGTTGTTGAGCAAACTCAAATGTACTATCTTCCATTCTGGAATTTTTGTCAGTGTGTACTTGAGCACTTGCTAGCTGATCAAAGAACTCGTTCCCAGGTGTATCATCATCATCGAGCCATGAAACTACAGTTGGTCGTTTGGAAGATTTTTTGCTTGAAGTAGCTTTGGTCTTTGGTGGTAAGTGAGGTTGATCATCTTCTTGATGAAAATCCATTTCCTCTGTGGCAAAGTGCTCAAAGTGATGCTCTGTCTCCTTAGGTTCAGACTCTGAAGCCTTGTGTGGTTGAGATGTGGTTGTTGTTGATGGTCCGATTGGTTCTTTAAGTTGTGAACCAGATCCTCCTTCACCCTTGTGCCTCTTGGATTGGGTGTCAGGGTCCTGGTCTTCTTCATCTCGTGAACGTTTGCCTTTATCGGCCGCAACTTTGCACGAATCCAGATTTGCATTGATAGCCTCATAGAGAGCTATTTCTGTTTCAGATGGAGAGGTAAGGGCTGTGAGTCTGGTGAGAAGTGCACATTGGAGTTCGTCGGTTGTGAAGTCTTCAAGTTGCTTTGGTTGGGTTGCTGTGTCTTGAGGAATCGATCCTGTGATGTTTTGAACTTTTTCCGCAATGTTGGTGTCAATGTACACTTCAATCTTCTCCATGAGATCTGGCATGTACTGCTTTACATATTTCTTTGTGTGTGCCTTTGCCTCCTTGTGTAGTTGAGCTTTGACATCATCTTTAAGGAGTTCATCCATTTTCTTCTTTGTCTCCTGCAACTCTTTTACTTGCTCAGAAAGACCTTTGACCATATTCTGCATCTCAGTTACTTGGTTACTTAACATGTTGTCTTTCTTTCCTTGTGCTAACTTTGCTTCCTTCTTCAATTTCTTTGCTGCAGGAGAAACGACTTCGACACGAGTAACCCTAGCAATCTTCTTAGTATACTTGCCTTTAATGATTGTCTTGAGAGTTTCTTCTGTTGTTGCTTTTGATGGTGATAGTGATGGTTGTGAAAAAAATTCAGGAGGAGTTGATGCTTTTGGAGGTGATACAGGAGGTGTTGGTTCCTTTGGAGGGGAGGTAGGAGGAGTTGAATCCTTTGGTGGGGAGGTAGGAGGAGTTAACTCCTTGGGCTGTTCCTCATATTGAGGGTTGTGAACGGTGAGTTGTAGCTGTGATGGAGTGAGAGGTGGTGTTTGAATATAGTTTTCAGCTTCCTTTTCTGCTTATTCTTTCTCCTTTGCTAGTCTCTCTTCTTCCTTCCTCTTTTCTAATTCTGCCTCGTGTTCAATTTCTAGTTCGATTGCAGCTTTAGTAGTCTTCTCCCCAATAATTTCCTCTTCCTCTAATTCAGACCATACAACAGGAGCATCAAGATCAAACTGCTCCTGATTTCCCCCTTCAAACATGTCATCCTTAATTTCCTCATCTGTCAAAGGTTCTCTTTCCTTGTCGGGTTGATTAACCGGATTGAAAGGTGAAGGAATGTCCTCAGAATGTGAATCAGACCTATCGGGTTGAATAACCAAATCGGGCTGAAGAGTAGTAGTTGTAGTAACTCCAGACCCTCCGGGTTGATTAACCGGATCAGTATGGGTTGAAGCTACTTCTTTGACAGTTCCAGAACCTCCAGCTCCCTTTTGTAGCTCATATTCCCTTTGTTCTTTAACTCTTAATTCGGCTCTTCTGGCTTCATCTACTTTCAGAGTCTTTTTGCTTTGTTCCATTGCAAAAATAGTAGCTACATCTTCATCCATATCAACGGTTACTTCTTCTTCAGATTCAGTTGCTTCTGAATCAGATTCCTTTTCAACATGAATCCCTTCTTCTTCTGGTTATGGCTTTGGAATGTCAACTTTGGCTCTTCTCTTGATGATGTTAGCCATGGACGGTTTGATTTTCTTAGAAGCACTTGAAGCACTCCCAGCCTTGCTACTCCCTTTCGAACGGGTCTTGGTTGATCCAGTTCCTTCTGAACCAAGCTTTAAGAATCCTACGCGACCAAGTCTGAATTCTCTGTCATAGTCTTTGTAGGCTTGAGTATTCTTTACAGTTTCTGTCATCAGAGACTCTGGCAGTCTAGTCCCTTGCTTGTGTGAACTATCCTTGGGAAAGTAGATAGAGTTGATAGTCCTATCCATTCTGAGCAGATGCATCTCTAGATCACCAACACGAGTAGAGATGTCTTTGTTTTCATCAAGCAACAGACTGATGAGCAATTTGGTGTATCGTACAAAAGGAACTTTGGTGAATGATTTCATCATTTGAAAAGTCATGTCTTCCCAGACAAGTTCAGCATAGTCAATCCTTTGCTGATTCACTAAACCCCAGAAGAGTTGAAGGTGAGATAACCGTGGATGTTCATGACCACTGTCCCTCCCTGAGATAGAACGAACCACTATGTAGTAAATGGTTCTCCAGGGTTGAGGGATGTGTTTTGCGTTGACTTTTGAGATCTTGGTCAGTGGTGTATCCGGTTGGACATCATATCCAATGTCGATGAGGAATTTAAGGACTTCATCTTCGGATGGTGTAGGCCAATATTTGTTAGCTGTTTCTAGTGGTTCGGGTAAGCCAAATGCTCTGCGAAGGTGATTTGGTGTGATTTTGAGCTTTTTGCGATCCAGTGTGCATGTGAAGTATCTCAGTTTTGTGTCCAGCTCCAAAGTATTCCACAACTGATGAATATACAATTCAGGAATGTTGTCAGAACTGTCCAGTAAGCTCCTACATTCATGTTCTTTGAGTACTTGCACAGCAATTTGGCAGCTTGGTTCAGGACATTTTATCTTCTCAAAATCCACCCTCGCGTTGTTGTTCCCAAAATCTGCCTTGTATCCACGAGGAAGAACTTCAGCTTTTGTGAGCATTGGGAGTGGTTGTTGTTGAGGTGCAGCCATTGAAGAATGTTGAAACATCAATCAAGCACAAATATGCAGGATACATGATAGTTAGAAAATATTTAAGCTTGATGTTACACATGTGATCCTTTTGTGGCTAAGATTGATTTTACATGTTTAACTATAGTAGTTATCAAATTATATCAATATTGCCAATTTCTATAGATTTTGTCCAATTTCGATAGACTTGAAGAAGTCTAAGGAATTTGTTCAATTCCTATAGAAATCACATTTGCGATAATTAATGCATTTGCGATAATTAATGCATTTGCGATAAGTATTGCATTTGCGATAAGTATTGCATTTGCGATAAAAATCACATTTGCGATAATTATTGGCAATTTCAATAAACCCTTATACAAGGGTTTTCGATAACAACTGTAGTCGAAAAAATTTATTAACCTTTTGATCACACATTTGTTCCAATAGCTTTCAATGATGTTTCTGAGTCTAGTGTTCAAGTTATAACATTTTTTATCCACAAAAACTCAAGATTCAAACTGAACGTGTCCTTAAACCCTACCAATCAAATTTCACACTTTTGATGTTTCTGGGTGTAAATTAAAGGTACAAACATTCAATTCGAGGCATAATAACACTACTTAGATGGTTTAATTACACTCAAACACAACCACTCAGTTTTCCCCAAATCATTCACTTAAACCGTAAACTAAGAACATTTAAGGTTCATGTTTCTGGGCATATTTAAGCATACACATTATGTCAAGGACATTATTTCAAGTAAATCCCACTAACAAACATCATCGTTAACGCTCAGAATCAAGAAATACGAATTACGCATAAACCCTAGATCTAAAACAAGCAATTGTGGCAAATCTAACCGTTGTATTTTAAAATCCGTTAAAACCATTGTTTATAATCATATGTTAAGCATAAATTTACTCACAAATTCAAAAAATCTTGATCGGATCTACAGGTTTGATTCTAGCCGTGGATGAAGTGGTTGAGAGAATTTACTGCGGTTGTTGTGATGTCAGATGAGAAGTTAATGTGCATTTACTCCTTTTTCTGTTTTTGTTTAATCTTTATTAACCTTTTTCCAACTATTCAATTTTAGTCCCCTAACTTTGTGATTTTGTCCTTAACACCTTAACCAACTAACTCTAAGTTTTAAGACTTAGCAATTTTGGCACTACACTTGAACAAAATAACAATTTCACCACCACTTCTTTTAGCAACAATATTTAGAAGAAAAAAAAATGCAAATACAAAATTTTGGAAAATTTTTCTGTCTCCCCCTCAACACTTGTTCAAAAATAATTGTTAACGGTTTAAAATGAACAAAGTGTTGATGAAAGGTTTTGTACTTGCATTTTTTTTAAATAAAAATTGAAAAATCTTTTTGTGTTTTTATCAAAAATATTTACAAAGATAGTTTGATGATTGACTCCTTAATTTTGAGTAAGAAAATTGTTTAAGTCATCAGGAGTCAAACATCGCATACCAATTTGATTAACCACTTCCACAAATCTTGCATGAGGCAAGGCTTTGGTGAACAGATCCGCCAATTGGTGTTCAGTACCCACAAAATATAATTCAACTGTACCCATTTTCACATGCTCCTAGATAAAGTGATATCGAAGAGGAATATGCTTCGATTTGCAGTGTTGAACCGTGTTGCATGAAATAGCGATGGCGCTCTTGGAGTCGCAGTACATCGGAATTTTGTTAAACACGTATCCGTAGTCCATCAACTGAGATCGCATCCAAATGACTTGAGCACAGCAAGCAGACATGGAGACGTATTCTGATTCTGTGGACGACAATGATGTACAGTCTTGCTTCTTTGACTGCCAAAAGACAAGCTTGTCACCTAAAAATTGTACTCCCCCAGACGTACTTTTTCTCGTGTCTAAACAACCTGCATGGTCAGCGTCTGAAAAAGCAACAAGTTCAAACCCGAAATCCTTCGGATACCAGATCCCCAAGTGAATGGTTCCCTTTATGTATCGAAGGATCCGCTTAACAGCAGACAAATGACATTCAGTAGGTCGTGACTGGTAACGGGAACATGGGTACGTGGCAAATACAACATCCGGCCGGCTAGCGGTGAGATACATGAGAGACCCAATGATACTGCGATATTTCATAGGATCAATGGGTGTGCCATGTAGATCAACATATAGCTTTGGGGATGAGGAAGACATAGGGGTATTATAGGTGTCACAAGTATTCATGCCATGCTTTTTCAATATTTCCTGTGCATATTTGGACTGGCTTAAAAATATACCACGGGGTGATTGATGAACTTGCAGTCCTAGAAAGAACTTGAGTTCACCCATCATGGACATCTCAAAGTTTTGTTTCATAAGTCTTGCAAAAGCGTTTGAATATTTTTTATGAGTTGATCCAAAAATGATATCATCTACATAAATTTGAACAATGAGAATATCCTCCCCGTGTTTTTGTATAAATAAAGTCGAGTCAACAGATCCTTTAGTAAAATGATTGGCTAATAAGAATGCAGCCAGTTTATCGTACCCTGCCCTCGGGGCTTGTTTAAGGCCATAAAGGGCTTTCTTGAGCCTGTAGACGTGGTTTGGATGCTCTTGATTGACGAAGCCCTCTGGTTGTGAAATGTACACCTCTTCCCGGAGTTGACCGTTGAGAAATGCCGTCTTTACGTCCATCTGGTATACCGTGATGTTCTTGTGAGCAGCGTACGCCAGGAACATTCTAACAGCCTCAAGACGTGCCACTGGGTGCAAATGATTCTTCGAAGTCAATTCCTTCTTCCTGACTGAACCCTTTGGCGACCAAGCGGGACTTGTTACGAATAACTGTACCATCCGCATCTAGCTTATTTTTCCATATCCACTTTCAACCTACGACGTAAACCCCATCTGGTCTCTCTACCAATTCCCAACTTCCAACCTCTTGAATTGATCCAATTCTTCTTGCATAGACTCAATCCAGTTGTCGTAGGTACAGGCTTCTTTAATGTTTTTGGGTTCAGACTGACAAACGGTGAGTGCATAAATGCAGGTTTCACCGTCTGTATGGAGTCGTTTTCGTGTCATGACAGGGTTTTCTGGGTTTCCAATCACATTTATAAGGGGATGATCCTTTGTCCATTTGTATGTTGATGGGTAATGTTGATAGGTATGGTGTAGATTTGACGGTTCCAAGTTGCGGGTGGACGACTCTGCGATATCAGGAATGGTTGGAGCCGGCGCAAATGGATTAAAGAATGCATTCCCGTCATAATCTACTGGAGTGGGTATTTCAGAAGAATGTTGGGGGGTCCTTCAGCTGCAGACGCAGAAGTAGAAGGTGTTTGATCTATTGATGATGAGGTGTCAGGTTGAGGTGCATCTTCAGCAACTGCGGTAGTTGTAGTTACTGGTGTATCAGGTTGTAGATTATTGACGAGTGGTTTTGCAACAGAGCTTGTAGATACATCAGGAGCACGACAAACCATAGTATCATCAAACAATGGAGCAAACAAGTCTTCTAGATCTTTACTGTTTAGAGAGAAGGGTGCAACTAAAGGATCAGGAAAGTTAAGACGGTTGGTTTCGGGTCCTAAGCTAATTTTCTCAGAAGCCATCTCGGTAAGCTCATCGAAATTAGCATGTATAGTCTCCTGAATCTCCCTGGTACGACGGTTCCAAATTCTGAATCCCTTTGAATTTTCACAATAACCGACAAAAACCCCTATATCCGCTTTGGCCTTCAGTTTTCCGAGGTCATCACGATCATTCATTGGATAGCAAAGAGCTCCAAAGACATGAAAGTAATTGATGTTTGGTTTTCTGCGGTGAACAAGTTCATATGGTGTCATGGTGTGCCTTTTGGTGATCATGCATCTATTTTGGGTGTTGCAGGCAGTTGAAACGGCTTCAGCCCATAGATAGTCCGGTAACTGAGCATTGATTAACATTGTTCGTGCTGCTTCCACTAGAGTTCGGTTTTGCCTTTCGACTACACCATTCTGTTCGGGGCTGCGAGCAATGGATGTTTGATGTTCAATACCCACTTTCTCATAATACTCCCTAAGAGTCTGATTCTTGAATTCAGTTCCATTTTCTGTTTGAATTTTTTTGACGGTGTTGCATAACTGAACTTGAATCTTTGTGAGAAAGGTGATGATCATGGACGGTGATTGATCTTTACTGCGAAGAAAATAAGTCCAAGTCCATCTTGAATAATCATCGACGATTACCAGTATGTACCGCTTCCCATTAATAGTTTGAACACACATAGGGCCACACAAATCCATATGCAACTGTTGAAGTACGTGATCAGTACCGTGCTCGGGTTTAGGAGGAAATTGAGCACGAGTGCTTTTTCCTTGTTCACAAGCGGGACATAGATGATCTTTGGCGTATCTGAATTTTGGAAGACCGTCTACCAACTTTTTGCGAGCAAGCTCGGTCATAGTTTTGAAGTTCAGGTGAGACATCTGTTTGTGCCATAGCCAAGCTTTTGTGGGATGTGCCTTGGATAGTAAGCATATTGGAGAGGAAGCTGTCATGCCTAAGAAGGAAATTATATACAGACTAGTGCCACGTTTCCCTTTCATGAGGTCATTTCCTTCAAGATCTCGAATGAAACAAGTTTTCTCCCTAAATGCCACTTCTAGATCACCATCAAAAAAATTTCCGACTGAGAACAAATTATGACCTAGACCCTCAACGTAATATACCCTGCTAATTTCGAAATTCCCATTGACATAATCACCGTAACCTATGATAGCTGCGTAATGATCATTCCCGAACTTGACAGTGCCTATGAACTTCGCGACGAAGTTTACTAGAAGCTTTAGATTCCCTGTCATGTGCCGGGAACACCCGCTATCAACAATCCATAGCACAATTTGAATTACCTGCATCACAAGGAGAGGACACAGGAGAGTTGGAACCAGTGGATCCCGTTTGGTTAGTAATACAAGTTTTCAACATCTTAGGAACCCAGGTAAAACTAGGTTTATATTGCAACCATCGCTGCCACGTCCAACTAGTTTGTGCTTTCTTCTTAGTGAATGCGCTAGGTGAATGGATTTTCCTAGGGGAAACTACGGGCTTGTCAATGGTGGTCTCAGAAACTACTTGAGGCGGTTTTCCTAAAATGGACTTAGCAGCGGTTATGGGCCTATAGGAATTGCCAGAAGTACATTTCTGTTTTCTTGACAAAAGGGTCTTAGCAATGCATTTCTGATGATTTCCAGATAACATACTAGTGCGACAGAATACACAATAAGCATCAACCATAATATCATTAGAAACATTCAAAGATTCAACATTCATTACATCAGATTCCGAATGAGACTTAGACAAGTTAGATTCCAAACTAGATGTAACATGTGTCTTATTCAAACTACTAGCATTAACTTCTACTTCTGCATTCTTAGATAATCCACTCTTATGTTGCCAAACTCTAATCTTCTTTTGACTTTTCTTTAGACTCTTGGTGGTCTTTGAGCTGCTAGCCTTAGATGTGGTGCCTAATCCTGTGGAAGTTGAAGTATTCACATTAGTAGTTTGGGATGATGCTTTCTTAGGTGCCTTGTTTACTTTGTGCATTCCTGGTGCAATCACATTATTTTTTATAGCTTTCCCTTTGTCAAGAGTTCTGAGTTTCTCTTTCATTTCAATGATGATGTGGTTTTGATCTTGAATTTTGGATTCCAATTTTCTATTTAACCGAACAATTTCATTTCTGTTTTCAAAAACTTTAGCAATATCTTTTTCGTACTCAAAATTTTGATGTTTTAGAATCTCAACTTCTTTTTCAAGAGTTTGAATTTTTGAAACATGAATGTTTTGAGAAGATAAAGATTCTTTTTGACTTTGTAGTGCTAACTCAAAGTTAATACTTTGAGTCTGACACCATTGCAGTCTTTGGTTAAGTTTGAAAATTTCTTTTGCACATTTGGTTTCCACATCAGCATTGATTTGTCGGAGTTGCTCATTTTCTTTTCTCAGATTTTCATTCTTAATTCTCATTGTCTCAAGTTCAACACAGTGATCATCAACAAGCAATTCATGACATGACAAATAGATAGAATTCATTATCACAGATATCACATCCGAACTGAGAACATTCGTCAAGAGTCGATCAACATCTTTTTCTAAATCTTTCTTTTGACCTTTTTGTTATGCAATTTTGACATCTTTTGCTTTGAAAATACTCATCATTGATACAACTTCTGACTGGAGATCCTGTTCCCACTGAGTTGCACAAAGTCTCAGGTGTTTAGCAAGTGGCAAGAATTGTTTTTGAAAAACTTCTCGCTTTTCTTTCTCATAAGGAGATAGAAAAGTGGAGATTTTGATCTCAGAATTTATTTCAATTGCGTTTTACAAAAGTTGAATGTCTTCCATAAATGTTTTGAAATATTTAAGAGTGCGACATTCCTTTTGGCATTTGTTCATTAACACCTTGACTTGGTAAAGGACCATTGATTTGTGCAACAGTGGTAACTGGACCAACTTCAGATGAAGTATTTATTTCAGCTAAAGAGCATGGTTGTACAGATTTCTCTTTCTGAGGTACAAAAGATTCTTTAATATGAGGTGCTTTCGAATAATCGTATGGTTTGTTATATTTTACATGACTCATCTTTGATCGACACTCGATATCATGTTCTTATTCCTCTTCAGTACTATAAACAACCACACGTTGAAAAGTATCATCAAACAACAATTCGGCACTGTATAATTTAGGGTTTTCCTTGAGTGCTTTGTTTAAAAAACGAGGTTGATCACATCCGGTTGCAAATCCATATCCGTGAGGATTTGGTTTGACAGTTAGATTTCGAAGAGCTGTTACAGAATTACCCGCTTTATAAACAACGTTTTGAAAATCCTTAAGTTTGCCTTCCAATGTCACAATTTCTTCAAGATATGAATCGACTCGTTTCCTTGAAGCTTCTTTGTGTTCAGAAAAATTTTCTTGACAAGTTGACAATTCTGTTTTGGTTTTTGAAAGTTCATTATTGAGAGTGTCAACCTGTTTTTGAAAATCAAATATTTCTTGTTCCTTTTGTGAAATGATTTCATTCTTGGAAACGGTCAATTCATAAACTTGAAATTCCAAATTTTGTACCTGTACGTATGACTCTTGGAATGCACACTCAAAACTTTTCTCACGTTTTTCTTTCTTTTCAAACTTTGAAAGTTGTTGCTTGTAACACTCAAGGTCCTTTGTTAACAGTGCAACTTTGGCTTTTAAGTTTTTGTTAATGTTATTGCATTTGTTCATCTGGGATTTATGTGCATTCAATTGTGATTGGGTGGCAAGCAATAAGGTCATGAGTTCTGAATCCGAATCTTGCATAAGATCATTTTGTTCAAGATGTTCATGATTGTCATCGTCAAAAGAATCATCAAATGAAACCACTGGGTTAATTTGATCATCATCAAAGGTAACCACTGTGTTTATTTGATCATTTTCTTGAGATGAAAATGATAAGTCATTTTGAACAAAAGTTTCTTGTGCAGATGAAGATACAGATGGTGAGGCTATTTCATGAATAAGACAATCTGCATCAGATACCTGAGATAAGCCATCGGTGTCGTATACCGGGCCTGTCTCGCTTATGTTCATCTCCTGCATGTTGGCCATTAACATGACTGCAGCATTAGCCTCCAGATCCTCCATTTCGTCATCAGAGTATGCATTAGCCATAAAACTCTGCTCCTTCTCTGTCAAAATACCACTGGCCTTTTCATCCTTCAATGCCATGAGAAGAGCTTCTTTATGATATGCACTACCCATTGTTCTCGGCTTGGGGCATGCATTAGCCATATGACCATTTCCCCCACAATTGTAGCAAGTGATGGATGTATTAGCAATCCCTTTCCCTTTGTCAGCAAACTGAGTCCTTCTCTGATTGTTACCCATGATGTTTCGAATACCTCCTCCTGAACTGAATCGTTGCCCACCAGAATTCCCCATGTTTCCTGAGCCAAACCTTCCTGAAGACCGATTCTGAATCTCAACCCGTCCATTGTTAACTACTGCTTGATTTCTGGTGTTTGATGATGTCCTCAGACGATTGTTCGACCTGTTGGAGAATTTGCTGAATGCACGGGCGATTAATGCAAAACCCTCATTTAAAGAATTAAAGGCATCATCTTCATCAGTTTCAACATTGGAGTACATGCTGTAATCAGTGTTGTCGAATGGAACAAGTTGATTATCAGGATATTGTTCAGGTGCTTCATAAGGGATAATTTGATTTGACGGTGGTGAAGTAAACCATGGATGAGGTAGTGGTGGTGGAACAAACTCCTGGTTTGGTGCAAAATGTGATTGAGCCATGAGAGCAAGTGAGTTTGAATTAGGTGGTGGTGAGAATCCTCCACGTGCTGCACGTTCTTTATCAACTTCAGATTGGTGTTGTTTTAGGTAATCATACAATAACCCATAAGACACGTCATTTATCTTTTTGGCTTGTCGGACAAATGTGACGTACTTCTGCCTATCTGGGCCTAGACATCCCAAAAACTTGGAGTTGATAGCAATCTTTGGTAAGACTATATTGTGGCGATCCAAATCATTAATGATGTTGGTGAAACGATGATAGTATGATTCCAAGGATTCCTCAGGTTCGATCATGAAATGTGTATACTCCATGTACAACTTTGATTCCAAGTCCTCTTGATTCAGTTCAATGCCTTCCATAAGCAGATGGACGTGCTCCCACATGTCCTTGGCTGTCTTTTGGGCATCAATACTCCTGAAGATGGGATTTGGAATCCCTTGGAGTATATAAGACATAGCTAGCTCATTGGCCTCTTGTTGTAAGACTTGTTCTGTAGTTTGTTGAGCTAGAGGAACAGGGGTTGTGGTCGCTTCTCTTGGAGGTACTTGAGTTGGATCAGCTGGAATGGTTGTTGTAGGTGTTGGATATGGTCCATCAATGATGACCTTTTTAAGATACTTCCCGTGAGGTTTCCTTAGTTCGATGAAGCGTAGAAAACGACTGGACCACTGCACATAGTTTCCTGGTGTAAGTATAGGTGGTGTGTCAAAAGAACCTGCTTCATGCCTTGATTGCTGACTACTTATGGCTTCACACATTTTGGTAAACCAATGTGGTTCTCTGGAAGATGGTTGGTAGTTCTGCATTGGTTGTGGAAGAAGTTGTTGCTGCTGAGGGAATTGATGTTGATGCATGAACATTTGATGTTGTTGATATTGTGGTTGGTATGATGGCTGATATTGTTGCTAAGGATATTGCTGCTGAAATGGTTGTTGACGGTACTGTTGCTGTTGTTGATTGTAGAAGTTGTAATTGTATGGTGGTTGAGACATCCTTGTGCTGTTGTTGATCGTGTAGATAATTAAGATGTGTGTTGTGAGTTATGAGATTTGTTTTTGGTTAAGTGAAGTTTTTGTTCAATTTCAATAATTACTGTTCACCACAATTTCGATAAATACTGTTCACGTTGCTCAATTTCGATAACAATCCAATTTGCTATAAGAGTCCAATTTGCGATAAGAAGACCAATTGCGATAAGAAGTCCAATTTCGATAATTCCTGCAATTGCGATAAAATTGATAATTGCGATAAACTTTCTAATTGCGATAAATCTTACAATTTCGATAAGTTATCTTAATTGCGATAGAAAAGGCAATTTCGATAAGTTAACAGAATTGCGATAGATTTTGCAATTTCGATAGATTTATCTAAATTACAATTTTGATCACTTTCTCAAAATCTTATAAAAGATATGAGAATATCCACCAAGTCGAAGTATTTTCACAAACTTATACAAGCAAGGAAAATACTGAGTTCCAATTTCGATAAATCCGAAGACTGCTGGAATTTCGATAAACCCTCTTTTTCACAAATTCGATAAACCCACTTTTTCACAAATTCGATAAACCCTCTTTTTCACAAATTTGATAAACCCTCTTTTTCCACCAACTTTTCCAAATTACGTTAATACTTAACGAACAGTAATTAACCCGATTGTTTTAGGTTTCAAACGTTAATCAAAGCGTAAATTATGTAGAAATTTAAGACTCGAAACGTGAAAAAACAAAAGTTTGGTGAAATTTTACGAATAGCAACGAACTAAACAAGTGATTATACGAATTAAACTAGAACAAAATCACGTTAAACACTTAAACCAAACGAAAAACTGATTAAATAACGATGTAATCTACTCGATAACACACTCCTAATAATCCTTTGGCGTATGATACCACTTGATGGTCCCTATTAACGATGTAACACAAGATCTAATCTACTCCTAACCACGAACACAACTACAACTAAGCTACATATAAACTAATAACAATAGATTAAGTAGCAACTAGAGATTAGAGAAGAGAATAAGAGAAGAAGAAGGATGATTTTATTACACTTGATAAACTAGCAAAGCTTCCGCATGATGTAACTAAAACCAACAAGTGAAATGACCACCCTTGCCTTCTATTTATAGGCAAACAACTAGGGTGTCGTGCGCTTAGATGCTTCTAGAAACAATTTAGCTAAAATAGCCGGCCCATGGGCTCCTAATGAGCCGTGGGCTATTACATACTTAGAACCCATATTTCGCAACCAATTAACTCAATATGACTAAGACTTGTAATACTTGAAACATGTTCCCAACAGAAGAAAACTTAGTGTTGCTAGTACTAAGTTACAACTGCTGAAGACTTAATGCTGCCAGAGTACAGAGTTAGCACTGCTAAGTGTTTATTAGTACTGCTGGAGTATTAGAGTCGGTTTGATTTGTATAGAATGTTTAGATAAATATAGCAAAGAATCTTTAAAAAATTATCTTGTATAAAAAGTAATTGTAAGCTGACTAGGACTCCTTAGTCTATAAAAGGAGGTCCTAGAGCATTGAGTTAGATATATTTATTCACGTATTATTCATAGCTTCAAGGTTGTAAACCCTAATACTAAGAGAGTATCCGTATTAATAATATTGAATCTATTGGTTTGTTTATTTTTGTTTTACTATTCTTCTTAATACTATTGTTTAGATTTCGCATAAAATTTAGTAAATTCAATACAGTTTCTATACTAGTTGTGTTAGTTTACCTAGCATAACTAAACCTTTACAAGCTAAGGGAATTCGATCAAGCATATAACTGGGATCAACAAGTGGTATCAGAGCTTGTGATCTAAAAGCTGTGATCAAGAAGAACCTGTTTAAGCTCGAGATTGTTTAGATCTTACTAAAGACATGGATTCAGACTCTGTACATATGGTTACTGCATCAAAGGCTCCAATGCTCAAGGCTAATGAGTATGAGATCTGGAGAATGAGAATTGAGAAGTACATTCAGATGATTGATTTCTAGCTCTGGGATATCATTGAGAATGGAAACGAAAAACCAAAAACAGCTGTATCTGTAGAAGGTGTTACTACAGTTGTGCCGTTTACAACTGCTGAGAAAAAATCTCAAAGAAGACTTGAAGTTAAGGCAAGAAGTATGTTGATGATGGCCATTCCTAATGAGCATCAGTTGAAGTTCAACTCCATTAAAGATGCTAAGTCTCTAATGGAAGCTATTGAAAAGAGGTTTGGAGGTAATGCTGCTACTAAGAAGACAAAGAAAAATCTTTTAAAACAACAATATGAAAACTTTACTGCTCAAAGTTCTGAGATGCTAGATCAAACCTTTGATCGACTTCAAAAACTTATAAGTCAATTAGAGATGTTGGGAGAAGTGATCTCTCAGGAAGATATGAATCAAAAGTTTTTAAGAAGCCTGTCCTCTGAATGGAGCACGCATGTTGTTGTGTGGAGAAACAAGGATGAATTAGACACAATGAGCTTGGATGATCTTTACAACAACCTCAAAGTTTATGAACCAGATGTCAAAGGGACTAGCTCAAGTACTAATTCACAAAACATGGCTTTTGTGTCCTCCTCAAATAACTCTAGTAGTATCAATGAAGCAGTTACTACTGCACATGGGGTTACTACTGCTAGCACTCAGGTTAATGCTGCTAGTTCTACAAACATTGAGAACTTGAGTGATGCTATTATCTATGAATTCTTGTCTAGTCAATCTAATAATCCTCAGATTGTACATGAGGACTTAGAACAGATTCATCCAGATGATCTTGAAGAGATGGATCTGAAGTGGCAGATGGCTATGTTAACAATGAGAGCAAGGAAATTCTTGAAGAATACTGGATGACAGCTCAAGGTCAATGGGAAAGACAACATGGGGTTTGATAAATCTAAGGTTGAAAGCTACAACTGTCACAAAAATGGACACTTTGCTAGGGAATGCAGGGCACCAAGGAGCCAAGACTATAAGAATGGAGAAAGCTCAAGGAAAAATGTACCTGTGGAAGCAACTAATTTCACAGCTCTAGTGTCATGTAATGGCCTGGGTGGATATGATTGGAGTGACCAAGCTGTAGAAGGACCAAACTTTGCACTCATGGCATATTCATCTTCCTCTTCAAGCTCTGACTCTGAGGTATTGATGAACTCAAATAAGTACATTTTATTATCATCATTTGTCCTATTTATTTGACTTGTTTTATTATATTATCTGTGAGAATCGATACGTTAATGTTTACTTTTGTAATTCTCAGGTAAAAACAAGTATTATGTGAAACTTGGCGATTTTGGACTAATTATGGAGCAAAACAAGCAAGATGTTAAGAGTCTACTGAAATGTACAAGATCAAGATCATTCTGCTCCAGATACGCCGCAACATACTTCTTACATACGGCGTATCACTATCAAGATTTCACAAGTTACAATCCAAGAGAGCAAAGGACATGCGCCGCATAGAGAAATGGAGTTACGCCGCATCTTAAGGCGGTGTACGAATATTCCTGAATATATTAATCTTGGACCCCACGCGAAGTTAAGTCAATGCGCCGCATCTACTTATCCTATGCGCCGCATCTAACCCTCAGACAGAAACTGTAAATACCCCAAGGTCAGACGAATTTCAGAGGTTGGACAGTGCAAGATACCATACGTACGAGTACCAAACCTGAGACGAATTCAGACGCATTAGCAGCACAAGACACACCCTGAACGAAGATACAAGAGCTGTAAGAAGGTCCTGCATGTATTCAATTCATTAAGTAGTTTTGTTTTATTGTATTAGTACACTTTAATTCATCAGGATTGATGGGCCGACGTCATGTGACTACGGAAAATCATGCGCACCCCTTAAAATTGCTTTCCCATTAATTAAAGTTTATATGTTGATGTCTTTGGTGACTTTTATTAGTGCATTGATAACCTCTGTGTCTAGCTGAGCATTGCTTGGGTCGCCATGCCCCTTCCTCGCCTATTTATTCTATCGTTTCTAGGATAGTGGGATAGACATAAGTTATCATTAAGGGTTTACTCGCCGATAAGATTAGAGCCAACGAGAAAGGGTTAATTATATACACTTCATATAAAACTAGCAATAAAACAAGTGACAAGCTACTTAATTATCAGGACAGGCCTTCTTATTGTCTCAAGTATCTATCTGTGTACGTGTGTGCTAATCGCTGATTCGTGCTCATTAGTTTAGTTTTCTATTTAATCATAACCAAACCGTGCCAGTCTCTCAGGCTGAACCCCCTTGCGTTAGATTAGGTTGTATAGCTAACTTAAGATATTAAAATACTGATTAGAATAACTAGATAATACGTTCCACTCTTAGTGATCGACACTCTACTTACCATTATATTCATACTGACCGGGTACACTGCTCGTTAAGTGTGTGTGTTATTGATAAGTCGGCTAAATATAAATTTAAAACTTGAGTAGGCATTAATACTGCTAAACCGCAACGACACATCGCACTTTTGGATACGTCGCATCGCTTGCAGAATAAAAGTCTGATTAAATTTTAACGATTATAAAATACCTATTGATGAAATGCCCTCAACATTGTCTAAGTCCAATGCAGGAGATAATATTGTTCTATCAAGGATTGGACGTGCCTACTAGAAAAATCTTGGATGCTAAGGGAGCTGTGCCTCAAATGAGTGCAGCCAATGCTAGAAAAGCTATCCAAGAAGCTGCTGATCATTCTCAAAAATGGCACGACGGAAACTCTACTAGATCTAAGAGCAACACTAATTTTGATGGGTTTGCTGCAATTCAAGCTCAATTGGATAAAATTAGTAGAGAGACGAAGAAGCGTGATGAGAAAGTGTATGCTGCCCAAGTTGGATGTGAAAAATGCAAAGGACCTCACTACACTAAATATTGCCCTAATAAGAATGAAAGTGAGACTTTTGAAGAAGCATACTACACACAATTTGGACAACCATTTCGACCTTCAGGAAGATTTAGGGAAGCTACTCCGGGATACTATCAAAAGAACAACTTTAATCCCACTTATCAAGAAAGGAGGCAGACTTTGGATGACACTCTAAAGCAAATTATGGCCGATGCTGCTAAAAGACAGGAAGAGAACACTGCTATGGTCAAAGAAATCCGAGCTTCAACGGATACTATAACAAGAAATCAAGGAGCTTCGATCAAAGCATTGGAACAACAAATCGGACAAATGAGCAAAGTTCTTCAAGAAAGGGGATATGAAAGTTTACCAAGCTCAACTGAAACCAACCCAAGAGATCATGTCAAGGCCATAAGCACCACTGAGGAAGTCACGCCTAACATACCTTTTCCTAGAAGATTGATGAATGGTAATGATGCTGCAAAGCCCGAATTTTTCTTTAATTCTTCAATTAGTTAAGGAGGTTACTCAAAGAGAAGACAAAGATTGAAGAGGAGATCAAGGCTACAATGAAAGAAGAGAGCTCTGCAACCGACTTACATGCCTTGCCTCATAAAGAAAAGGACCCAGGAAGTTTTACTTTACCTTGTTCAATTAATGACATATCTTTCAATAATGCATTAGATGACTTAGGAGCTAGCATTAGTGTTATGCCCCTTAAGACATTCACTACCCTAGGACTAGGAAAATTAGCACCAACTAAGCTGCTTATTGAATTGGCTGATAAAACGGTAAAACAACCTGAAGGGATTGCTGAAAATGTGCTAGTTAAGATTGAGAAGTTTGTTTTCCCAGTAGACTTTGTTATATTAGATATGCCCGAGGATGTTAAGATTCCTTTAATCCTCGGAAGACCTTTCTTGTCTACCGCCCATGCTAAGATTGATGTGTTTAAAAGGAAAATCTCATTAAAGGTAGGGAATAATAAACTAGTCTATAAGTGCCAAAATCCTGCTAAAAGCATAATTAGAAGCGTCTATGTGCTAGGATTAAGAGAACGTATGGACCTCGATCTAGAAGCTAGGCTTATGGGAGAAACATTGATTTAAAACAACTCAACTAATCCTAATCATGAGAACCTCGAGGAATTTATTGACCTTAATGTACCTATCGAACTTAGGCGCAATATTGTTAATGATTCTGATGATGAGTGGTATGATTGCGTAGTGATTAACAAACGTAGGAGAATAGTTGAGAATACAAATTTGAATAATGATGTGTTTATTGAACTACCACCCCACCTTGCATATTTATGCTTATATAATAATAAGAATTTTCCGTCTATCATTTTGTCATCTCTACCCGAAAGGGACAGAACTTTGTTTATACAGATATTAAAGAAGAATGGCGTGGAAATAAAGGACGAGCAAGGAGTGTTCAATATTACTGGACTGGCGATGAGGGAGCGCGATGCTTCCGACTCTTTCAGTGATCGGTATTAAGGAGCTGAACGTGAGTCTAACTTGAAGATTCTGGAATAAAGACAAGTGCTGACCGGGAGACAACCCGGAAAATTTTTACTTTTCTTTTCTGTGTCGAGTTTGTCAGACCTGCAGAAGATGCGGCGCATCTCCATCCTAAGATACGACGCATCGCCTGCAATGGTCATATCTTATTTAATTTTATGCATTTTTATTATTTTTGACTTTAAAACTTTCTGTCAGTATTTTAATGCGGCGCATCCCTGGTTAAGGATGCGACACATCTTTTATTCTGATTCGTATTTATTCCAGGCTCGATACGGCGTATCTTTTTCCATAAGATACGGCGTATCGACTGACCTGATGATTTTCATTTTAATTTTTTATGTTTTAATTTTACTAACTACTAATGTATTATGCAAGTTTGAACCTTCTTAACTCAGGTGTGTTAAAGTCTTAATGGTATTATAGATTCCTGCATTTCTGTGGATACATCATCTATGAAGCTTAAACGTTCTAATCCACAAGAAAGTTGATTTTTGCTCTTACACGAATAATGGAGGATCATACCGAGCAAATCTCAAGGGAGTTTTTCTGTTCTAATTCTTTTATTTTCCAGTTTTTAATCTTTGATACAAACAACGAGGACATTGTTTAACTTAAGTGGGGGGATTGGAGAATTAGAACACTTACTTGTCCTAAACTTTTTCAAAATATGCTTAAAATGCGCTTAATATATCAAAATTTAAAAATTTTTTTTAGCATGTTTTTGTTTTAAGTCTAAATTACATAGCTGCACACATAACCTTATTTTCAAAAATTGTGAACTTATAAAAATTCACAAATCTATGAGTGTGCCGGTGACTTGTAAACTTTAGATCTTGGCTTGTATACTATTCGAGACCACCATAATAAGTATTATCTATATAATTGGAGTGACTTGTCTAAATTGGTAAATTTCTAGGATTACACCCAAATAGCCTTTATATGTTATGTGATATTAACTAACTACATTGGTTAGATAACCCCCGTATAAACCTTTTGTTACTCTCACTTTTAGAGTAAGATACCCCTAGAAAAACACTCAGAGCCATTCCTTTCATTTCTTACACCTTTGTTATAATGTTTCGTTACACCCTTACACCTTAGCCTACCCTGTAGATTAAAATCCGTGGTTGGTTAATTGCTTTAGGCAAAGTGTGTTTCCTTACATTACCTGTGTTCGCGTGCGTAATTCATTATCTTTGGTTAGGTCGGGAAATTGCACAATGCAATTGGTATGAAAGTAAATATTGTATATCTTTGAGTTTATTTTTCGTGTGTTTACTACTTTCGCTATTACAGTTATTTCTGAAAGTATGAAGAGTATGGAAAAATTATCCGGAAAGATAGTGATAGAAAAGTTGTGAAATTTTACACATATATGTTGATGTCAAAAAAAAAAAAAAAAAAAAAAAAAAAAAAAAAAAAAAAAAAAGAAAAAAAAAGAAAAAGTTGGAAGTTTGTTTTAACCAACTTATGTAAAGTTTTGTATTAAGTGGGAGATATCACCACTATTTGTTGTATATTATATATATGGATTGAATAGGAGTTGGCCGTTATGGGAACGCCAACTAGGATTATTCTTTGATTGAGATCTTGTTGAGTATAATTCGTGTCTACCTAAAGCGTGTGTTTCAAGTGTTAAAGCGTGAGTTATTCAATGATATGAGTCTTATTCATAGGATGGTTGGGAAAGTAATTTACCACACTTAGGATTTTAATTTATCTGTTTTGTTTATTCTTTATTTTACACCAATTTGTATCCCAAATATTATCCATACCCTACATCATTCTTTATCCAAACCTTTGATTTATTGAGATTAGGGATTTGAGCAATCTTAAGTATCGTAGTCGTGGATTCGGCTATGTATTTATGATTTTGTCGCCCTTTTTGATATAATATTATTGGTAAAGATTACTTGGTCCTATCTTTAGCCCATTCGAGTTAAGGATTTGAGCAATTGCAAGTATCGTGGTCGTGGATTCGATCATGTATTTGTGATTTTGTCGCCTTTTCTGGAATGTGAGATCGATAGAGATTAAGAAGAATGATCAACCCTCAACCAACAAACCCTTTTTACTGCTTTAGACTTGTTATTCCTTAGCTTTAGTGGGGGAGATGCGTATACTTGCCAAGCTTATGATAGAATATTCGTCACGACTGGACAGTTAAACGATTAGATTTGCTTTTATTAAAATATTTTATTTTATTTCTAATTCGTTAAGTGTTTGGTTGTGTGATTATGACAAAACGAATACATGCTTAAATATAAAAATAAATCCTAATATCTTTTAGGATACATTTTCATAAGATTTATTCTAAGGTTTACTTGGGGACAAGTAAAGTTCAAGTGGGGGGATATTTGATGAACTCAAATAAGTACATTTTATTATCATCATTTGTCCTATTTATTTGACTTGTTTTATTATATTATCTGTGAGAATCGATACGTTAATGTTTACTTTTGTAATTCTCAGGTAAAAACAAGTATTATGTGAAACTTGGCGATTTTGGACTAATTATGGAGCAAAACAAGCAAGATGTTAAGAGTCTACTGAAATGTACAAGATCAAGATCATTCTGCTCCAGATACGCCGCAACATACTTCTTACATACGGCGTATCACTATCAAGATTTCACAAGTTACAATCCAAGAGAGCAAAGGACATGCGCCGCATAGAGAAATGAAGTTACGCCGCATCTTAAGGCGGTGTACGAATATTCCTGAATATATTAATCTTGGACCCCACGCGAAGTTAAGTCAATGCGCCGCATCTACTTATCCTATGCGCCGCATCTAACCCTCAGACAGAAACTATAAATACCCCAAGGTCAGACGAATTTCAGAGGTTGGACAGTGCAAGATACCATACGTACGAGTACCAAACCTGAGACGAATCCAGACGCATTAGCAGCACAAGACACACCCTGAACGAAGATACAAGAGCTGTAAGAAGGTCCTGCATGTATTCAATTCATTAAGTAGTTTTGTTTTATTGTATCAGTACACTTTAATTCATCAGGATTGATGGGCCGACGTCATGTGACTACGGAAAATCATGCGCACCCTTTAAAATTGCTTTCCCATTAATTAAAGTTTATATGTTGATGTCTTTGGTGACTTTTATTAGTGCATTGATAACCTCTGTGTCTAGCTGAGCATTGCTTGGGTCGCCATGCCCCTTCCTCGCCTATTTATTCTATCGTTTCTAGGATAGTGGGATAGACATAAGTTATCATTAAGGGTTTACTCGCCGATAAGATTAGAGCCAATGAGAAAGGGTTAATTATATACACTTCATATAAAACTAGCAATAAAACAAGTGACAAGCTACTTAATTATCAGGACAGGCCTTCTTATTGTCTCAAGTATCTATCTGTGTACGTGTGTGCTAATCGCTGATTCGTGCTCATTAGTTTAGTTTTCTATTTAATCATAACCAAACCGTGCCAGTCTCTCAGGCTGAACCTCCTTGCGTTAGATTAGGTTGTATAGCTAACTTAAGATATTAAAATACTGATTAGAATAACTAGATAATACGTTCCACTCTTAGTGATCGACACTCTACTTACCATTATATTCATACTGACCGGGTACACTGCTCGTTAAGTGTGTGTGTTATTGATAAGTCGGCTAAATATAAATTTAAAACTTGAGTAGGCATTAATACTGCTAAACCGCAACGACACATCGCACCCATCAGGTATCTAATGAATCTGGTTGTTCTCATAAGTCTTGCTTAGATACTGTTGAGTCTCTTAAAGCTCAAAATAATCAACTTATAGAAGATTTAAGAAAGTCTAAGTTGCTTTGTTTAGGTTATAAAGTAGGTCAAGAGTATGTAGAGAAAAGACTAGAATTCTTTAAAACAAATGAAACTAAGTTAGTAGAAAAGATTAATGTTTTAAAAAATGAGATTTATGTAAGAGATGAGCTTATCACAGAACTTAGAAGAAGGATTGATGTAGCCCAGAAAGAAAAAGATATAGCTCAAAAGGAAAAAGATAACCTTCAATATAAAGTAAATAGGCTTGAACATGCATCTGAAGGAGTAAACAAGATAATAGAGCGCCAACTTATGAGGAAAGGTAGTGGCATAGGATATAATGAAGTTCCCCCTCCCATTACAGGGAAATTTGTGCCTCCTATGAAAGAATTGTCTTGTTTAATTGAGTATTCTAATCAGTCTATAGGTAAGAGTAGTAATGCTAAGTCTAATGAGAAAAAGTCTACAGTTGATAGGAAGTATTCTGATGCACCAATTATTGAAGATTGGGAGTCAGATGATGAGGATAAGGTTGAGTGGTGAAAGAAAAATAGTTAAGCCTAGTGTAGAAAAGATAAAGTTTGTCAAACCAGACTTTGGTAGTAAGTTAACTAGGAAAATTATTGATCAAGTTGAGCAACCTAGGAATATCACACACTGTCCTAGAGGGAATCAGAGGAATTGGAATAACATGATATCTCAAAGACTAGGAAGTGATTGGCAAATGTTCAATAAAGCTTGTTATTATTGTGTTAGTTTTAAACACTTGCAACAAGATTGTCATAACTATCAAAAACCTGTTTGGAACTATGCTAGGAGGGTAAATCACCAAAATTTTTCTAAAAATACTCACCCAAATGCTAAGAGAAATATAGTTCCAAAAGCATTGTTAATGAAATCCGGGTATGTATCAGTTAATACTGCCAAGCAAAATGTTTCTAAAACAACAATATTAACTAATACTGCTAGACAAGTTGATACTGCTCCCACTAAAAGAACAGAGAATGGTGCTAAATCAAGGTTACAGTTTTCAAAAATGGCACATTCATCTGTAACAAGACCCATTGAAATGAAAACATCAATTAGTGTTGCTAAGGCAAAAGCAGTAGTTACTACTACTAAGCCAAAAGTAGTAACTAATACTGTTTGTGGGGATCATTTTTATGCTGTTAAGGCCTCAGCATGTTGGGTTTGGAAACCAAAAATAAAAGTTTTAGACCATGTTTCCAAACATGACAGTGCATCAATTGTCCTAAAGAAATTTGATTATATTGATGCACAAGGCAGATCTGTTGGGTCCGTCAGTACCCAAGCGTCCTAAAAACAGGATTTGAATACAAATTAGCCCAAGTGTTAATCAACCGTGAACACTCTCAAGTCACTGAGTGAACAGTCACTCAATGAGTTACCTTCAGGATGCTTAGGACGAGTCTAAGAAGAAAGATTCACCATTCAGTGAGGCGGAACTCCCTGAGTGTCACTTAAGCCAAAGAAGAAGGTAATGGGTTCAGTGAGTGATGACAAGAACTCACTGAACCCCAGTCTCCTCAACAACAAACGTAATTGAAGACTAAAGACTGAAGACCAAGCCTGAAGAATCTGAAGTCTGAAAGAAAGGCGGGACAAGGCGGGAAGAGTTTGAATAGATAAGGAAATGTCCTTATCAGGGCCAAAGTCAAACTTTCCCTGAATGGCGTGAGAACAAGAACAGTGTTATCACTGACGCTCAGAAAGCAATTTCAACCTTATCCCAAAATAGATTCTTGTAAGTGTCAAAATACTGTTGTATCTTTGTCAACCTAGCTAGGTCATTCTTTTGTATTTTTATTCACGGGTGCTCTTTTATACATGTGTATAAATAGGAATCATAAGGGAGAAAAGTGGACAAGTTTTGTTCATTAAAAGCTTAGACTTTCACAAAACTACTTTTCTCCCCCAAAGAGCAACCCAGTCCCTGAGATGGCTCAATGGTTCATTTATTGTTGCCACTCAAGCATAGCTTGAGTTTAGAGAGGAGAACACCATACCTTGTCGTTTCAATCCCAAGTGTTATTTCCGCTAACACTTGGGTATAGATTCTTTTGATTAATTTATAATAAGAATTTAAACGTTGAAAAACTTGTGTTTTTATCTTTACGTTTTACTTATTTGTTTAAATGAATCAATACATTAATTCAGTCATGGAACACAATTATATTAACTTTGTAGTTATTTCTACTTGTGTAACGGGAACAACAAGTGGCATCAGAGCCTCAGGTTTGTAAATTTTTTTAAATACTAAAGAGTGCTCAAAAGGTTTTTAAAACCAAGATCCTACTATGGCTGATATTAATGTCCCTCAGCTCGTCGATAAAAAGGGAGGTAGCTATTCAGCTGTGGCTCCCCGACTCGAAGCTGGAAAATTTACCAAGTAGAAAAAGCGTATGCTTTGCTACTTGACTGGTATGGAACCATACTACATCACTTGTATCAATGAAGGTCCTTATGTCCCTAAGACTGCTGAGGGGTTAATTAAACCTGAAGCTCAGTGGACTATAGATGAGAGAAGGGTGGTCAATCAAGACCAGCGCCTGAAAAGCATAATTGTATCTTGTCTTCCTGACGATATAATGGAATCAGTCATTAACTATACAACAGCCAAACAAACTTGGCTTGACTTGGTTCATAGCTTTGAAGGTCCTTCAGATACCACGGAAAACAGGATCATGGACCTGAAACTTGACTATAACACTTTCAGGGCAAAGGACTCTGAAAGTCTCTCTCAGACATATCCCAGATACAAGACCCTGATAAATGAATTATCAAATGATGGTGTAGTGTTGTCTAAGCATGAGATCAATGTTGGCTTTGTCAATAGTCTCCCTGAGAAGTGGCTAAACTTCTCTCAGGGCCTCAGGAATGCTAATCACATTCAGACCCTTGAGCTCCCTGAGATCTATGGGAAGTTTATCTATGAAGACAACTTAATCTCAAGGAGATACCCAGACTCTAAGAAAGCTCTTGAGACCAAAAAGGCCCTAACTTCCTCACCCATATCAACTGACTTTTATTCTAATGGTGTTGTGCATGATTTTCAAGAGGATTCTGATGATGAGATTGATGAAAGAACTAGTGAGGAGTACCTAAATGATTTACACTTGGAATTCCAAGAAAGGGCACTCCTTGCTAATTCAAAACGTTTTATCAAAAGAAATCAGTCAAACTTTTCCAAAGCTAAAGCAAATGAAACCACTGAATGTTACAAATGTGGTAAAAAGGGTCATTTTGCTAAAGACTGTTATTCAAAAACCATCTCAGAACCCTCTTACAAATTTTTTGGAAATAATTCTTCTTCAGGAACTGGCAAGTTTCAACCTAAAATGCTTCAGTCTTCCCAACATTTTCAAAACAATAATGTTCAAAAGGGTCAAAAAGATTTTGAAGCAAAACACAAAAAGCAAAGGCTAAACTTGCTCTCCTTGAGGCCAATCCCTCAATGTCTCAGGCTGCTCAACCTTCCAAACCTGTTCAAGCAAAGAACAAGGTTCTTGTAGCTGAAGCCTATGACTGGGATGAAGAAGAGGTCTCATCAGATGATAAAGAAGTTAGAGTGAGTGCACTGATGGCACTTTCAGATGGTGATCAACTGGCTGTTGGAAAAAACCATGCAAGAAATGGAGAATGGGTCAACATCACCATGAAAAAGGTAAATATTTTACTTTCTATGGATGATGATTCTGATTGGCAGTCTTATATGAATTACATTAATGTTGATCTTAAGTTTGTTGAAGAGCAGAGACTCAATTTGTTGTCAAAATATAATAATATTGTGTTAGAATTGAATAAGTGTAGAGATGAATTACTTCTTTTAAAACAAGCCAAACTAGAAGCTGTTACACTTCAAATTCAAAACACTAAAATTTTGAAACAAAATCAAGCTCTCCAAGCTGAGCTTAACAAAGAAAAAGCTGTCATAGAAAGCTGGACTAAAAAGAATCCTAAAGTCTATGAAACCGTGAGTCTTATTCCTAGTGAAAACAAGAAAGTTATAGGAGAAGACCAACTCACTGAAACCCCCAGTGAGAGTCACAGTGAAAAGGCTTTTATTCCAGCTGGCATATCTTTTGAGCAAGAAATGAAACCCAAGTCAAATGACTGGATTGTCAGAGACAACCCAGTCAGTAAGTTACCAAACTTTGAGACTGGGAAAATCTTGCTTCCTGAAAGTCAGGCTTTGAAAGATATGCTTGGACTCACTGACAAACCCAGTAGTACTGAGTCAGTCAATGAATCTGAATCAGAATCACTTGCACCACCCCCACCTCTGAAAGTCCTTCAGGGAGCTGCACCAAGCTCAGATCTCACACCATTAGTCTACTCTCAGCATTCTCCAAAGGAGAAGCTAGGAATGGGAAAAACCATCCTGAAAAGGCAAACATCTAAAGTCTCAGTTCCTACTGATGACTCAACAACTTCAATCCCTTCTGAAGTAAAAACAGAAAGCCCTGATTCAAAAATTGATCAGTTGGCTGAGCTTGCCAAGAAGCTAAGTGAGAAATTGAATCTTCTAAGAAACCTTCTCAATCTAAGATGAAGGAACCCAAATCAGCTTCCTCAAGCACCACCAAACCAAAACCCTCCAAACCTCAGCAGAGATGTGAGCTGTGTCACTATACCAATCATTCTATTGATGATTGCTATAGAATCCTCTTTTGCATGGTATGCAAAAAGGAAGATCACAGAACTTTTGATCACTTGTCATACACAACCACATCCAAAGCTGCAAACTTTAAAGCACAAGCTTTTAAGTATTCTTCTGACTCTAAGCAGAAGTAGAAACAAAAGGCCAAGCCTTTTGCACCTTGCCCACACTGTGGCTTCAATGACCACCTTCCTGAGGATTGCCTTATGGACACTAGTTGTGACATATGTGGAGATCCCACTCATGACACCTCAGGACATGAGAAGGTCGTTCAGACAAGAAGAGGAATTATCAAATCATCCTCTCAGTCTACTGAGTCTACTTCTGCAATAAATTGCAAAATCTGTGGTAGCTCAGTCCATTCATCAATTGTTACTTTTAAAAAGGCCATAAAAGCCAAGCCCTCCAAGAAGAGGGGTCCTAGAAAGAACTAACTCAGTTTACCATTTGTGCAGAGACATGCCAGGGAGCCAGTTTGGCATCTAGATAGTGGATGTTCAAGGAGCATGACTGGTGGTATGTGTGTAATTACACACACCTTTTACTTGATAAAATGGACCAAATAGACCAAAAACTAACCAAATATGCCAAATATGTTGTATTTTTGTGTTTATGCATGTGCAGGTACGGATATGTGAGAAATGGACAAAAATCATGAGAAAACGGCAAAACCGAGCACGAGAATGGAAAGAGCGTGAAAAGCCAAGGCCGGGGAGGAATTTCTCAAAGATAAATCAGTTTACGCCCAAGATGTCAAATCAACCCTTGATGTTCCATCACCTTGATGTTCCATCACTTGTCAAAAATTACCCTTGGAATCAAGTTTTCAAAGTTGGCAAGTTTAATCCCTAAACCTAAAACCAAATCCTAAACTAAATAAAACCAAATCCAAAACAAATCCCATTTTACCTAAATCCTAAACCCGACCCAAACAAATAAACCCATTTCCCCTTTTAATTAATCAATCCGGTCAACCCAGTCAACCTTTTCTTCTTTCCCGCCAAGACAAACCCAACTCAGCATCACCATCATTACCTGCTACCCTGCTATCTCCTCTGATACACTCCACCCCCTCCTGCTCCAGTCCAAGGCTAGTTCACGTGTATTCCCCCCCCCCCTCTTCACATGATACCATCCAACCTGGCAATCCAAGTGGCATCCTTTGGCGCCAAAAACCCATTTAAGGGCTGAGATGATTTCAAAGCTAATCCAAGGGCTGAGAAATAATCAGAAGAAGCACAAGAAGAAACCCTAGCTTAGTTGTTTTAGTATAAATAGTTTATCATTGTAAGCCAAAAGGGGAGTTAGTTAATTAGTAGTTAGTTAGTGAATTAGGAGTAGTCGACTTATAAGCTAGATAATTAGTCAATAGAAATTTGAGGTTCTCAGTGTTAATTCAAGTTCATTTAAGTGTTAATTGACTGTATTTTCTCAAGCATTGTACTCATTTCAAGTTAAATTAAAGTTCAAGATTTTCTGATAATTCGAATTAAGCTCAATTGTTGTTAAATATCAATCATAAGCCTAATTTCTGTTTCTATAAGCTTATATAAGCTCACAATAGCTTTTTATAAGCTTATACTGTTTTAATCTCAAAAATCTAAAAAGTCAATGAAAGTCAACAAAAAGCCAAAATAAGCTCTGGGTGGAAAATAAGCTGGTCTGAAGAAGCTATTTGGATTTCTAGCTTGTTATTGACAAGCTAGGCTTGTTTGGTAATCCATACCTTCTGTTCTAAGCTCAATGCCATTGTAAGTTATTTTTCTAATTTTTTTTCATATTTCACTGTTACTGTTCATGTGCTTATTTCTAACTTATTTTATCTCTTATCTGCTTATTAGTAGTTTATTATTGCTCTTTATGTATTTTTTGTAGTTTAAAAATCATTTGCTTAAGTTTTCTAAAGTATCTCATTAAAAAGCCAAAATTAGCTTAAGTTAGTAGTAGCTTAATTCAGAGCTTAATTCCTGTCAAAAGTTGTTCATTAGGGCTCAATTTAGTTAGTAAATCATTTGTGTTTAAGATTCTTAGCTTAATTAGGCTTAATCTAGTTAAAATCTCAAAAACAGTCCAATGAAGGAGTGTTTGGTTTAGGGGGTCAAACGGGTCAAAATGATATTTTACTGTTCATTTGCACTTGGGTAAACTTCAATCAGTCTTAATTTAGCTTATTTAAGTTGTTGGAAGGAGTTCTTGAGTTATTTGGAGGGTTAGATAGTTTCTTAGTTGATATTGGAAGTTAAAAGGTGCCTACTGATCATATTAGCTTAATGTAGCTATAAGCTGATTTGATGCCTTTTTGTAGTATTCTTATGTCTATTTTAGTCCATTTAGTTAACATTCCGTAGTTGATTAGTTTCCTTAAAGCTTTGGTTCAAAATATAGCTAAAACAGTCCAAGTCAGAACCATAGCAGACTGCATTTTTGATTTTGTCCAATTTCAGCTTTAGTTTTTCATTTTTCATTTCTTCATTATAAGCCCTTTTAAGCTCAAACTTGGTACTGATAATCTTGGGATGCTAGTGCACTTAGTCCACATTTTTTTGAATTTTTCTATTAGCTTTTTAACAGCTGCAAATTCTGCATTTTTTTTTCATAATTTTTGTCCAGATCAGCTTGAGTTTTCAATTTTTCATTTGTTCAATATAAGTTAAATTAAGCTGAAAATTGGTACAAATGATCTATGGTAGCTTACACACTTATTCCACATTTTTTATATTTTTTTTATTAGCTTATTAGTAGCTTTTTCTGCCTGCATAATTACCTAAGATTTCCACTTTAAAGGCTGCACATCAGTGGCCAAATTTGCTTATTGAGATTTTAAGTGCTTATTTGCTTTTACTTGGAGCTTATTCTGAGTTGGATGGATTATTTAGAATAGACTTAGATTGAATTAGCTTAATCTACTTCATTTGGCACCCATAGAGTTAATATTTCATCATTTCATCTTTAAAGCTCGGGATTAGCCCGGGTTTTGCGCGTTTTTAGGATTCCCTTATATAACACCCTAAGTTAAATACGACTTATAAAATACGCTATAAATTAAAACTTGAGTTATATATCATGTTATGACTCGAAACCATACAATATGAACTTATAACCTAAAGTAAAATACGAAGTGATACCAAGACTCTATGATTAACATATGGCACGCCTAAAAGTTTCCTCATAGGCTGAAATAAAATAAAATTTGTACACAACATTTTGGAAGATAAGTATAAGATATATGGCTAAATTGGAAGGTGCAAATCATCCTTAATTACCTCCATAATTTCGGTTCAATCCTCCCTATAATTTCTCCATAACCGTGTATACATCCTCTCCAAGAAAACCCTAAACATCTTTTCCCTCTCTACACATTTGTACGGCACAACAAGAACACACAAACAAACCCTAGAAAAATTTTCCATTCGGCACAAGGAGAAGAAGGAGAAGGCTTTGATCATTGTTCTTATTCTATTCGTATCACACGACAAGGTAATCATATGCACATCATTGTAATCCATTCGAATTGTGAACCAAACCTAATCGATCCATATTTGTTTTTTGTTCTTTCATTCGATCTTGATCAAGAGGAGGAGAAGAGAAGTGTTGGTGATTCGTTAAGACCTTGTTCTTCAATCCCTATTCGAATTATACAAGAGGTACCATGTAAACTTCAATCCAAAATAATACTTTCGGATCAATATATAATGATATGTGTCGATATAAAATTAGTTATGTTATGGAAATCGGACATATATAAACAAAATAATCTATCAGAAATTTTATGCTACATATTCGAATTTTAAACCAATGATACGAACATGAATTTTAATGGTTCTTTGGGCTGAAACTTAATTCAGTGAAATAGGGTTCGAATGAAATTTATTTGGTGATTTTTAGAGGTCGGGAAGGCAACCGTTTGATTTTTAGAAATTCATGTGTCAAAACTGTATTTCGGGGTACGAAAATTCAAGCGTGTTCTAAGATTTTTAATTTAAAATCTATAACGAATTAAGATCTGAAATTTTGGCAGAATGATATTTGGTATATGAGTTACGTTTTTAATTATTGTAGATTTTTCTGAGATGTTGAACTGGGGTAAATAATTACATACTTTCGGGGTGTTCCAGCAGACCCAATTCGAGAACATGTTGTGGTGGTCGATTTTTAGTTGGTACCCTTACTACTTAATAAAATCTGGAAAAATTATGTAAAATACTCAAGACATATAGGTATATCTGGGTAAAATTATAGAATTTTATGAGCTCGTTTAAGGTGTGTAAAAATTAGCTAAATTCAGGTCTGATTTCAATGGTTATGCTGAATTTAAGTAGTTAATTGTTTCAAACACTTATAAGCTTATTTGCTTAACTTTTAGAACCTAAACAAGCTAATGGTCATCTTAAAAGTATTTAACTTATGTTTAGATTAATTATCATATTAACCTTTGACTTTGGCATAATTACAATAGTAACCCTAATCTTTGAATAATAATAATACGAAACCAAATTATATGAATTAAACCCTAAAACTGCTAATTCGGGAAATATGACTTAATTATGACTTATTTGAATGTATTAAACCCTAATTGGAATTTAATTACTTTAAATGATCAATTAAAATGACTTGTGTAATCAGAAACCCTAATCTCACACTTACTTAATTTGGAAACCCTATTTTGACTTGTAAAACCCTAAATTGTGAAATAACATCATTTTACAAGTATATTAATGTATGAAACTCAATTTTGACATTAATAACTATTTAAACCTTTTTAAATACTACTTACTATTTTTAGAAACCCTAAAATGCTTTTAAACCTAAATATGGAAACTTACTATTTTTGGAAAGTTACTAAATATGGAAACTTACTATTTTTGGAAAGTTACTAAATATGGAAACTTACTATTTTTGGAAAGTTAATAATTATGGAAACCTGCTAAATATGGAAAGTTACTTAAAATGGAAAGAAAACTAAAATGAAACCTTTATGATTATGAAACTATGAAACTTATAAATAAACTTATGATTATGTAGATCGGGTGAAGAAGGTATAGATATTCTTTCCATTTTCAGTAGGGATATTTCTATCGATCCTATGCCTGATATGATTCCCCCATTTGACTCATGACATTCATTGTATGATTGTTATTCTTATTGATCCATTCTGACATTTATTTAAATGTCTCTGCCATGCTATGCTTATGTTTTGCTATGCTTATTGAGTTACTATTTGTTTCTCTTGCCATGCTAGATTATATTTGTTGTATGCTATGATAGATCCGTGCCTGAGCTAACCTAGTTGTGGAGGTACCATGACCATGTCTTGGATGGCACCCTAGGCATGACACTCCCGTAGAGGTGTGATAGATCTACGGCGTTCCCCCTTGTGTTATGATTTTGTGTACACTATTGGCCAACTATATATGTGTGATCAGTCTAGTACTGACATACATACTTATGTTAGGGAGCGTATGGATGCATCCTAGGTTTTATGTTTATATGATTATGGAGACCAGGTGGTGTGTGCCTTACACTCCTTCTCACACCTTTATTACTTAAAGGTCTCCCCTCTTCATATACTTGTATTGCTTTAGTATGATTTGACGAATTATGTATGTAGTTCCTATGGCACATCCTTATATGAACTTTTCCCTTATTTCATTATTCTCTTGATTCATTTTCTATTCAGTTCTCATGCACTCTTGATTCTTAGTTCTCTTTAAAATTCGTATGACATTCATGATTATGCTTTTTGTTTTATATTCTTATTCCTTCGTTGCTTATGCTTAGTTACCGTTATGTTATGTTATACATATCTGTTCACTGGGCTTTTTAAGCTCAGCCGCATTTCTTTTCCTGCGGCAGGTTTTAGTTGGAAGCTGGGTTATGAGTGGAGAGTACTTTGGACTTAGAAGACTATACCTTGATAGCTATTCTGGATTAGAGATGACTAGAAGTGATTATATATTTTTTGACTTAGTATTTATTGAAATTCTCATTTGTAACCTTGTATTACAGATTTTCCCTTTGTAACCTTTGAAATTCTTTTGTATTAATTAAGTCATATGCTTGTGTTTGCTTTGATATGTCACCATAACGTAATACTTCTACCCTTATCGGGTTTGGGTGTTACAATTATGGTATCAGAGACAGGTTGCGACTTGTAATACATTTACCCTTGACCTGTGAAGTTTGGACCATTAAGTTTCCACTGTAGGCGCTCATAAGACATCCTTTGAGAAATTGCTTTAGGATCTCCCCATAGGAACATAAGTTATAACCGGTGAGGAATGGGTAGACTAGGACATCTATGTAAGTAGCATTGCTTCCGCATCACTCTAATTCGTGCCTCTGCCTTTAGCTATGCCTTATAAGAACATTTGTTTCAGAAGCAAGAAAGTTTTGCAACCTAAGCTTAGTAACCAAGTAAGATTGGAATGCCTTAAGAACTGCATGGATACCTTACACCATTTAGGTTTCACTTCCTGATTTTGACCTCCATCTCCGAGTTGTTTGATAAACAGTTTGATACCTTTCCAACCATCCCGAAGGTCATTCAACCGTCATGTGTTTGACACATTCTATGAATTCATTACTTATGCTGGATATAGAATGTATCATCTGATACTACTTGAATCTGCATAATCCATTGCTAATCCTATGAGAACTCCGGTAATTATTAACCACGGATATAGGAAGATTTGTTTCCCTCCCTTAGAATGACCTGTGAGGATATTGGGTAGACGTTAGGCTTCTCGTTTGACGCGATCTCTTCCTTCGTATTTTGATCCTGACGTTTGATTTGTCTTCATTGTTCGTTTTGATCCCTACGTTCGGGTTCGTCTGAGCAGAAGAAGTTGTGGGACCAGGTTCCATCTCCTCCATGTGTTGACTGTGAGAAGTTTCATCTGGGTGATCGTGTTATAAGACGGTGGATGCCGGTTTCAGTTGTAGTGTGATTGGACGTCGGACGAAAGAGTGTCCGAAGGGAATGGTAACAACCGTAAGAATGAGAATGATTGACAGCAATCTGCCGAGGGTCGAGTGTTCGCTCTGACCAGGGACCAGGCTGATGACACATCAAGTACCGTTTCGGGTATTCCTTACTTATGCGATCGTGCTGCGTGGTTTTATTTGATACGAGAACGACATATCCTGTGGTGTCTTTTGCTTTTACTAAGCACATTAAGTCCCCTCTGCATTATTGAATTACTATTCCTAATTCTATCTTTATGAGAATCTTGTGACTATCCATCACGAGTGTAGATTATCCTGTACGATTAAGGATGTTTGAAGATCAATTTCATTCTGCTAATCTGATTTCTTTGGGAATGTTCGATTCAATTTCATTCTGGTCATGTAATTGTTGACTGAGCATTGAGATGCTAACAACAGTTATGATTTTGTCATCTCTGACGACTTATGAAACTCAAACTCCTAGCCCAGGTTTCTGACCTGGCATACTATTATGATCACCTTTGCTTTGAAATTCCGTATATTAATCCCTTGCGTTTGTGAAGATATTCCGTTTGATGTAACTCGATCGAGAGTTTTCGATGTTGAATTTCGCGATGTATTCCTTGATGGACTACCAAGATTTCCTCTCGAATATAATTGTTTTGATCCGTTTATTAGAATGTGTTTTGTCACGACTTGAGGTAGACTGTGATTGCAATAAAGGAATGTGTATATGATGCAAGTATTATGACGTCTGGCCAGTGTGATAATAGTTACATCATATACCTTGAACTTATTGGAGTCATAGAATGTCTTGAGGAGTGCCTGAGGTCAGTGTGTTATTTGAATCAGAACTTTATTCATGTGTAAGCGACGTTTTGCCTATTTCCGAAATCCCTTACGAACGACATACGTTGAATGAAGAGTATTGAAGGACCTACTTCTAGGAAATGGTTTATCCATCTGTGTGCGTCTCTGTGTTGTGTTTCAGTTTGGTTATGAAGAAGAATGATGGTGGTATGAGGTTGTTCATGGAATTCTGGAATCTTAGTAGTCTGGTGATTAGGACTGATACCGTTATCGACGACTTATCTAATCAACTTCAGGGTGAAGTTTTCTCTATGATCGATTTGTAATCTGATTATGTCCATTTTCATGTGAAGGAGCAAGATGTTCCTAGCATTGATTTGTATCCGTTATAATCTCTATGAGCATTGTGATGCCAATCGTATTGGCTATTGCTCCGACTATTCTTGTGAGCTTGATGAATCGTGTATTTCATGAATGCTTGGATAATTTTCATAGTATGATGATTTAGTATATTCAGGGACGAAAGAGAAACGCGATAATCATCCTTGTATTTTGGTGTTGAAAATTTCTACGTCAGAAGAGCTCGATGTAAGTTTCTCGAAGAGTATAATTTTGGTAGGGATGAAGAATAAGTTGGAGAACTTTTTGGAAAGTTAAGAGGGATATTTGTTTCTACTTGAGAAGAAGGTCAGCTATGTCCTTGGGTTATACGGAAAGATTGCTAGTGATGCATCTATGCAGATAAACCGTGGGAGGCGAACTATCAGACGCACGACTGGAGATTGGTTATGACGGATGTGAAGAAGCTCAGGAGCAAGGTGGTGGAATTATGATCTATGTAGAAGATTTGAATGAAACGGTTATGCTCGAAGCACCCGTTCTTTTCGCTCTATACATATTAGTTGTACTATTATGTAGAGACTCGTAGCATAAATTATGACGGGATGGTATGACAACGGATGTGAATGCTTTGATGGCGAAGTGTCTAGCATGTCAACAGATTGGGAGTTAGCATCAGCATACGAGTGGTTTTCCTCATTTTGGACGTTCGTATGTAGAAGTGGGATTAAAACTGTCAGCAACTTTGTAACGGGAGTTACGCGCGCGTTGGGAAGGACAAAACGATGTGGGTTGTAGTGAATCGTTCAACTGGGTGGCTCACTTGGAAGATCGGCAGAGATTTATTTCAACAGAAGATTATTCAAGCTCCTTGGCGCACCTGCGGTGATCATGTCAGAAAAATCGAGTTTTGTTTCACACTTCCAGAAGAAATGCAGAAGACCTTCAAGACTGGCTCGAGATTTTATGGCCACTACTCACCTTCAGATGGATGGACGGACAGAGCAACTATGTTGGAATTGAAGATGTATGGGACGGAGAGTTTGACAAGTGTATTGGCATGATTGAGTTTGCCTACGGAGATGTGGAACACCTTTTGGATTGGATTAAGTTGGAGATTTGTTGGTTTAAGGTCCGGGGTTGATTACAGTGATTGGTGGATTAGTTATCCTTGTGGAAGAGAAACCTTGAATGGTGGACTATGAAATTTTTATGTTTCGTACGATGTCCCCGTTGTGGAGAGTTAGACGTTTTGGGCGTATGAAGAAGATCTGGTTCACGATGAGTTAATCCTTTGAGTTGTTGTTTTCCATACGATTATCCGACCTATTCCGTTATGCTCTCCGATACGTTCCGATCCTCCGTTATGTGCTTAGTTTATCGTCTGTACGACTACGTTAGCTATTTGATGTGTTTTATCCGTATGATTATTCGACCTAATTTGTTTTGTTTTCTGATGCGTTTCAATACTCCGATTTATACTCTATTGATTGTCGGTACAAAGCTCCACAATTCCTTTCTCAACTTGTTCCCTAATGAAATGATGCCTGATGTCGATGTGTTTTGACCGGGAGTGTTGGACATTGTTACAACAAAGAGCTATAGCGCTCTTGTTGTCACAATATAGAGGAATCTTGTTGTATGAAAAGCCATAGTCTGAAAGCTGTGATCTCATCCATAGAATTTGTGCACAGCAACCAGACATAGTGATGTATTCGGCCTCTGTAGAAGATATCAACGTACTCATTTGCTTCTTAGAAGACCAACTCACCAACTTTTCCCCTAAAAACTGAGCTCCCCTCGAAGTACTTCGACGAGTGTCTTGACATCCCGCGTGATCAGCATCAGCGTACGCAGTTAACTCCATTGCTGTGTCCTTCGGATACCAGAGACCCATATGAACTGTGCCTTGAAGATATCTGAATACCCTTTTTACTGCTTCTAGATGTTTCTTAGTAGGCTTGGATTGATACCGAGCACACATGCATACGGCGAACAGAAGATCTGGTCTACTAGCAGTGATATACATCAAGGATCCAATCATGCTTCTATACTTTGTTTGGTCAACTGGAATCCCCGAAGGATCTTCATCTAGTCTTGATCTCTCATCCATGGGAGTGTCAACAGGCTCACTCGAATCAAATCCAAACTTTTTCAAGATCTCATGGGCATATTTGGATTGATTTATGAAAATGCCTCCGGGACTTTGTGAGATTTGTAATCCTAGGAAGAATGACATTTGTCCCATCATTGACATTTGAAACTTGGAACTCATCTCCTTTGAAAATCTATCACATTCACTAGGATCAGATGAAGCAAAAATAATATCATCTACGTATATCTGAACATGAAGCAGATGTTTGCTCGACTTCCTAGTGAATAATGTGGGATCAACAACACCCTTCGAGAACCCGTTTGCTAGAAGGAACTTGGACAATGTATCATACCATGCCCTTGGTGCCTGCTTTAAACCGTAGAGAGCCTTCTTCAAGCGGTAGACATGAGTAGGATGTTCAGCATCCACAAATCCTTCTGGTTGGCTCACATAGACTTCTTCCTTTAAATCACCATTCAGGAATGCTGTTTTGACATCCATCTGGTAGACTATCATATTCCGACTAGCAGCATTGGCAAGGAAGATTCTAATGGCTTCAATTCTAGCAACTGGAGCAAACGATTCTTCAAAATCTATGCCCTCTTCTTGTCTGTATCCTTTTGCAACTAACCGTGCCTTGTTCTTTAGAACATCACCATGCTCATCTAGCACACTCTGGAGGAGGCACCAATTCCCATACTTCAAGTCGATCAAATTCATGGATTTCGTCTTGCATAGCCTCGAACCAGCAATCTTTAGTCATTGCTTCTTTGGCATCTTTTGGTTCGACTTTGGATAGTACGGAATTGAAGAAGCACCACAGTGCATCAGTGGCCAGTTGTTTACGTGTGGATACAGGACGAGCGGGATTGCCAATGATGTTGTCAATTGGATGATCGTTGGTCCATTTTCTGAGATGATCATGAGGTTGAGGGTTTTGAACTGATGTTGCCGTGCTGTGTTCTTCGAAAGAGGATGTGTGAGTTGAAGATTCAGGAGCAAATATATTCTCAAAAGGAACATCATCTATAGGAGCAAACGGATTAACTTCCAAAGAATGTTCATCTGCAGATTCTTGATGCACCGGAGAAGATTGAGTATTTGATGATGAGGGTGATTGACTGGCAGCTGGTGCATTGAAACTGATTGAGACAGATGCTGATGGGCCTTCAGAGCCTTGCGGAACTTGAGCATCAGCATTAGGAAGAACAGCTGCAGCATTTGAGGTCGTTTCATTTGTTGGCTCGAAATATTCGTCAAACATAGGATCAAATAACTTCTTCAACTCCTCACTAGTTGGTGGTACATAAGACTCTGCAGGCGTGGGATTCTGTACAAGCCCTGAACTAATTGGTCCAGGTGTCAAAAGTTTAAGATCGGGTCCAGAACTGTTTTGTCCTGAAGCAGGTTGCTCACTCAGCTCGTCGAACGTGACATGGATGGATTCCATGATTTTTCGGGTTCTCTTGTTGTATATTCTGTACCCCTTGTGATCTCGAGCGTAACCAACAAAAATACCTACGTCTGCTTTAGCTTTTAACTTTCCCAAGTCTTGACTATCATTAGTCGGATAGCAAAGGGCGCCAAACACACGAAGAAAGGAAAGATCTGGTTTCTTGTTATGAATTAACTCATAGGGAGTCTTGTCATGAACAGGATGAATCAGAGATCGGTTTTGGGTGTAGCATGTTGTTGCAATAGCCTCTGCCCAGAGAAACATCGGTGCCTTTAAACATATAAGCATGGTTCTCGCAGCTTCCACCAGAGTACGGTTCCTTCGTTCAACAACTCCGTTCTGCTGAGGAGTGCGAGGGATACTTTTCTGATGCGTGATGCCAATATTTTCATAGAAATTTCTGAGTTGATGATTAACAAACTCAGTTCCATTGTCAGTGCAGATGATTCTGACAGTTTTGTCGAGCCTTACTTGCAGCTGTTTTATCAGTTTGATGATAACCTCTGGAGTTTCATCCTTTGTTCTCAAAAACTTTACCCATGTAAACCGAGGGTAATCATATACTATCACAAGAACATATTTCTTTCCATTTATGGTTTGTATTCTCATTGGGCCGCACAGATCCATGTGAAGGGTGTGAAGAATTTCCAGGTTGGTGTTGACGGTTTTGGGTTTGTGGGTTTGTTTCTTGCTTTTGCCCAGTTGACATGCGGAGCATAGATGATCTTTCTCAAATTTTAGTCTGGGCATGCCTCGTACAAGATCTTTTCGTTAAAGATTATTTATGGTACCGAAGTTTAGATGGTTCAGACGACGATGCCACAGCCATGATTTTGTCTTGGAGGCTTTAGAAAGTAAGCAAATGGGAGAGGACCTCAACATTTCTTCAATCGATATGGTGTATAGATTTGTGCCCCGACTGCCTTTTAGAAGGTCTACACCATCCAATTCCCTGACGAAACATGTGTGTTTTTTGAAAGCCACTTCTAGATCTGAATCACAAAATTGACCCACAGAAAACAGATTGTGCCCTAATCCTTCCACATAATATACCCGCGATATTACACTGTCACCGAACACATAATCTCCATAAACCATAATCGCACCAAAATGGTCGTTCCCGAATCTAACTGTCCCGATAAACTTTTTCATGAAGTTCTTGAGCCGTGAGCGATCCCCAGTCATATGTTTTGAGCAGCCTGAATCCAAATACCAAAGGACGATTTGTACGACCTGCATTTGAAGACAGACAAAGGTGGATAACTGAAATATGTGGATCCCCACGTGTAGCTGGGGTCCATTTGGTTAGCATTTAAAAATTCAGGAGCAACAGAGTTTGCTAATACTGAAGTCTCTACAGTGGGAACAATCCTAGAGTCAGCGGATGGCCTATTTGGAAGGCATTGTGTTCCTAGAGACAAAATTCGACCCGTTGGCCTCCATTCTTTAACTTTCACAAACCTATGATCATTCAACTTAGGCAATGGACTTTTATTTCCTCAAATGAATTTTCTTCCAGTGGGTCTCCATTGATACCCAATAGTAGCAAAAGTTTTTCCTGTTGCCTTCCAAACTTTCTTACTTCTTTCAGTTTTCCTAACATACTTAACTTGGGGTGGTGCATGAGATATCAGAAATGACACAACACAATCATCATGATTAGCTGAAATTAAGCATTTGTCACATGTTTTACAGACCGCATTAGAATTCAAATTAATTACAGTACTTTTGATACTAGAATCAACACGATTCAATCTAGTCATTACAAACTTATTGTTCCTAGGTTGGGCTTCTACACTCTTCTTGTGATCACTATTAGCTGGCGCAGTCCTATCTTTCCTTGCATTGCCTCTAGGCTTTGACTCGCTAGCTTGGGTGTCACATTTCACTCCTGTAGAAGTAATGATAGGAAAATTAGTTTGTTTCACGGTCACATGCTTTCCTGATTTTGATGTGCTGGGTTCTGATGTTCTTGATGGCAAAGCAAAGGTTACATGCTTGTTTTTAATAGTGGATGATGATGCACCTAATCTATCTCTTTGGTTGCTAGACTTGGGACCCGTGCCGATGGCATATTCTAACTGTTCCTGGATCCTTTTTGTGAGGACGCAGGCATAACCTACTGCCTTATCAAGTGGTTTTTCAATTCTGTCCTCTTCCACAACCTCACAAAGAGTGTCAAGTCCATCCCTAAGGTGATAAAGATACATATGATGGACAGGTCTGTTGTTTCTCATGGGAAATGGAATAGGCCCCACATCAACATCGTACATTTTACAAGCAGATACCTTTGATGCAACACAATTACAAGAGGTGCATGGCATTTTTCCTTTCACTTGAGTCTTAAGATTCTCAATTTCATTTAACTAAGAAGTTATCTTTTCATTATGACTATTTCTTGTAACTTTAATTGAGTCATATAACTCTTTGTAATACTGTTTAATCTTAGAATTTTCTTCTCGAAAACACTCATTTTCATAATGTAACTTATTGATGGTGTCTTGATATTGAAAATTCTGAGAATTTGAAGACGAAGGTTTATTGGTGCCATATACATCACACTTGTTGGATTTCAATTGGGCAATTTGGGCCCTCAACAGTCGAATCGTGTTTGTGTGAGCTTGAATCTTTTCATCTCGTTTGCTTAATTCAAAATATGTATCAAACTCAGGAGCATCCAAGGATGTCTTGTCATTTGATATTTTGCATTTTTCTTCTAAATGTTGATATTTAGTTGCAGATTTAGATAATCAACCTCTAGTTTTGAAAAACGTTTAACCATGTTATCATGGTCATCATTTTGAATTTTGTCAAGCAATTTCACATTCTCCCCCTCAAGCTCAACAACACGATTTTGGGTAACATTTAAAGCAATAGCATACACATGAAATTGACAAGCAGATAAAGCAGAATCAGTAGCAGTATAAAATACATCTTGCGCAATACATCTAGCAATCAAGTTGTCATTGGCGATGAGTATGGTTTTCCTTTCAATTTCACGAGTCTTAAGTTCTATTGCACATTGAGTTACCTCATTTTCCATATCTTTAAACACTACTTTCATTTCATTTATTTTGGTATTAAGGGCAGTTTGCATCCCTTCAAAATGTTCTTTAAGTAGTTTAAAGAATGGCATGACCTCAGTCAAGTAACACCTTTTTGCATGCTCAAAACACCTTTCCCCCTCAGTAATTCCGGTTGGTGTGATTCTCTTCTTACATGTTTTATCAAAATCAGCAAATAGTTGCCAAAGCACATATAAGCTAATTAAGGTTTTGCATTCAGTGGGAAGAGACAAAGGAACCAAATTCCTAGGTGTATTTGGAGGATACACCGTTATGGACGCAACTTTTATAAGGGATGGGGTGTTGGCTTTAAGTTCATCAGCTTTTAATTTCTCAGTATCATACTTCCAAAATATTTGTTCAGGCGTTAACTTCTTTTGAGGTGCAAACACAGTCAAGCGATTCTCCTCATAATAATCATGGGGTTTGACTATTACTCGCTTGTCTATGCATATAGGATCTTTCATTTTCTCATTCATTCTTTCTCTATTTCTCACTTCTATTTCATCACTCTCTTTCAAAGATAAAACCTCAGGTGGGACATGACTAGGCATAAGCAACACATTGGCATCATATAAGGCAGGTTGGGCTACTTTAGCAATCCTAAGGAGAGCTAATTTAGGTTCACCTACATTACTTTCACTATGCTTATCACTCAGCTTTCTGTGCTTCTGAATCATTTGAGCAGTCTGTCTGGTTTGATCTTGTGTGTAAAACTTATATTCAAGTTTATTCTTTAATGTTTTGAGTCTAGAGAAATCATCTAAGATTTTAGATTCTTTTTCTTTGAATTCTAGCTTAAGCCTATTCACACAATTCTGTACTTCCTGTTTTTGTTTAACAGACATATCTAGCTGGCTTTTCAAAGAATTCAACTCTTGTTTTAATGTTTCTTCTCTCACTCTATAGTCTTTTATAAGTGTACGCAACTGACCTTCCATTTTCTGCTCACGTTCAGTTAGTTCAAACTTAGCACGCTGTTCATACATAGCCACTTGTTCCTTATAGATGTTTAGTCTAGTGATCGAATTATCATTAGGAGCAAGTACAGTGTTTTCATGCCACTCACATGCATTATCAACGTCACATGTATTTTCTAAGGCAAACACGTTATTAACAACACAAGCATTATTATCAACAGAAGATTCTCCATCTTGTACATCAGGCACGATGTTGTGAGTCAAATATTGTTCATATGGAATCATATCGCTATTTTCCATGTCAACATTATTTGAGTTAGAAACATCTCCATGTTGTACTTCGTTGGGAATCTTTTGTTCATCAACTACTTCATATGTGTCATAAAGTTTTAGTACCTCAGAAATCACAGATGCATTTGAAGAACCAGCTTGTCGAGGTGATGAAGCCAAGGATGACAAGTTAGCCATGAAGACTGTTTGAGCCGTTGGTTCATCATCCACATCAGAGTCAAATGCATCACAATCATCAGCTTTGAAGATGTTGTGATCGTTGAGTGCTAGATCATGAACTGGTTGCTCATCCACATCTTCACCAAAAGTATTTCCCCCATCACCAGCCAAAAACAACAATTCTTCCTCATCCAATACAGCTCCATTCTCTTGAGCCTGCATCAACAGCATCTTATCCTTGAAGTAATCTGAGTTCTGAGGACGTTTCGGTTGATTGCAATTCCTGGCAATGTGTCCCAGTCCTCCACAATTATAACACTTGAGTTGTTTCCCCTGCCCCTGATTGGCTTTCCCCGCTCTGTTCTGCACATTACCTCGACCCATGTTTCTTCCTGCTCTACCTTGCACATTCTGAACCACAATTTTTCCATCCTCCACCATTGCTAGATTGCGTGGGTTGGATGAGTTTCTTAACTGATTGTTGGTCTGAGGGAGAGATGCTTTAAATTGTTGAACCAGTAATGATACTTGGTTGGTGAGGTTATCAATCATTTTGTAGGTCTGAGAATAGCCTGAGTCGAGTTGTGAGCTCATAGCAGAATATGGTGAATGAAGTTGATGATAACCTTGGTTAGGTGATGGTTGGGTGTTTGGTAGAGCACTTGCCATAAATGCCAGTGGGTCATTAGGAGTTGAAGGATTGAGCTTTTCTCTCAGCACCCGATCGTAGGCAGCATGCTTCTCATGTTGTTATAGGTAGGCATACAACTGTTCATAGTTAGTGTCTCTCAGACCTTTGTTGAGTTTGACAGCAGTAACAAATCTGTCCCATTCTGGAGTCATGTTGTTCACAAACTTTGAGGTAAGTTGGATGTTGGGCATAGTCATTCTTATCATCCTCATGTCATTCACCAACTTATGGAATCTCACATAGTAATCTGTGACATTCTCTCATGGGTTCATTTTGAAGTGTTCAAACTCATCATCCAATTGTGATTCACGGTCTTCTTTTGTGAGTTCGGACCCAGCTAGCAACATCTTTACATTGTCCCACACTGCTTTAGCTTCAGTGTTGAAATTGATGAGTTTGTAGACATCCTTTGGCAAACCTTGAATAACAATGTTTGAGGCCCTAATGTCAGCATCATACCTCTTCTTTTCCTCTTCATTAAGGTCATTGTAAGTGCGTGGTCTGTCAATTCCAAAGGTGACTGTGCCATCTTCACCAGTAGTAACAGCATCTCTGGTGGTACCCATCTGAAATGGTCCTTCATCAATGGACTTAAGGATGTTTGCTCCATTCTCTTTTCCCAAGCAGTAAAGCCGTATTCGTTGTGCCCACGACTCATAGTCCGTCCTATCTAGCATAGGTGGACGGGTATCGGACCCTGCTGCTTGAATATCATCTGATGCGGTGCTTGTCATGGTGGCCATAATGAATACGGGATTTTACAGATCTTGTGATTTAACCGAGAAATCGAATCTTTCACGGGACTTTCTAAAATCACCAAGAAACAAACCGTAAACTAAGAGTAACTTGCAAATTAGAATTTTAAGTCTTAACTAAAGAGAACTCAAATCTTAATTGATCAAATCGCAAAGTGTCAAGACACAGCTTGTCAAATCGCAACAAGACAAATCGCAAGTTTATCAAATCGCAATAAATCAAATCACAAGTGTTAGCTTGAAACGTCAAATCGCAATAGATCAACTCGCAAGCTTACCAAATCGCAATAAGTCAAGTAACAGCTTGTCAAATCGCATATAATCAAATCGCAATTTGGGAACTATGAGACAAAACGCAATGTTCAATTCGCAAGTGCTCAAGTCGCAACTCACTATTACAAATCGCAACAGAAAAATCACAGCCCTGAGGATACAAACCGCAACAGACAAATCACAACCCTGAGGATACAAACCGCAACAGAAAAATCACAACCCTGTGGATACAAACCGCAACAGACAAGTCGCAAGCCTAACAAGTCGCTACCCTGACATACAAGTCGCAAGTCTAACAAGTTGCTACGCTGACAGACACTAGTCGCAACCCACAAATCGCAAGTCACAAGAAAACAGAACTGTCACTATCTTGGTCAAAACGCAACACACTAAACTCCAGACACGTCACTTTCTTAGCGGTTTGTCGTCTTTTGCCAAATCTGGTAATGGGCCAAATCGCAACTTCGAGACACCACAAATCGCTACTTTCACTTACCCAACAATACACAAATCGCTACTATGAAACCTTCACAGAGGGACAAAACGCTACGAAGAACACCTTTATACTAACCCTCGAATCTGCCAAAAACTACCACACAAAGCCTGAAACTATGATTCCAAACACCAAACACTACTTCTATACTATCCCTAAGCTAGAAAGTACAAGATCTAACACCTTCTATCAACTAAACAAAGCGCAAAATAGATTTTCAAGAAACTAACTATTCAAACCAAAAGTACCCCAAATCTACACAAATCCGTGAATATAACCATACATGAACCTAACCATGGCTCTTGATACCAATTGTAGTATATTCACAAGCAAATAAACACACGTTTGGGACTAAAATATGGATCGAATGGGTTAGTTTAGAGAGAGAAAGAGATGGGAACCTTGTAGTGAGAGAAACTAGAGAAATATTAGATTAGTTATCAAATGAGGTCCAACCCTCTCCTTTGGTGGAGAGGGCTTTATATATTACTACATAGGGTGCCCCTAGTGGGCTGTGGAGCGAGCTGACAGTGGGTAAAAGACCCGACCCACTCCACAATATTAATACTAACTAATCTACTGCTAATATTACTAATAAACCTATGAGCTATTAAGTGCTATTAAGTACTCAGGGTGACCGAGTCTTCAACTGAATATTTACATTCCTAACAAGGGGCCTCATGATGACATTCAATGCTATACTTAATGCTCTAAGTATTTAGTTATTAAATGTCTGAGGTTGGTAACTGAATACCTATTTAATATAGGAATATATGTTCTTATACCAACTGGCATCCACATCATGGGCCCCCACTTCATCACCATAAATCCCAGTTGGCATTTAATGCCTCCTCTCACACATAATATCCTTTGATATTATATGTGGTGATGTCACTCTGCAAATAACACTTTTTGCAGACGACACAACTGTTCACCTCGATTGTTGCGCAAAACCCAGGAAAGTGGAGTGGTGGCATTTAATGCGGACTCCAAATGTTTATACAAAATGTTTTTCAAAATTGTGAGAAAAATCCGTTTAGTGCCAAAACCACCTCACCCCCTCCACTTCCCTATAAATACCCCCAAACAAAATAACACATACACGCTTTTAGAAATTTTGAATCAAACTCTTGTCTTTTTTTTTCAAAAACTAGTGTGTGTGTTCTACCTTAAACCAAAACCTTTTTCTTGCAAATCCGTCCTTTAAATGGCTACTTCTAAAGCTATAACTTGTGCCCCCAATGTGGAATTCACAATGGAGGGAGTGGATTTGACCAAGAACAACGTCGTAGGGAATTTCGCTTACCCGAAAAAATTTTCGGCGTATAAGAATGTAGTTAAATACCTACAAAACTACTTTCTTTCTACGACCTTTACCAAAATACCCCCAGTCATTTACCATGACTACCTTAGGGAGTTCTGGTGTACAGCAGTGGCAACCAGCCCTGATGACATCAAGGACACCATAATCACGTTCTCAGTGATGAATGGGAGAAAGACCCTCTCCCTGAATTACCAAACCTTTAACAAGGCCACAGGTCTTGATTTCACTGAGAACTTTGACCCTCAGCCCACTGATGCAGGAGTAAAGGCCGAATTGCTTTTACTAGGGCCACATGATGACAAGCATCCTGAAGTGGCCCCAGGAACCTTATTGGCCAAAGCACCAATAATAAACACCCGGTTTCCTGCTGTCTGGAGGATCCTGATGACCTTTGTCATTCAGGTCCTTGGTGGCAATAAGTCCTCCATAGAGCAATTGAACACATCACAACAAATGATTGTGTTCAGCCTCCTGGAGGGCAGAAAAATTGATATTGGAGAGATGATCTTCAGAGACCTCATAGCCAAGCTATTAGGGAAGTCTAGACAAAGACACATGTCTTATCCTAGATTTATTTCCTGTGTGCTTCAGGACTTATTAGGCTCTGAGTATGTTAGACAAAATGTCCAGGGATCTAACCCTGATGTCTTACATAAGGCAAACCACTCGAGAGACCTCCTTGAGGTTTCACCAGTTCCCCTGACCACATATATGTTGATGGTCATTCAGGGACAAGATGTTATATCTCCTATGCCTTCTCCTTCCAAGAAAGAGAAGAAGAAAAAGAAGGCAGGATCTAGGAAGGTGGTTCAACCCAAACCACTCGCCATTGAGACTTCTGTCTCAAAGCCTCAAGAAAGGCAACCAATGGCCAAGACCACTGAGACACCCACAGTTGAGACCCTATTGGCCAAACAACAACCGCCAACGGAGGGTACTGAGAAATCATCCTCAGTGTCCTCGGGAAAACCCTCTCCTCAAAGCTTTGCTGACAAATACAAGTCAGTGGGGTCAGGAACCTTCCAACTTTCACATCCCGATGAAGGCAGTCGTCAATCACCACCTTTTCTTGAGGGAGTACAGGGTCCTATACCCTCAGTAGAGCAACACCACTCTGCTGAGAAGGGGACCCACACCCTCTCACATCCTGTTTATGGCTTTGGCATATCACAGCCAGAGTCTCAGGGAGGACTGGCCCCTAAATCTTCATCAAGGCAGCACAACCTTGGTGGAAAGGAGGGCCTCAACATACAACTTCCCGTTTACGGTCCTGAGCAATCACACTCAGGGTCTCAGGAAGAAACGGTCCCTATATCCTCGACAGGGTAGTACAACCTTGGTGAGAAGGGGGACCTCAACAAATCACTGCCTAGTGATGGTACTGGAGAAAACCCACCAGTCCCTGAAGGCACCCAAGGGGACAAAGACTCAGGGGGCATACGACCACCCACTGATACGGAACCTAAAACCCCCCACGGCGAATCCAGTCTCTCAGGAACTGACTCCATGGACCAGGCAAAGAAAACCCACTCTGTTCACTTGGAGGGGTCAGGACCTGGCCAAAACAAAGGCGAGCCCTCTTTTGAGGGGGAGCCGGATTCATCCAAGGTTCCAACTCTGGCAGATCTTGAAATGCTGCTCAATGAAGAGTCTGAAGATGAGATGATCAATTTTGGAGATGAAGATCTTTTTGGTGCTGGGGAAGAAATGGAGACTGAAACATACAACTCTCCTCAGCACACTAAACAACCACCATCATCTCCTCCTCCTGAGGATCAACCAGAACCCCAAACCAACCCAACATCATCATCATCAGGCAACTCCTCTGCTCCTGCTACTCCTCCATATTTGCAGAAGTATGATAATGTTCTTCCTCTCATGGAAAGGCAGCTAGTCAAGTTCCTCCGTAAAGCCAACACTGCCCTCTTCCGAGAGATCACTGAAGAATAATGGAAATAGCACACTGAAGCGGCAGTCTCCTTTGCTGATTTCAGGGCTGCGGTTGAAGAATCTCAGGGAAAACTGCATCAGGTCACTGCCCTCACTGACAAACAACTTAGTAACCTGAGGAAATCTCTTGACGATCTGGGTTCTGCACAAGACAAGCAGTTCTATAATGTCTTGACGACTCTCAGTGCCATTCAAGACGAATTCAAGGATGATCCAACCCTGATTACAAAGCTGACTGAGTTAATGGATACTCAGAAGACCACCTCCACCAATATTGTTGAGCTTCTAAAGCTTCTCAAAGAGGTGGATCTTGCACCTTTCAGGTCTCAGTAGGATGTTATTCAACAGTCAGTTTCTGATTCTAAGGAGTGCCTGACCAAGATTTCCTCAGCATTTGATCAGCTATCCACCAACATAATGAGCTGATCACTCACTACACCAACAAAGTCACTGAACTCACAGAAACTCAAGCTACGATGGCGAAAGACATCTCCGCACTGAAGAATGAGACCACTGATGTAAAGAAAATGGTCTCCACCATACTGACTCTTCTTCAGACTTCTCCGGTTGTTCCACCTCCTCAGTCAATAGATGCTTATACAGAAGCACCAGCATCTGTTGAGGGGGAGAAACTTGATGAACCTATCCCTGAACCTACAACTTCCTCTGCACTTATTGTTGCTACAATCCCTGTCCAACCTGAAGCAATAGCAACTGAAGTTCCTGAATCCTCCTCCAGTCAACCCCCTCCCACTAACAAAGGGAAGGGAATCATGGTGACTGAAGATTCTCCTCCAAAATTGGTAAAGGCATCCACAGAAAGGTGTCCTGACCTTGATGCACCATTTGAATTTGAATTAGACAATGGGAGGAAATTATTTGGAACTCTTCAGGAAGTGGCCGCAATCCTGGATGAACAGGACAAAAGAAGGGCTGAGAAAAAGGCTGAGCAACTCAGTAGGCCTGTAATTGTTGAAGTGGCCAAGGAGGTAATCAAGAAAACTGACCAGGTCATCAAGGGGGATGAATTCCTCAAGCTTCAGGCTAACCGCATCAAGGAACATAATCAGCAGGTCAAGCTCAAAGAAGAAAAGAGGAAGAAAACCTATGAGAAGTATATGTGTTATATGACGAAGACGAAGGGTGAAGGCACCATAACTGACATGACCATACACATGACCAAACCTATAAGTATAACGGTTCACAGAGGGCCAAGGAGGACTGAGATTAACAAACCCTTTAAATTCTCAGATTATGGGCTAAGGGAATGGGACATGATGGGGCCCATCCTGAGGAAGAAGCAAAGCAGGATTGTTCCTAACCTTCTAGCTAGCCTGAACTCCAAATACGAGGAACTGGAAAAGGTTGCTAAGAGTTTGGGAATAGATCATGAGAAGGCACTTGCTTCTCAGGGACTTTCAATCCCTAAACCTACTCAGAAGATTGGGAAGAAGAGGAAAGTTGTGGGACAGCAGCCTGAACAATTCATAGCTGCCATCCATTGCAACAGGATTCCTCCTCAAGGAGTCAAATTTGTTCCCAACAAAGTTATCAAGTCTCCTGAGTATGGTATTTTCTTCGTCGATGAGTTTAGCCAACAGGCATTTCAACGAGTCAGTGACATATACCTTGTGAAAACTACAACTCTTCTTGCTTACAAGCTGATGGCGATTCACGTGAAGAGCCCTGAGAACGAAGAGTTTATAAAGCTGATGGATAAAATGATGAATGAGAGACTTGACAAAGAAGTGTTAGTGTCTAAGAAGGCTAAGTTGGAACTCATGGGAATCTTGGAAGCCTGAGTACAAGGTCCCTGAGTATTATGTTTAGATATTAGGACAAATGTAATGATATTAATAAAATGATGGCCCATGTTTTGTAATATCATTGTCCTTTAATAGCTTTCTTGTATATTCAGTGTGAGAAGAAGCCCATTTGCTCACTCACAACTGATCAAAACTCTTAGGCATAATTTATATCCAAATAGGGGGAGATTGTTGGGTCCGTCAGTACCCAAGCGTCCTAAAAACAGGATTTGAATACTAATTAGCCCAAGTGTTAATCAACCATGAACACTCTCAAGCTACTGAGTGAACAGTCACTCAGTGAGTTACCTTCAGGATGCTTAGGACGAGTCTAATAAAAAAGATTCACCATTCAGTGAGGCGGAACTCCCTAAGTGTCACTTAAGCCAAAGAAGAAGGTAATGGGTTCAGTGAGTGATGAAAAGAACTCACTGAACCCCAGTCTCCTCAACAACAAACGTAATTGAAGACTAAAGACTGAAGACCAAGCCTGAAGAATCTGAAGTCTGAAAGAAAGGCGGGACAAGGCGGGAAGAGTTTGAATAGATAAGGAAATGTCCTTATCAGGGCCAAAGTCAAACTTTCCCTGAATGGCATGAGAACAAGAACAGTGTTATCACTGACGCTCAAAAAGCAATTTCAACCTTATCCCAAAATAGATTCTTGTAACTGTCAAAATACTATTGTATCTTTGTCAGACTAGCTAGGTCATTCTTTTGTATTTTTAGTCACGGGTGCTCTTTTATACATGTGTATAAATATGAATCATAAGGGAGAAAAGTGGACAAGTTTTGTGCATTAAAAGCTTAGACCTTCACAAAACCACTTTTCTTCCCCAAAGAGCAACCTAGTCCCTGAGATAGCTCAGTGGTTCATTTATTGTTTCCACTCAAGCATAGCTTGAGTTTAGAGAGGAGAACACCATACCTTGTCGTTTCAATCCCAAGTGTTATTTCCGCTAACACTTGGGTATAGATTCTTTTATTTAATTTCTAATAAGAATTTAAACGTTGAAAAACTTGTGTTTTTATCTTTACGTTTTACTTATTTGTTTAAATTAATCAATACATTAATTCAGTCATGGAACACAATTAGATTAACTTTGTAGTTATTTCTACTTGTGTAACGGGAACAACAAGATCTAAGTCAGTAATGGCTTGGGTCCAGAAAAGAAACTGATTTTCTTACTTTATGTGCAGGGCAATCTACAGGTGGAGTTACAAGATCAAGGAGTTATTGACAGTGGATACTCAAGGCACATAATTGGAAACATGTCCTATCTTACAGATTTTGAGCCAATTGATGTAGGATATGTTGCCTTTGGAAGTAACCCCAAAGGAGGGAAAATCACAGGCAAATGTACAATCAAAACTGGTAAATTAGATTTTGAGAATGTGTACTTTGTAAAAGAGCTTAAGTTAAACCTCTTTAGTGTCTCACAAATGTGTGACAAAAAGAACAGTGTTCTTTTTACTGACACTGAATGCTTTGTCTTGTCTCCTGACTTTAAGTTAACTGATGAAAGTCATGTTTTGCTTAAGGTTCCTAGAAAAGACAATATATACAGTGTTAATTTAGAGAACATGGTTCCCAAAGGAGGTTTGACTTGTCCCTTTGCAAAGGCTACATCTGATGAATCTAAGCTTTGGCATAGAAGGCTTGGACACTTCAATTTCAAGACAATGAATAAATTGGTTAAGGGAAATCTAGTAAGAGGTTTACCTTCAAAAGTTTTTGAAATTGATGAAACCTGTATTGCTTGTCAGAAGGGAAAGCAACATAGAGCCTCTTGTAAGACCAAAACAGTGAACTCTATAAGTCAGCCTTTACATATGTTGCACATGGATTTATTTGGACCAACCTTTGTAAAATGTTTGATGAAAAAGATGTATTGCCTAGTTGTCATTGATGATTTTAGCAGATTTACTTGGGTTTTCTTTTTAGCAACTAAGGATGAAACCACTGGAATCCTTAAGTCTTTCATTACTAGGATAGAAAACCTAGTTAATCATAAGGTTAAGGTGATAAGATGTGACAATGGAACTGAATTCAAGAATAGGGATATGAATCAGTTTTGTGAGGTGAAGGGTATTATGAGACAATATAGTGTAGCTAGAACTCCTCAACAAAATGGTGTTGCTGAGAGGAGAAATATGACACTAATTAAGGCTGCTAGAACAATGTTAGCTGATTCTAAGCTACCAACTACTTTTTGGGCTGAAGTAGTTAATACTGCTTGTTATGTGCAAAATAGAAGTTTAGTAGTTAAGCCTCATAACAAGACCCCTTATGAACTTTTACATGGTAGAGCACCAATGTTAAGCTTTTTAAGACCATTTGGATGTCCTGTTACTATCCTTAATACCATAGATCACTTAGGCTAGTTTGATGGAAAGGATGATGAAGGATTCTTTGTTGGATACTCACTGAATAGTAAAGCTTTTAAGGTGTTCAATAGTAGAACCAGGTTAGTGGAAGAGAACTTGCATATTAGGTTTAGTGAGAGTACACCTAATGTTGCAAGGAGTGGACCAAACTGCTTTTTGATATTGATGCACTAACCAAAACAATGAATCATGAGGCAGTTGTTGCAGATACACAGTCTAATGATTTTACAGGTACAAACACAAGTGAAAGTACAGGTCAAGCTAATAAGGAGACAGGACCTGGAAAAGATTATGTCTTGCTACCTATATGGATTGCTGAGCCACTTATCTCAACCAAAGTTCCAAAGAGTTCTGAAGAAGATGATCAAGATGAAGATCCAAAAGATGATAAAGAAGATGGTGTTAAGTCTTCAACTAATAAAGAAAAGCAGGGTGATGAAGCTCCAACTGAATTTGGTGATCAAGTGAAGGATGATAATGTTAGCAGTTCTAATAAAGTTAATGCTGCTGGTGATGGAAACAACATTAATAGCATTACCAAAGATAAAGTTGTTAATACTGCTGACAAGGATGGCATTGTTGATAATGAGGATGAATATCCATTTGATCCAAACATGCCTCCTTTGGAAAATATATATGTAGCTACTGATGATGAAGAAGTTGGTGCAAAGGCTAACATAAACAACATGGATGATACTATTCCTGTCAGTCCTATTCCAACTACCAGAATTCACAGGGATCATCCTAAAGAGCAAGTAATTGGAGATATGAAATCTGCTGTTCAAACAAGAAGAATGACCAAGGATTTGAAGGAACAAGGTTTCTTTGCTAGATCTCTTAAGCAGAGAAACAATCACAAAGATCTTCAAAATTGTTTATTTGCTTGTTTCTTATCACAAGTAGAACCCAAGAATGCACATAAAGCATTACAGGATCCAAGCTGGGTGGAGGCTATGCAAAAGGAGCTTTTGCAATTCAAGCTACAAGAAGTTTGGACTCTGGTTGATTTGCCTAATGGAAAAAGGGCAATTGGTACTAAATGGGTTTTCAGATGTAAGAAAGATGAAAGAGGTATTGTGGTGAGGAATAAAGCAAGATTAGTTGCTCAGGGATACACACAAGAAGAAGGGATTGACTATGATGAAGTCTTTGCCCCAGTTGCAAGAATTGAAGCTATAAGGTTGTTCTTGGCTTATGCTTCATACAAAGATTTTGTGGTGTATTTGTAACACCCCAACCCGACAAGGGTAAAGATATCACAATAATGGATTCATATCAGATTAAAATAGAGCATACATCTACAGTAATACAAAAATCTCAAAGGATTACAAATGAAATACTGAATCTACAAGGTTACAACGAAAACTTTCAAAACTAATTCTAAAACATAATATCTTCTATCCAATTCTAATCCAGAATAGCTACCAAGCCTTCTAAGTCCAGAGGTACACTCTCACTCATTCCCAGCTTCCTACTAAAACCTGCCACAGGAAAAGAAATGAGGCTGAGCTTCAAAAGCTCAGTGAACAGATATATAGATAACAGAAATGATAACAGATAACAGTACAAAGGAAATCAGAAAATACAGATCATATAGAAACAAAATCAAATGAAAGAATAGGAATAAGAAATGGAATATGTGAAACGAAATAAGAATAAGAAATAAATAAGTTTTAAGAATAAAGGGAACAGAAATCTATCACGAGCCCAGATAACAGATAATATCATAACAGTGTAGTCACATAAGTAATCTAGAGGGGATACCTCTCAAGTAACCAGATAATATGAGGGGTGACCTCATGTATCAAATCGGAGTGATCAGCTCCCAGATATATGTGAAAGACGTGTATCGCACACACCATCAGTCACCAGAGATATATATAACAGATAACATAATAACAGATAACAGAAACAGATCAGATCTAGGATGCATCCATACGCCCCAGGTGGCCAGAGTCTACCAATACACACCAGATAAAATAAAGTCAGGGACGGGACAGGTCATCACTCTCCTGCCCTAGAGTCATGTCAAAGGTGCATCAATGACATGGACATGAAACCCTCATGCCTAGTGATTGGCTCGGATATCAGACTGTGGTCAAGGTCAGATGTCATATAATAAACAGAGTCATATCTAAGGGTTCATGGCAGAAGGGTCATGTCAACAATTCAGAATAAGATAATAAGGTTCGAATCAGAGTTTATCAGATTAAGTTTAATATCAAAGCTTAAGTTCAGATTAAAAGGTTTATTTCCAATAGTCCAAAAGAGTATATCAAAGGTTAATAATTACAAGTTTGTAGCAATAATCCATTTCAGAAGTTCTTGTCACAAGTTCATTTAAATCAATCCTTTGATAATGGTTTTCATTGAAATGATCTTACAAAATAGTTTTCATAAAAATGGTCTTCCAAAACTTTTAGTAACTTCCATTTCAAGTGGTATCGCTTCTTTTTAAAATACCTTTTCTTAAACAGTTTCATATGTAGTTTAATAAAGGTTCAAAATCAATTAGGTTCAGATAAGGATTTAACAGGTTAAGGTTTATACCAAAAATCAAATCAAAGTTTATAACAGATATATCAGGTTAAGGTTCAGAACAAGGTTCACAGATCAGATTCAATCAAGATTCACAAATTCAGGATTCAGAACAAGAGATCAAAACACAAAGGCTCAAGAAAGGTTCAGAACAGAAGAAACACATCAAAGGTTCACAAACAAGTTTACAATCAGAGTTCAGGAAAAAGGTTCAGAATAAAATAATCATAGCAGTGGTTCAAACAAAAGGTTCAAGACAAACAGATCACAACAAAGATTCACAACAGAAGGGAACATAGCAGTGGTATCGGAAATCCTAATAAAGAAAATGAAAAACTGAAAGAAAAGGGGATGAAAAACCCTTACTGAAAAAGGGCAGAATATCTGTACCTTATTAGCAAAGCAGAATAAGCAAAACAGACACAGAACATAAATCAGGACTTCTCCTTCTTCACACCTAAAGAAGTAGAAGACGGAATTACTACGGATTCTAATTCAGATTATTACTTTTAGTTTATCTTTCCATTTTTAGTAACTTTCTATTTTTAGCAGGCTTCCAGAATTAACAGATTTCCATATTTAACCAGATATTGATATTACAGATTTAGTTAAGTCCTTAATTACAGAATATTATGGTATTAAGGTATCTTTTATCAAGTTACAAAACTTTAGGGTTAACTATGACAGATTTTCATAGTTCAAGGTTTAAACTGTAATTATTCTAAATTCAATGGTATCACAATGAAAATACTTTAACTACTGACTTAAATACTTATTTTATTCAGAATGACATCTTAATCCTTTTAGTTTCACAATTTATAGATTATACCCCTCTAGTTACCATATTTACAAAACAACCCTAGATTTACATAATTTACAAATTAAACCCTACAATATCCATATCTACCAAACAAGCATCTTATTTTACATAATTACAGAATGTAACATTAGAATTAGGTATATTACAGATCAGATCCCTCAGAATTCAGAATTTACATAAATGGTCCTTTAAGATTACAAAACTTATAAATTAAATCATAATTTCATAACAATTACATATTAAGCCCATAAATCCTCAAAATTTCACATTACACTTTTAATATCAGTATTTACTCAGAATAACATCAACTTTCTAGAATTTTCACTTTTAGTCCCTCCTTTTATTTAAATTCCAATTCGACACCATATTTACAAAATAATTCCTTATCTCGCCCAATTTACATATAAGACCCTCATGTTATAATTTTTATATATTCTCCCAGATCTATATAACATTACAAAAATATCCCACAAGTTTTAATAATTACAAAACACCCCCTTTACATTTTATTTTCAATTTGGTATACAAAATATATATCAAAACTAAACCCTAATAATCCCAATCATTAGGTAATCATTATATCATCATAGTACAACATTTATTTTCCAGATTCCATCAATTTAAACCCTAATCCAATCGGTTTTAATATTTTGTTCACGATTTCCCTTTTTATTTCAAAAATCCGAATAACAAATAAATTCAAAACTCACGATTTAAGCTTTAACAATTCGAAGGACTATTTTTTTGATGTTATATGACGCCTATAGAACCCATGAAAAATATATAAGGGATCCATAAAAATCGCATGAATTATATAGATCTTATTTACGTTTTTAGGGTTTTATGTCTCGTAATTTATCATAAGATCAAAATGGCGTGCATGCTTTGATTCCATCATTTTATACTCATTATATATGATAAGAAGAGTGTTAGAAAAATACCAGAGGGATTATAAAACGAAAGAATTACACGGTATGATTTTATGCTTCTCGGTTCAAAGTTTTCGACCCAAACAATTCGCCACAGCCAAACGGACGATCCCAGAGATTTGTAGCTATTTTTCCCACCTTCTTAGCACTTGGAAGAACACCATAAAAAATGCCTCTTTGCCTCAGAAAATTCGGATCAAGTGTGTGTGATTTTTGTGTGTTTCGGTTTTAGTTTTTAGGGTTTCATGGCAAATAAACTTATGGGGTGGTTATAGATGGGAATGACCGAGTATGGGGGGGGGGAGATAGGGCTAGAGAACCGGTATAATATTGACCAAAATCAATTTTCCATTTATAAGTGATCTTCTTAATTTATTTATGTTTTAAATGTTTTTAAATAATAAAATTATATATTATGTATTTTAATTATAAGAATTTCGGCCCATGTGAGTTTTTAGGTGTAATTATACATTTTGTACACTGTAAAAATGTTAGAAGCTTGCTTCAAAATTATCTCACTTGTTTTGTAGTTCATTTCTAGAGATTCGGGATTAATTTGGTACTTTAAATGAGCTTTAATTAAATTTTAAAGTTTTAGGGGTAATTTGGTAATTTTACAGATTATCAGAATTTCAGGTATTACAGTATCAGATGGATGTGAAGAGTGCTTTTCTATATGGGACAATTGAAGAAGAATTATATGTCTCTCAACCACCTGGATTTAAAGATCCTGACTTTCCTGATAAGGTATACAAGGTGGAAAAAGCACTTTATGGTTTACATCAAGCTCCCAGAGCTTGGTATGACACATTGTCAACATACCTATTAGATAATGGTTTTTGTAAAGGGAAGATTGACAAGACCTTGTTTATCAAAAGACACAAAGATGATATTCTGCTAGTTCAAGTTTATGTTAATGATATTATCTTTGGATCAACAAATAAGGTTTTATGCTTTGAGTTTGAGAAATTGATGCATGAAAGGTTTCAGATGAGTTCTACGGGAGAACTCACATTATTCCTAGGATTGCAAGTGAAGCAGAAGGAAGATGGCATATTTATCAGCTAAGATAAGTATGTGACTGAGATCTTAAAGAAGTTTGGGTATGCAGATGTCAAGGCAGCAAGTACACCCATGGTCACTGACAAGCCTTTGCTCAAGGATGCAGATGGTGAAGAAGTGGATGTTCATTTGTATAGATCAATGATTAGGTCATTGATGTATCTTACTTTTTCAAGACCTGACATCATGTTTGCAGTGTGTGCATGTGCTAGATACCAAGTCACACCTAAAGTTTCACATCTTCATGCTGTGAAAAGATTTTTTAGGTACTTAAAAGGTCAACTTAAACTGGGCCTTTGGTATCCAAAAGATTCACCTTTTGATTTGGTAGCATACACTGATAGTGACTATGCTGGAGCAAGCTTAGATAGGAAATCTACAACAGGAGGTTGTCAATTCCTAGGGTGTAGATTGATCTCATAGCAGTGCAAGAAACAAATTGTGGTTGCTAATTCCACAATAGAAGCTGAGTATGTTGCTGCTTCAAGTTGCTATGGACAAGTGCTTTAGATTCATAATCAATTGCTGGATTATGGGTTCAATTTTATGCATACCAAAATCTTTATTGATAATAGCAGTACTATGTGCATATTTAGAAATCCTGTTTATCATTCTAAAACAAAGCGTATTTAGATAAGACACCATTTTATAAGAGATTGTAATGAAAAGAAGTTAATTCAAATGGTTAAAATTCATACTGATAATAATGTTGCAGATTTGCTCACAAAAGCTTTTGATGTGGGTAGATTTCAATTTTTAATTGCCAGTATTGGAATGTTAAATCTTTAAAATCTCTTATCACTTTAAGTTTTTGTAAAGTTTTGTAAGGATTAGTACTGTTATTAGGTCAATAAATTGTTTCTGCTGCTAAGTATAATTGATGCTGCTAGTTATACTTAGAACTGCTAGTTTTTGCTGCTAGTTGTGTTTACAACTGCTAAGTACAAATGATGATGTAATTATTGTGAATTGTGTTATTGTTCGTGGTTTGGTGTTTTTAGACTAATCTTTTGCAGGATATGCTATGACAAGTGTTGAGTGCTGATAATTAAGCTTATTGGAGTGAAAAACTGAGTTGGTGCTGCCCGGCATAAGTTAGTGCTGCTAAGCCTAACTTAATGTTGCTAGGTTTCTGCTGCTAAGTTTGAGAGTGTAGGGTACTGTTTTAAAATTTTGAACGATTAGGGGTTTATATCCTTCAATCATTCACACAAGTGTTTTTATCTGATCAAAACCTCTCTTAAACGAATCTCTAACTTGTTTTTATTCTTTAATTGCAAAACCAAGCAAAACCCCTACACGATTTTTCAAAAATATACAATGTCGACTCTTTCTTTTGCTGACCAACACAACATGATTGCATTCTTACAAAAACCCAAAGAGTCTGAAGGTTTTACTGAAATCATTGATTTTTTAAATGCAAGCCACATTCAGTTTGCATTAACAGCAAATCCTACTATATATATTTCTCACATCAAACAGTTTTGGTCTACTGCTAAGGTCAAAACTATTGATGGGGAAGAACAGCTTCATGCCCTTGTAGATGGGCAGAAGATACTCATTACTGAATTATGTGTTAGGGAAGTTCTTCATTTAGCAGATGCTGAAGGTATTGATTATCTTCTAACTTCTACAATTTTTGAAAAACTTGCACTGTTGGGATATGAGAGGAAAAATGATTCATTAAAATTTTTCAAAGCATACTTCTCCCCACAGTGGAAATTCTTGATTCATACCAACTTGTAGTGTCTTAGTCCAAAGACAACTGGCTAGAATGAATTTAGTAGCAATATAGCATCTGCTATTATTTGCTTATCTGAAAATACAAAGTTTAATTTTCCAGAATGATTTTTGATGGTATGGTCAAGAACTTGGATAAATCTACAAGTAAATTTAATCTATATCCAAGGTTTTTACAACTGCTTATGGACAAATAGTTTTCTCAAAAGAAAATTCATTCAAAAACTTATCTTGCTCTCTCTCACACTAAAAAGGTTTTTGCTAACATGAAGAGTGCAAGAAAAGATTTTTCAGAGAATGTAACTGATGAACTCAAATAAGTACATTTTATTATCATCATTTATCCTATTTATTTGACTTGTTTTATTATATTATATATGAGAATTGATACGTTAATGTTTACTTTTGTAATTCTCAGGTAAAAACAAGTATTATGTGAAACTTGGCGATTTTGGACTAATTATGGAGCAAAACAAGCAAGATGTTTAGAGTCTACTGAAATGTACAAGATCAAGATCATTCTGCTCCAGATACGCCGCAACATACTTCTTACATACGACGCATCACTATCAAGATTTCACAAGTTACGATCCAAGACAGCAAAGGACATGCGCCGAATGGAGAAATGGAGTTACGCCGCATCTTAAGGCGGTGTACGAATATTCCTGAATATATTAATCTTGGACCCCACGCGAAGTTAAGTCAATGCGCCGCATCTACTTATCCTATGCGCCGCATCTAACCCTCAGACAGAAACTATAAATACCCCAAGGCCAGACGAATTTCAAGAGTTGGACAGTCAAAGACAGAAACACTAAAAGCCGAATTCAGACGTATTAGCAGCACAAGACACACCCTGAACAAAGATACAAGAGCTGTAAGAAGGTCCTGCATGCATTCAATTCATTAAGTAGTTTTGTTTTATTGTATTAGTACACTTTAATTCATCAGGATTGATGGGCCGATTCCATGTGACTACGGAATATCATGGGCACCCCTTAAAATTGCTTTCCCACTAATTAAAGTTTATATGTTGATGTCTTTGGTGACTTTTATTAGTGCATTGATAACCTCTGTGTCTAGCTAAGCATTGCTTGGGTCGCCATGCCCCTTCCTCGCCTATTTATTCTATCGTTTCTAGGATAGTGGGATAGACATAAGTGATCATTAAGGGTTTACTCGCCGATAAGATTAGAGCCAACGAGAAAGGGTTAATTATATACACTTCATATAAAACTAGCAATAAAACAAGTGACAAGCTACTTAATTATCAGGACAGGTCTTCTTATTGTCTCAAGTATCTATCTGTATACGTGTGTGCTAATCGCTGATTCGTTCTCATTAGTTTAGTTTTCTATTTAATCATAACCAAACCGTGCCAGTCTCTCAGGCTGAACCCCCTTGCGTTAGATTAGGTTGTATAGCTAACTTAAGATATTAAAATATTGATTAGAATAACTAGATAATACGTTCCACTCTTAGTGATCGACACTCTACTTACCATTATATTCATACTGACCGGGTACACTGCTCGTTAAAGTGTGTGTTTTATTGATAAGTCGGCTAAATATAAATTTAAAACTTGAGTAGGCATTAATACTGCTAAAACCACAACGACACATCACGCGCGCACCAAGTCTTTGGCGCCGCTACCGTGGATATAAAAGAATTAGAGCAATACACACGCACATCAAGTTTTTGGCGCCGTTGTCGGGGAGTGAATTGTTATTATCTGTTAATTTGATTAGTATTTTAATTAGGTTTTTCGTTTTGATTCTAACCACTAACCCTGTTATATATTAGATAAATTGCATTCATTGTATTATTTTGCATATTTTATGTTTTTGTGTGTTTTTATTTTCTTTAATTTTTGTTTCTTTTTGTTTGTTTTTATTTTTTGTTTTTCTTTTTTTCTATTTTTCTGCATTATGCTATCGTTGTATTGAGCTGATACAAACGATACGGCGCATCTATTTTCACAGATACGGCGTATTGCATTTAATTTTTATAAAATACAACCCATTTAATAAATTCGAGTACGACGCATCTTTCCCCAAGATACGGCGTATTGTGTTTTTAATAAGAAATTTTTCTAAACCCTAACGCCATACGACGCATCTGTTTTAACAGATACGGCGTATTGTCTATTTATATTAAAAATAGTTTTCGAATTATTAAACAGATACGACACATCGATCTTTATCGATACGACGCATCTTCTGAATCAAAAATCTTGTATTTTGAAACGTAACGAAAATACGGCGCATTAGCTTTTGTTAATACGACGCATTTAATTTTAATAAATATAATCGATTTTTGATAAATTAAACTGATACGGCGCATTCTAATTTATAAGCGGCGTATTTGCTTTCTGAATAAAGGTCTGATTTAATTTTAACATAATAAGATACGGCGTATCCAAATTTTTGGATACGGCGCATCGTCTACAGATATCAGCAACTTTTATTTTTCGTATTCCGTTTTCGTTGTTAATTTTCTGATATATTACTTTCTTGAACATACCCTACTGATGCTTTTGTGATGGTTTCAGGAAGTGCATAACCAGGAGTTCGACTAAGAACTTGATTAAACCTTTCGAAGATCCTGAACGAGCCCTACATTCGCTTAAAAGGCTTTTCAACACAAAAAGCTTTGATATTTCAAGTTCGTTCGAGCTTGATTACTTTTCTGAAGAGAAAGAGGAAGAAGAAACAGAAACAATGGCGGAAAACACTACTATGGAGGAATACATGAACAAAACCCGTGCTGATTACAGTTCAGGAGTTGCTAGACCAAAGTTTGATGAAAAGTCAAAGTTTGAGTTGAAGGGTCAGTTTCTCAAGGAGCTAAGAGAAAATGCTTTCAGTGGAACAGAACATGAAGATGCTAATGAACATGTTGAAAAAGTACTCGAGATTGCAGATTTGTTTACTACAGAAGGAGTCTCTGACGATCAACTTATGCTAAGAATCTTTCCAATTTCGCTTAAAGGAGCTGCTAATAAGTGGCTAAGGAATGAACCTGCCAGTTCAATCACAACATGGGAAGATTTGAAGAGCAAATTCCTGAAAAGATATTGTCCACCTGCTAAAACTGCTAAAAAGATGGAGGCTATCAACAGTTTCAAGCAAGAGCCTGATGAAACTCTTTACCAAGCTTGGGAATGATTTAAATACCTATTGATGAAATGCCCTCAACATTATCTAAGTCCAATGCAGGAGATAATATTGTTCTATCAAGGATTGGACGTGCCTACTAGACAAATCTTGGATGCTAAGGGAGCTGTGCCTCAAATGAGTGCAGCCAATGCTAGAAAAGCTATCCAAGAAGCTGCTGATCATTCTCAAAAATGACACGACGGAACCTCTACTAGATCTAAGAGCAGCACTAATTTTGACGGGTTTGCTGCAATTCAAGCTCAATTGGATAAAATTAGTAGAGAGATGAAGAAGCGTGATGAGAAAGTGTATGCTGCCCAAGTTGGATGTGAAAAATGCAAAGGACCTCACTACACTAAAGATTGCCCTAATAAGAATGAAAGTGAGACTTTTGAAGAAGCATACTACACACAATTTGGACAACCATTCCGACCTTCAGGAAGATTTAGGGAAGCTGCTCCGGGATACTATCAAAAGAACAACTTTAATCCCACTTATCAAGAAAGGAGGCAGACTTTAGATGACACTCTAAAGCAAATTATGGCCGATGTTGCTAAAAGACATGAAGAGAACACTGCTATGATCAAAGAAATCCGAGCCTCAACGGATACTATAACAAGAAATCAAGGAGCTTCGATCAAAGCATTGGAACAACAAATCGGACAAATGAGAAAGGTTCTTCAAGAAAGGGGATACGGAAGTTTACCAAGCTCAACTGAAACCAACCCAAGAGATCATGTCAAGGCCATAAGCACCACTGAGGAAGTCACGCCTAACATACCTTTTCCTAGAAGATTGATGAATGGTAATGATGGTGCAATGCCCAAATTTTTCTTTAATTTTTCAATCAGTTTAAGGAGGTTACTCAAAGAGAAGGGAAAGATTGAAGAGGAGATCAAGGCTACAATGAAAGAAGAGAGCTCTGCAACCGACTTACATGCCTTGCCTCATAAAGAAAAGGACCCAGGAAGTTTTACTTTACTTTGTTTAATTAATGATATATCTTTCAATAATGCATTAGCTGACTTAGGAGCTAGCGTTAGTGTTATGCCCCTTAAGACATTCACTACCCTAGGACTAGGAAAATTAGCACCCACTAAGTTGCTTATTGAATTGGCTGATAAAATGGTAAAACGACCTGAAGGGATTGCTGAAAATGTGCTAGTTAAGATTGAGAAGTTTGTTTTCCCCGTAGACTTTGTTATATTCGATATACCCGAGGATGTTAAGATTCCTTTAATCCTTGGAAGACCTTTCTTGTCTACCGCCCATGCTAAGATTGATGTGTTTAAAAGAAAAATCTCATTAAAGGTAGGGAACAATAAACTAGTCTGTAAGTGACAAAATCCTGCTAAAAGCATAATTAGAAGCGTCTATGTGCTAGGATTAAGAGAACGTATGGACCTCGATCTAGAAGCTAGGCTTATGGGAGAAACATTGATTCAAAACAACTCAACTAATCCTAATCATGAGAACTTCGAGGAATTTATTGACCTTAATGTACCTACCGCACTTAGGCGCGATATTGTTAATGATTCTGATGATGAGTGGTATGATTGCGTAGTGATTAACAAACGTAGGAGAATAGTTAAGAATACAAATTTGAATAATGATGGAGTTTATTGAACTACCACCCCACCTTGCATATTTATGCCTATATAATAATAAGAATTTCCCGTCTATCATTTTGTCATCTCTACCCGAAAGGGACAGGACTTTGTTTATACAGATATTAAAGAAGAATGGCATGGAAATTAAGGACGAGCAAGGAGTGTTCAATATTACTGGACTGGCGATGAGGGAGCGCGATGCTTTCGACTCTTTCAGTGATGGAAAATAAGGAGCTGAACGTGAGTCTAACTTGAAGACTCTGGAATAAAGACAAGTGCTGACCGGGAGACAACCTGGAAAATTTTTACATTCTGTTTTGTGTCGAGTCTGTCAGCCCTGTAGAAGATACGGCGCATCTCCATCATAAGATGCGACGCATCGCCTGCAATGGTCATATCTTATTTAATTTTCTGCATTTTTATTATTTTTTACTTTAAAACTTTCTGTCAGTATTTTAATGCGGCGCATCCCTGGTTAAGGATGCGATGCATCTTCTATTCTGATTCGTATTTATTCCAGGCTCGATACGGCGTATCTTCTTCCATAAGATACGGCGTATCGACTGACCTAATGATTTTCATTTTAATTTTTTCAGTTTTATTTTTACTAACTACTAATGTATTATGCAAGTTTGAACCTTCTTAACTCAGGTGTGTTAAAGTCTTAATGGTATTATAGATTCCTGCATTCTTGTGGATACATCATCTATGAAGCTTAAAAGTTCTAATCCACAAGGAAGTTGATTTTTGCTCTTACACGAATAATGAAGGATCATACCAAGCAAATCTCAGGGAAGTTTTTCTGTTCTAATTCTTTTATTTTCTAGTTTTTCACCTTTGACACAAACAACGAGGACGTTGTTTAACTTAAGTGGGGGGATTGGAGAATTAGAACACTTACTTGTCCTAAACTTTTTCAAAATATGCTTAAAATACGCTTAATATATCAAAATTTAAAATTTTATAGCATGTTCTTGTTTAAAGTCTAAATTACATAGCTGCACACATAACATTATTTTCAAAAATTGTGAACTTATCAAAATTCATAAATCTATGAGTGTGCCGGTGACTTGTAAACTTTAGAACTTGGCTTGTATACTATTCGAGACCACCATAATAAGTATTATCTATATAATTGGAATGACTTGTCTAAATTGGTAAATTTCAAAGATTACACCCAAATAGCCTTTATATGTTATGTGATATTAACTAACTACACTGGTTAGTTAACCCCTGTATAAACCCTTTTGTTACTCTCACTTTTAGAGTAAGATACCCCTAGAAAAACACTCAGAGCCATTCCTTTCGTTTCTTACACCTTTGTTATAATGTTTCGATACACCCTTACACCTTAGCCTACCCTGTAGATTAAAATCCGTGGTTAATTGCTTAAGGCAAAGTGTGTTTCCTTACATTACCTGTGTTCGCGTGCGTAATTCATTATCTTTGGTTAGGTCAGGAAATTGCACAATGCAATTGGTATGAAAGTAAATATTGTATAACTTTGAGTTTATTTTTCGTGTGTTTGCTACTTTCGCTATTACAGTTATTTCTGAAAGTATGAAGAGTATGGAAAAATTATCCGGAAAGATAGTGATAGAAAAGTTGTGAAATTTTACACATATATGTTGATGTCAAAAAAAAAATCGAAAAAATAGAAAAGAAAAAGAAAAAGGAAAAGTTGGAAGTTTGTATTAACCAACTTATGTAAAGTTTTGTATTAAGTGGGAGATATCACCACTAATTGTTATATATTATATTTATGGATTGAATGGGAGTTGGCCGTTATGGGAACGCCAACTAGGATTATTCTTTGATTGAGATCTTGTTGAGTATAATTCGTGTCTACCTAAAGCGTGTGTTTCAAGTGTTAAAGCGTGAGTTATTCAATGATATGAGTCTTATTCATGGGATGGTAGGGAAAGTAATTTACCACACTTAGGATTTTAATTTATCTGTTTTGTTTATTTTTCATATTACACCAATTTGTATCCCAAATATTATCCATACCCTACATCATTCTTTATCTAAACCTTTGATTTATTGAGATTAGAGATTTGAGCAATCTTAAGTATCGTAGTCGTGGATTCGACTATGTATTTATTATTTTGTCGCCCTTTTTGATATAATATTATTGGTAAAGATTACTTGGTCCTATCTTTAGCCTATTCGAGTTAAGGATTTGAGCAATTGCAAGTATCGTGGCCGTGGATTCGATCATGTATTTGTGATTTTTTCACCTTTTCTGGAATTTGAGATCGATAGAGATTAAGAAGAATGATTAACCCTTAACCAACAAACCCTTTTTACCGCTTTGGACTTGTTATTCCTTGGCTTTAGTGGGGGAGATGCGTATACTTGCCAAGCTTATGATTGAATATTCGTCACGACTGGACAGTTAAACAATTAGATTTGCTTTTATCAAAATATTTTATTTTATTTCTAATTCGTTAAGTGTTTGGTTGTGCAATTATGACAAAATGAATACATGCTTAAATATAAAAATAAATCCTAATATCTTTTAAGATACATTTTCATAAGATTTATTCTAAGGTTTACTTGGGGACAAGTAAAGTTCAAGTGGGGGGATATTTGATGAACTCAAATAAGTATATTTTATTATCATCCTTTATCCTATTTATTTGACTTGTTTTATTATATTATATATGAGAATTGAGACGTTAATGTTTACTTTTGTAATTCTCAGGTAAAAACAAGTATTATGTGAAACTTGGCGATTTTGGACTAATTATGGAGCAAAACAAGCAAGATGTTTAGAGTCTACTGAAATGTACAAGATCAAGATCATTCTGCTCCAAATACGCCGCAACATACTTCTTACATACGGCGCATCACTATCAAGATTTCACAAGTTACGATCCAAGACAGCAAAGGACATGCGCCGCATGGAGAAATGGAGTTACGCCGCATCTTAAGGCGGTGTACGAATATTCCTGAATATATTAATCTTGGACCCCACGCGAAGTTAAGTCAATGTGCCGCATCTACTTATCCTATGCGCCGCATCTAACCCTCAGACAGAAACTATAAATACCCCAAGGCCAGACGAATTTCAAGAGTTGGACAGTCGAAGACAGAAACCCTAAAAGCCGAATTCAGACGTATTAGCAGCACAAGACACACCCTGAACGAAGATACAAGAGCTGTAAGAAGGTCCTGCATGCATTCAATTCATTAAGTAGTTTTGTTTTATTGTATTAGTACACTTTAATTCATCAGGATTGATGGGCCGATTCCATGTGACTACGGAATATCATGGGCACCCCTTAAAATTGCTTTCCCATTAATTAAAGTTTATATGTTGATGTCTTTGGTGACTTTTATTAGTGCATTGATAACCTCTGTGTCTAGCTGAGCATTTCTTGGGTCGCCATGCCCCTTCCTCGCCTATTTATTCTATCGTTTCTAGGATAGTGGGATAGACATAAGTGATCATTAAGGGTTTACTCGCCGATAAGATTAGAGCCAACGAGAAAGGGTTAATTATATACACTTCATATAAAACTAGCAATAAAACAAGTGACAAGCTACTTAATTATCAGGACAGGTCTTCTTATTGTCTCAAGTATCTATCTGTGTACGTGTGTGCTAATCGCTGATTCGTGCTCATTAGTTTAGTTTTCTATTTAATCATAACCAAACCGTGCCAGTCTCTCAGGCTGAACCCCCTTGCGTTAGATTAGGTTGTATAGCTAACTTAAGATATTAAAATACTGATTAGAATAACTAGATAATACGTTCCACTCTTAGTGATCGACACTCTACTTACCATTATATTCATACTGACCGGGTACACTGCTCGTTAAAGTGTGTGTTTTATTGATAAGTCGGCTAAATATAAATTTAAAACTTGAGTAGGCATTAATACTGCTAAAACCACAACGACACATCACGCGCGCACCAAGTCTTTGGCGCCGCTACCGTGGATATAAAAGAATTAGTGCAATACACACGCACATCAGTAACACCATTGCCTCAAGCAATGTTGGTACAAACTCAAAATCAGGGTGAAGGTTCAGCAATCCCAGCTGATACCCATCACACACCCACAATTTTACCATCTACATCTCAACTTAAAAAGACCTATACCCGTAGGCTCACACAAAAGGGCACTCAGCTACCTCAAGCTAGTGCTAGTATGGATGCAGATGAGGCTACCAATAAGGAGTGGGAAAGTAGTTTGGAAAGGGATGCCACTACTGCTGCTAGCTTAGATGCAGAGCAGGACAGTGGTAACATCTCTAAGACCCAATCCAAGGCAACATCTAATGGGCCAAATTCCCATGGAACTGACTCAAGTGATGGAAACCCCAGGCGCCAAGAAACCATGGGGGGCATAAGTGCTCATTCTAGGGATGAGGTTGTGTCTAACATGCCCAATGATGCACCACTCGGGAGAGGTAACACACTTCGAAGTGCTGAGGGCAATATGCAACTTTTAAAAAAAATTGATGGAAAACTGTACCAAATTGTCAAAACAGGTCCTTGATCTCACCAACACAGTTAACTCTCAGAAGAAGGAAATTATAAATTTGAAGAAGATAGTTAAGCAGCTTGAGAAGAAGAAAGGATCAAGAACCTCTAAGCTTAAAGGTTTGCACAAGGTGGGTACAACTTTCAAAATTGAATCCTCTAGTGAAGCTGAACAAAGTTTGGGGGAGGATGCTCCCAAACAGGGGAGGAATGAAGAAAAGGCTTCAGGAGAGGATACTAAAATGGTAGATGAAGGTTTAGTAGTTGATGTGTATGAGAGTGATGAGTTTGTTGTTGCTGATCAGATGGGGAATGAAGTGGTTTTGGATGAAGCTGCTAAAGTTGTTGTGGAAGAGCAGGTGAAACAAGTTAAAACTGCTGGTATGCAAAAGTTGGTTGAAGTGGCCAAGTTGATGGTTAATGATGCTGCTAATGTTGAAATTTCAGTTAGCGCTGCTGAGCCTGAAGTTAGTGCTGCTGCTATTACAACTGATGAAGTTAGTGATGCTGCTACTAAAATTGATGAAGAATTAACTATAGCTCAAGCACTTACAAAGTTAAAGAGCACAAGACCTAAGGCAAAAGGATTTGTGATTAAAGAGCCAACACCAGCATCAACAATAAAACCAACAACTACTTTAACTGATAAAGGCAAAGGCATCCTGATTGAAGAACCTAAAAAGAAATCCTTATCACTAAAACAGAAACAACAACAACTTATTGAAGATAAAGAACTTGCAAGACAGGTGCAAGCTGAGCTTCTTGCTGAAGAAGAAGAGGCAAGAAGAGAGCAAGCTCAGAAAGCAGAAGAAGCAAGTCTTGCATTAATAAACTTATGGGATGACATACAAGAAAAATATGAAGCAGATCACATGTTAGCCCAGAGGATGTGGCAAGATGAACAGGAAGAGCTATCCTTAGAAGAAAAATCAAAGCTCTTTATGGAATTCTTAGACAAGCAAAAGAAGTTCTTTGCTCAAAAGAGGACTGAAGTAAAGAGGAATAAACCACCTACCATAGCACAGCAAAAGCAAATTATGTAGACCTATCTGAAAAATATGGGTGGATGGAAACAAGCTCAATTCAAGGGAATGAGCTACAACAGAATTAAAGAAGAGTTTGACATAGTTTTCAGAAGGGTTAACACTTTCATTGCTATGAATGAAGATGAGGTGGTAGGAGGATCAAAGAGAGCAGGAGATGAATTAGAACCTGATAGCAGTAAGAAGCAGAAAATAGATGAACAAACATAGCAGGTACAAGAGCAAACAAACAAAGGTATAGAAGAAGATACTAAGCAGTATATAACAGTGGTTTATGATGATGATGAAGAGCCAACTATTGATGTTGTACCTTTGGCTACAAAACTTCCAGATATTGTTGGTTGGAGAGTATATAAAGAGGGCATAAAGAAAGTAGTATATGAAATTAAAAGAGCTGATGGAAAGTTTTATATATTCTTCAGGTTTAATCAGATGTTAAGAAGTTTTAACACAAAGGATTTGGAGACTCTTTGGAAGCTTGTTAAGGAGAAGTATGGACCAACAAGACCATTGAAGCCACCAGTGTCTGATTAAGATTATCTTTTATGGGGTGATTTGAAGAATATCTTTGAACCTCATGTAGAAGATGAAGTATGGAGAAGACCTTTCTATAACCAGAAGGTGATAAACTGGAGGTTGATAGATACATGTGGACTTCATGAGTTGACAATTGATGCTATGCATATCTACATGTTGGTTGAAAAGAAGTATCTACTCACAAAGACTACATTAGGAAAGATGCTTGAAAGTAGGCTTCAAATGGAATATGGAACGAATGAAAGTATGGCAGATGAACTTATTTGGTTTCTTATAAGACTGAGGAATGAACAATGAAGTGTTTGGAAGCATCCTCCTGGTGATGGTTAAAGCTTTGAAGGAAACTTGATGATTTTAGAAGAAAATATCAAGTTTAGGGGAGGATTGTTGGGAATTAAAGCTTCCAAGGTATTAATGCTGCTCATAAGATTAAGACTGCTCAGGTATTACAAGGAAAATGCTCTAAGTCATTACTGCTGCTGGTTATAGAGTTACTGCTGCTAATGAAGGTTAAGACTGCTAGTGTATATTATAAATGCTGAGAACTTCAAGGAAATATACACTAAGTAGTTAATGCTGCTAGAAGAAAACTTAGTGCTGCTAATACTAAGTTACAACTGCTGAAGACTTAATGCTGCCAGAGTACAGAGTTAGTACTGCTAAGTGTTTATTAGTTCTGCTGGAGTATTAGAGTCAGTTTGATTTGTATAGAATGTTTAGATAAATATAGAAAAGATTATTTAAAGATTTATCTTGTATAGAAAGTAATTGTAAGCCAACTAAGACTCCTTAGTCTATAAAAAGAGGTCCTAGAGCATTGAGTTAGATATATTTATTCACGTATTATTCATACCTTCAAGGTTGTAAACCCTAATACTAAGAGAGTATTCGTATTAATAATATTGAAGCTGTTGGTTTTGTTTATTCTTGTGTTACTTTTCTTCTTAATACTATTGTTTAGATTCTGCATAAACCTTAGTAAATTCAATACAGTTTCTATACTAGTTGTGTTAGTTTACCTAGCATAACTAAACCTTTACAAGCTAAGGGAATTCGATCAAGTATATAACTGGGATCAACAATTATGGTTATATGGCTTTGGATATTTGTTTCCTATTCTATGTATTAGCATTTTCCTTCTAGGGATTTCAACATATGGTGATGTTTTAACGTACATTGGTTAGTCCCAGTGTATATTAATGATTCTGAGTATGTTGTTGTCCTTAGTTTAGCCTGTATTTTTGCTTGGTATGTATTGAGCATGGAATTTTGCCCATTGCCATTTGGTTTGGTATCCTTTTAGTTTCCAGGCAAGTGTTTGTTCTTTAGGAGTTTGTTCCTAATGAATCACTCACTTGGCCTTTGTTTGTAAATATTTCTCATTTTATATATTTATTTTATCTTTGTAAAAAAAGGATCCAATCTTACGATCTTAAGCTTGCAAAGACGAAGAGGATCCTAAATGATATCTCGATTATAAAAAACTTGTCACAAACAAACAATATATACAACATCAGGATTTCCACTGGGGAGTAAATAAAATTAACTATATATATTTATATATATATATATATATATATATATATATATATATATATATATATATAGGGTCCGGTTCTAGAGAAAAGTGTAATTAGTCAGAAAAGTGAGAAAAAAAGTTAAAAGGTAACTTTTGCAAACATCTCAAACTTTAGGGTGAATTTTGAAAGAATGCAAACAAACACGGCTGGTAACCATGAATCAGATACAAACACAGAGTTTAGTTCTCTCTCAAAATTCAAACACACATACAGTCACCGTCACCACCACCACAATTACCGTCGCCACCGTCTTCCACCATACAACCACCGCGTCAATCTTCACACCGAAGCCCAAACAGTAAGATGATCTACTCTATTTGTATGATAAGACGACTCACCGTCACCACCGCCATCGTCGCCACCGTCTTCCGTCGTGCAACCACCACGTCAATCTTAAAGTTTCAAATCAAACCTATAACAACACTCTTCGTAAGGTCAATTTGTTATTTAATTCATTGTATCATTTAATCCCTCACTTTTCATTATATAAATTTAACCTAGCGAAGATGTGGATGTTAAATAAATTATGATTAAAATTATCTATATTTTTAATAATTACAGATATAGTTTTAGGTATAGAATTTGTTTAAATTATACATCACTTACTTGCACTGTACAGCTAATTAGGTTTTGTTTTCGGGCTTATTAGCTTATCTGTTTCGGCATAAGCTCATTTTTTTGGCTTATTTTGGACTTACAAAAGCCCACACGTTTTTAAAATAAGCCGAAAATTTGAGCTTATGAAATATCAGCCGAAAACATATAAGCTTATACGCCCAACATATAAGCTTAAACAAACACCTCCCTTAGATTATGCGTTAGTTACTTGTACCGTACAACTAACCAGCGATGATTAACTTAATGTGGTTGAACGCGTATTATACATTAGTGCATCAACATTATCCATTACCCAATATGTTTGTTAGAGTAGGGCATCCATAGTGCAAGATTATACATTACTGCATCTTTATTATACAAGTTAGGTAAGGTAAAATCCTACAAGCTTTTTGGAACGGACTTATTTAATTGCATCTGTTTAATATACTTTAGCGCATCCTTTTGAAGTACTTTAGTGCATCCGTTTGACAATGTATATATTAGGGCATCTATGAGTATGATTAGTGCATCGAAAAGGTATATATTAGTGCATCGAATTGGCAGTGTTTACTTATCTTTGGTGTGTATTGATATCCCAGTTTCACTTGATATGGTCTATTAAGTTATGATTGTGTGTTGACTCATTGTTAAGATTTGGTTTAATTTGTTTATAATATACAGGTTTCGGTATTTAGTGCAGTTGTAACTACAGATGAAAATCTTAAATGAACATAAATGAACATTATCCATTACCCAATATGTTTGTTAGAGTAGGGCGTCCATAGTGTAAGATTATACATTACTGCATCTGTATTATACAAGTTAGGTAAGTTAAAATCCTACAAGCTTTTTGGAACGAACTTATTTAATTGCATCTGTATGATTTCAGATCAAAGTACAAGGATGATGATATCAGTTTAATGATGATGTTTTGTACTTGTGGTTGCTGTTGGTTTTTGAAGCACTGGTCCCTTTTTTGAGTGTTTGTAGTGCCAAATATTTTGGTTCATGGGTTTTTTATTTTGTTTTGTTATTTTCAAGTGAGAATTCTAGTGTGGTTGATTGGTTTTGGTCATATTGGTAGATAAAATTTGTATAATTGTAGCACATGATTGATTAAAGTTTTTATTCTTGGAATGTAACAGTGAATAAATTATAGGGTATGATTATTTTTCATCATTTGTGTTGCAATCTCTATAATGTCATATCAGCAATAGTTTCTAGGATTTTAAGGAATCAATTAGTTATCTTGTTCGATCTATTAAGAAAACAATAGTTTCTAGGATTTTTCCAAGGCACTAAATCTCATTTATATGTAACTAATGCAAAATAAATTAAGCTGTTGGTTGATTGCAATTTGAGCATAATTACGATGCGTTGTCCACTACTGGTTTAGAGTGTTTGCACTAGTTATAATGAGACACTATAGATCAGTTACGATGCGTTGGCCACTATTGGTTTAGAATCCAATGTTTATCACCTTGGTTAGCTAGAACATACTTTGATTAGCTGCTTCGTTATGCGTCAAATTCATCAGTACTTCAATTCAATCATGAAATGTTGATCTTGTCTTCTGTTCTGTCTCTGGTTTTTGACAAACCTGATGTTCTGGATTAAAAGTCACTGCCTTTACATAAACAATTTTATTCATTTGAGTTGTGTGGTTTATAACTTTATATATGTATAATTGAATCTCCCAAGAACATGGAGTTGTTGCACAAACACCATATGCAAATGTTAAATTAACTCCATAATTAGGCACCTAAGACTACTTTTAAGCTTGGTTTTTGTCTATTTATCAATAAAGTTATTCCCACTTGGTCATTTTCTTCGTTTGTTAATATTGAATATTCTCTGAACCTCTTTTTTCAAATGTTGTTTTTGTCATCGACTAACAATTCAATAATTTACCCTAAATGATGCATTAATTTTTGCACGACATGGCTAATTGGCTTGGAGTCAGTTTGATATACGTTAGCGCATCCGTTTGAGGTACTTTAGTGCATCCGCTTGACAATGTATATATTAGGGCATCTATGAGTATGATTAGTGCATCGAAAAGGTATATATTAGTGCATCGAATTGGTAGTGTTTACTTATCTTTGGTGTGTATTGATATCTCAGTTTCACTTGATATGGTCTATTAAGTTATGATTGTGTGTTGACTCATTGTTAAGATTTGGTTTAATTTGTTTATAATATACAGGTTTCGGTATTTAGTGCAGTTGTAACTACAGATGAAAATCTTAAATGAACATTATCCATTACCCAATATGTTTGTTAGAGTAGGGTGTCCATAGTGTAGGATTATACATTACTGCATCTGTATTATACAAGTTACGTAAGTTAAAATCCTACAAGCTTTTTGGAACGGACTTATTTAATTGCATCTGTTTGATATACTTTAGCGCATCCGTTTGAGGTACTTTAGTGCATCCGTTTGACAATGTATATATTAGGGCATCTATGAGTATGATTAGTGTATCGAAAAGGTATATATTAGTGCATCGAATTGGTAGTGTTTACATATCTTTGGTGTGTATTGATATCTCAGTTTCACTTGATATGGTCTATTAAGTTATGATTGTGTGTTGACTCATTGTTAAGATTTGGTTTAATTGATAATAGTAGGGCATCAATTTGTATTTTAATGCATCGTTGAACATACCTTGGGCATATGTTTGTATGTATAGTGCATCGATGAACATCTTAGGGGCATCGATGATTAAGATTAGTGCATCGGTGAGTAAGATTGGTGCATCGTACCCTACTATGTTGATAGTATTAATATGAAATGCCTTTGGCAGGCTAAGAATGGTGAACCGGAAAGCACACCAGAAGAAATTCTCTCAATGGTGAAGTCTTTGGCTAGTCCACGTCATCGCATACTCGTATTCCTTCAACAAAGCAGTGTGGAGTGGTGCTCATCTTCTTGGTTAGATGTCATTTGTGATATTGATCCAACCTTTCGAAGAACTTTAAGGTATATTAAATATTTTTTCTGATATGGCTCACTTTTGTTTAGTTATTCCTCGAGTATATTGCAGTATATAATTTCCTATCATAAGTTACATACATGAACCTAAACTGGCTAACTTTGTATTGAATATGAGGCATTAACGTTAAGTACCATTTAATGAAATCAGGAGACACTGGTAAAGTTATGGCAATCCGTAGTGTATGATTATATATTACTGCATCTGTATTATACATTAGTGCATCAACATTATCCATTACCTAATATGTTTGTTAGAGTAGGGCGTCCATAGTGTAAGATTATACATTACTGCATCTGTATTATACAAGTTAGGTTTGTTACAAATCCTACAAGCTTTTTGGAACGGACTTATTTAATTGCATCTGTTTGATATACTTTAGCGCATCCGTTTGAGGTACTTTAGTGCATCCGTTTGACAATGTATATATTAGGGCATCTATGAGTATGATTAGTGCATCGAAAAGGTATATATTAGTGCATCTGTTTTACAGTAATTTGAGGTGGAATAAGCTGCAGGATGTCATTCCTCCTGAAATAGGTGAATTGAAGAAATTAAAACACATGTGAGTCTCCTTATCTTTTTGACCTGGATAAATAATTTCTGGACTGTCCTCAAGATGTACATTTGATTGTATTACTTATATGGCTACAGATACTTGAGTTTTAATAGCTTCAAAAGGGAAATACCTAGGGAGCTTGCTAATCTTCCAGAGTTGCAGTATCTTCATCTGCACCAAAACCGGTTCATTGGCCTCCTTACAAAAACTTCGCCATTTGTAAGCGTTCATTTTCTCACTACCACTTTTATCTTTTAATCTAACATATATGCAACCCTCTGAGGATCTGAATGATAAACTGTGTTTGTCGGGATGTTGGTGACAATCATTTGGTTGGAACAATGAGGGAACTTATACGTATTGACTGATGTTTTCCAGCTCTGCGCAACCTGCCAACCTGTATGTCCATTTTCATCGACTAATCTATGGTTTTACCAGTTTTGTAGATTTTATTTACCCTTGTAATTAAATTTGCAGCTATCTAAGTAACAACTATTTGACTGTAGGTATTCCAGCACAGCTTGCAAACTTGATCAATCTGGAAATCTTGTATGTAGTAAAATATGGATGCGTATTTTTTTGAAATATGAATTTCCTATGGAAGATCAGGTATTCAATATTGGCTACTGCTGTGTGTTTTTTCTTTGTCATTGTGGTTGGGTTTTTATGTCTATATTTTTATAATGAATAAGGATTCGGTCATGTTATTACAAAAGTAATCCTTAAATTGGAATAGGGCATCAATGAGTAAGATTAGTGCATCGTTACACAATTATGGTGTACTTCTAGGTGTCTTGAGGCTTTGAGACCTGGGCGATTGATATTCTAGGATGGGGTTTCTCTCTAATTTGGGTTGTTCTTTAATCTCTTTCCATTTTGATATGTTGCATCAGTAGTAAAATTGTCAGTTAATATATTTTCTGATTTTTTTTTTACTTTATCAGAAAAACTTCCCTATGTAATGATGTTATTTTATTTGTTATACGTTTTTTGGAACTAGACATGTTTAGTTGGAAAGAGAATTGGACTTGTGGGTACCAGACGGTGAAAATATTGAGGAAAATATTTTCGTATGTTTAGTGATCCATTTGTGTATGTTTAATGCATCCATTTGTGTATGTTTAGTGCATCCATTTGTGTGCCTGGGACCGAATGGTTAGTACGGAAAATATTAATGAAAATATTTTGGCTGTATCTAAAATACCAAGTTGGATGATCCAAGCAGTATCTTAACTTGAAAAAATTAATTGATTTTGGGCTGTTTCAGGACTACAATAATAAGCTAGCTTAATTGCGAGCTGGAAAAAGCAACAACCCTATAAGCATTTGGCTACACTGAGGTATTCTTCATCGGTTATCGTGTTCGAGTTCTGCTGCAAGTATTTATGTGCTGTCAGGATTTATTGTTACTGATTTGGTTCGTCGCTCCAAGTTTAGTTCTCAATTCGTCTGCAAGTTCAGTCTATTTTTCAGATGTGGATAATGTGTTGTTGCTGCAAGTTCAGTTAAAGATTGGTTCGTGGCTGCAAGATTTGTTTCAAGTTGTCTGCAAGTTACTCGTCTGCAAGTTCATTTTTCCTCGCCCTTTGTCTAGTTTGAAATATCATGTCCTGTTTTTTTTTCTTGCTAATCTGATGTATATGATGGTAATGATGGCGCAGGTTGAGGGGTAAGGTTGAATTACCATGTGCTGTTTTTTTTTCTTGCTAATCTGATGTATATGATGGTAATGATGGTGCAGGTTGAGGGGTAAGGTTGCAAAGGAACGGAAAGAGGCTAAAAAGGAACACGAGCACCAAATCCATATGGTAGTTGCCCCAGGTGCCATGGCTAAAGATCCATCTGCTACAAGTGCTAAGGCCCGTCTCAAAGTGAAGGTTCAACGTGAATTTGATGATAACCGGATGGAAGAATGATTGTTATCTTTTATGCTTAAATGTTTTTGTGCTCGTATCTTTTTTCCTTGTAAACACCATACATTTCCTGATATTTGAAACTCAAACGATTGGAGTTATCAAGTTTTGACATGTTTTGTCTAGCCTGCAAATATTTTTTTGAGCATCCCTTATATTATATTTTGCATTTTATAGAAATAAGCAACAACATTATATAGTGCAAACAAGCAATCTTAAAGCTAAAATATATGTGTGAAATATCACTATTGGACTATTATAGTGCATAAAAAATTACAATCAACGCTTGTGTTGAAGATGTTCGAACATATTCTAAGCATAAAAATATGCACAACATGAAAATGTTATTGTATGCTTGTTAAAGCATTTGAATACAGCCCCTAAAAGAGCTAAAACACTATCTAGGCTTAAAATGAAAAACCCTGTTATACCAAATAGAGTGCAAAGTCATGTGAAATAAATCATATTTAAGAGGCTTAACATTCTACAAAAAAATGCCTCTGAACTTTCTTCACTCCATACATATTTTTCGTCCGTGATTGCTGCGAGCATGCTCTTTAAATCAGGAACATATTTTTTCGGCTACAATGATCGAAAATGCATACCAAAAGTGTCAGAAATAATAACCGGCACACACTCGAAAAAGATTGCCACCACAACCTGTGGGCTGTTAACTTCGTACCCTTTCGGGCATATGCAATACTTGCTGCTCTTCATATGTTCAATGTAGTCCATCTTGCTAGCAACACCAGGTGGCATAGGACCATTACCTTCATATCAACATCTTCATTGGCCCAATATTCAACTAAAAAATTAACCAAAACAATTAGATAACATTACAATGTAAAATCAGTGCGTCACAGTTATAAAATTTCATTGAGACATTTTATCAAACACCTTGTGTGCAGTTTTATAAACACGTTTTAGATGCATTTTTTTTCTCAATTTTGTTTCAAAAAACTATTCTATACAGTGAATCATGTCAATAAACTCTTATAATCAATATATCAATGAACAAACGTGTAACTACCGAGGAAAATTTCAATAAACAAAACCTGAACTCATAATAAACGAGAATCCATACAAATAAACACTAAGAAACACACATATATAAACTAATAAAACTGTAATTGGCATCATTTAAACAACTAACCATGATCTTCAATTTGAGAAATTAATGACGAGAGGATCAAGTGCATCTTATCAGTTATACAACCTTGATCATCAAATAGTGTGTTGATTGAAGGATTTAATCAAAAAAAAAAGAAATGAGAAATTATGACTAGAGGATTTAATCACAGAGCGTACAGAGCGTATGATCAGAGAAAAAGAAAAGAAAAAAAAATGAAAAGAATTAGGCATTATATATGTTAAGGAAGAAAATAGTGTAAATTTATAAAACCGTCCCTGAAGAATGAACGAAGTAACAAACAGGTCCCTGTAGTTGTTGAAAAAAAGAAGGTGGGAAGGGAGGGGGTAATTTGCACTATTTTTCTACTTTTCCACCAAAGTGTATTTTTTCCAAGAACCAATATATATATATATATATATATATATATATTCTATTTTAATATTTCCTGTTTCTATTTTTATTTAAGGCTACCCGCAATAAGGCATGCAACCGATTGGGTTGTGAAGGTTGCACTCGGTCGGCCTTGTTGTGGGCTTCTGGGTCGTTGTTGGTCGAGTGGGATGAGGGTCGAGGAGCCGACCGATTTACACACTCGGTCACATGCCATGTACAAATGAAAAAATTGTACCGTTTGACTTTTTTAAATTTAAACCCTTTACCTTATAAATACCCCATTCATTTCACCATTTTATACACAAATTCAAACCACTTTTCTCTATACACATTCAAACACATTCTCTCTATACACTTTTACCCATTTAATCTACAAAATATCTTCCGATCTATTCTTTTATACATCTTCGGACGATGAAGATGAAGTTGATAGCGATGTTGCATTTTTTACGGCGGTCTGTAGTGCGGCTATTGAAGCGTTAAAGCCAAAAATTCAACGAACCCAAATAGATAGGGATCATTAAGGTGCTCATGATCATTTAGTGGCGACTTACTTCTCCAAACACCCAGTGTATGACGAAGCAACATTTCTTACGCGGTTTCGAATGAGCCGAAAACTATCCAAACAAATTGTTCGAGAGGTAACCGATCATTCCTGTTATTTTCAACAAAGACCTGATTGTTTGGGAAGAGTTGGGATTTCTCATTGATGAAGTGTACTTCCGCAATTCGGCAAATGGCATACGGAGCCGTTTATGATGCTCTCGACGAATATCTGCAAATGGGTGCGACAACATCCCGTGAGTGTCTCGTATATTTTTGTGACACCATTATGGAGTTATATGGAGAAGAGTTTTTGCGAAAGCCAACATATACGGACACTGAAAAACTCTATGCTCATCATGAGGAAAAACATGGGTTTCCTGGGATGATAGGAAACATTGATTGTACGGATTGGCTGTGGGAGAATTGGCCCGTTGCTTTTAAAGCTCAATATTGTAGGAGGGATCACGGGCCAGATCCATTCATTTTGTTGGAAGCTATTGCCTCCCAAGACTTATGGATTTGGCATGCGTTCTTTGGTGTCTCTGGGATGAACAAAGACGTGAACGTTTGACGTAAATCCCCTATTTTTAATGATCTCAAAGCAGGGAAAGCACCAGATGTTTCATTTGTAGATAACGACGTGACTTATAAAAGGGGATATTATCTTACTCACGGGATATATCCGGAATGGTCCGTTATTATTAAGTCCATAAAAAACCCAGGGACGAATGATCACAAACGAAAATTGTATAAAACGAAGCACGAAGCAGAAAGGAAAGATGTGGAACGAGCTTTTGGTGTCATAAAGAAAAAGTGGAACATACTTAAACAACTGCCTCGTGGGATGGCGGAACGTAAAATAATGGATATAATGTACACATGTGTCATATTACAATGATATTACATGATTCCGGGCAGGCAATATCTCCCATATTTTTTTGAGAGGAGCAACATCGTGATGATGATCCCATAAGAACGCATGAAGAAACGTTAGAAATTATTCGGGAGATACACAACAAAATAGCTCATCTAAGCCTAAAAGCCAATTTAGTGGAACACATCTGATATCGTGAAAATCAACACTAGTTTAGTCATTTTATTTGAAGTTTTATTTCTAATGTTTTAAATGTATTTAAATTATTATGTAATGGTTTTTTATTATTAACGAAATTTAATTTTGTTGTTAATAAAAGTGGAAAATAAAAGATGTTGATCGCTTTACTGTGCCTAAAAGATCGTCTATAGGTCGTAGAAGAGAGAAATTTGATGTGCCTAAAAGTTGCTGGGTTGTTAGGCTGCTTGCAGTGGATTGGTCGAGGGGATCGGTTTTTGTTGGGAATTAAATATTCAAGAAGGTTAATATCGGGTTCTAATCAAAGAAATACTCTAAGTGTGTTTCTGCTGCTAGTGCATTTGGTTCCTGCTGTTAATGTTTGTTCCTGCTGCTAGAACATTTGATTATGCTGCTAGCGATAAATGATTCTGCTGCTAGGCTTAACATTCTGCTGCTGTTGATCCTGCTGCTAGTGTACTTGATCCTGCTGCTAGCGATGACTCATTGCTGCTGCTAATGAACATTTTGCTGCTAAGTGGATAAGAATGAAAAGATATTATTTGTATTTTGGTCAACAATATACGGTAGATAATATCTTACCCCATGTGCTTAGTTAACAAGTTGTGTACACAGATACATGTTGTATCTTATGTACTGACACACTCAAGATAAGTTAACATGTAGTTCGGCTAGACTTTAAGCAATATGTAAAGATCTTCTTGGACTATAAAAGAAGATCTTAGTCTCGATATTATGTGTCGAATAATTAAACTTTCATAACTGTTAGAACTAGAACAAAACACAAGAATATCACAAGTTAGAAAAACTTAAGATTCAAGGTTGTAACCCTAGTGATAATTCAAGATCACTCGTATTATTATCATTAATAATATTGAATCGTTTGATATTAATCTTTCATTGTTCCTTGTTCAATAACAAACACAACCCTTCCATTTCCATATAATCATAATAACCTTCTAAGTGTGATTAAGTAGATTCCGCATACTTAATCATATTCATTCAATATATCATACACACAAAGTACGTAAGGTTTAACCACCTTAACCGTGTGCAACAATCCTAACAAGTGGTATCAGAGCATCAGGCTGATATTATTGATTTAGAAGAAGAAGCTAAAGAAATGGATGTTGAATCTATTCAGACAAATGTTGCTACAAAGATTCCCATGCTCAAACAGAATGAGTTTGAGATGTGGAGGCTAAGGATAGAGCAATATTTCCAAGTGCAAGACTATGCACTTTGGGAAATCATTGAAGATGGAAACTCTTACCAGCCTACCACCACTACATCAACAGTGGACGGCAAAGTTGTGTCAACCCTGCAGACAAAGCCATCATCTGCAGAAGATAGAATAAAGAAGAAAAATGACTTGAAGGCAAGAAGCATGCTGATGATGACCATTCCCAATGATCAACTCTTAAACTTCAGCAAGTTCAAAGATGCCAAGTCATTGTTTGAAGCTATTATTGCCAGGTATGGTGGAAATGAAGCCACCAAGAAAACCCACAAGACACTGCTCAAGCAGCAGTTTGAAAACTTCTCCTCTACATACAATGAATCTCTTGACCACATGTTTAATAGGCTTCAGAATATTGTGAGCCAACTTGCTATTCTTGGGATTGAAATGCCTCAAGAAGATTTGAACTCAAAATTTCTGAGAAGCTTATCAGAAGAGTGGGCTATGCATGTTGTTGTCGGGAAGAACAAGCCAGACTTAGACACCATGGAACTGATGGACTTGTATAGCAACTTCAAGATTGTAGAGCAAGATTTGAAGAAGAATGGAGGTACTAGTTCTAATACTGGGAACAAGGCATTTATGTCAACTCCTAGTACCTCAAAATCAAGTGAAGAGTTGAAAGTTGTTGATGATGTTGGTGCTGCTAGTTCATCAAGTAGTACCATAAGTATTTTGGATGAAAAGACTTGTTGTGCCTTTCTTACAAGTCAGAATAATGGGTCCATGCTCTCCTATGAAGACCTCCAAGAGATCCATGAAGATGATCTGGAGGAAATGGATCTAAAATGGCAAATTTCTCTTCTTAGCATGAGAGCCAAGAAGTTCTATCACAAGACGGGGAAGAAGCTCATAATCAGCAACACTGATGCTGCTGGTTTTGATAAGTCAAAGATAGAGTGCTATAACTGCCACATGATGGGTCATTTCTCAAGAGAGTGCAGAAGACCAAGGCAGCAAGATAGCAAGAATAGAGGTTTTGGAAGCAAATCCAAAACAGAGGAGGTTATTGAGCCAAAAGCTATGGTAGCTATTGATGGCTTAGGTTTTGATTGGAGCTTCATGGCAGATGAAGAAGAAACTCCTGCTCAGATGGCACTTATGGCTTTTTCTGCTACTGAGGTACAAAATCATAAAGCTTGTTCAAATACTTGCACTGCTCTTAATGCTCTACAGGTTTTAATCAAACAATATGATGATCAAAAGAAAGAGCTAAGCAGCACTTTTCAAAACTTTATAAACTATAAGTGTGGATTAGAGACTTTAGAGAAACAAATCACACACTATAAAGAAAATGAATTAGCTTTTTCTGATGACAAAGCTCTCCTAAGACAGGACATATTCTTTAGAGATGCTGAAATTAAGCTTTTGAGAGAAGCTTATGATAGGGTCAAAAAGGAAAATGAAAACATTCACTTGACTACTGAGGCACTAGAACATGCTTCTAAAAGTGTGCACAATATAGTAGAATGTCAGGTGATTAATAGAGCTAAGTCAGGAGTAGGATATAAGAGTGTCCCACCTCCTTATAGAGGCATCCCTAAACCCCCAGGGATTGACCTAGTAAATTCAGGTTTACCTGAGTTTCAAGAACCAATCATGGAATATGGTTCTAAGGCTAGCAAGAGCCTTAAGGTAGAAAAGATAAGTAAAAGTTTAGATAAAACTTTACTTTATCAGGACAAGGTGTCCTTTGTTAAGAAATTAGATGCTATAGTTGTTGAGGATTGCACAACTGATAGTGATGAAGAAGAACAGGTTATGTCTAAACCTGAAGTGGTTAAGAAAGTAGGAACAAGTGTTCCTAAGATAGTCAAACACAATACTGATAGGCTTCATTCAAACATTAAGCATGTTAGGCAACAAGTTAGATATTGTGAGCAATATAGAACCACCAACAAGCCCAGAGGTAACCAAAGGAATTGGAACAACCTCAAGTCTAACCAATTAGGTGATGACTTTGCTTTTAATAACAAAGCTTGTTACACATGTGGTAGTTTTGACCATCTTGCAGCTTTCTGCAACCATTGGGTATCTGGTTATGAAAACAATAGGGTGAATTTCAAAAGGCAAACTCCTCAATCTCACTTTCACTCTAGTTCTAGTGTTAAAAGAACACACCCCAGAGTAGTCAAAAACAAGTCTGGCTCAAACTCAGATCCTGCTGCTAGACTAATGGATCCTGCTGCTAAACAAATTGTTCCTGCTGCTCGACCATTTATGACTATTAACCCAAAATCAACAGCTAAGGGTGCAAAAACATTTTTCAAACATGCATCAAAGACTGTTTTAAGGCCCATTCAAACAAAAGCAGTGGTCCAAAAACAAGTTTGGAAACCAAAGGGTAGAACTACAAAGTTAGCAGATTCTGCTGCTAAGCGTGTGGTTCTTTCTGCTGCTAAGGGAAACAGGGCAAATGCTGTTAAGGCCTCAGCATGTTGGATTCTAAAATCCAATGTTGCATCAACTATCCTTAAAAGATTGAATTACATTGACGCAAGAGGCAGATCCAAGTAAGTAATGGCTCGGGTCCCCAAAAGAAACTAACACTCTTATTTATGTGCAGGAACATTCGAATGATCAGGAAGAGGATCAAGGATACTCAGATAGTGGATGTTCAAGGCACATGACATGCAACAAGTCTTATCTCTTAGATTTTCAATCAATAGATGGAGGCTATGTTACCTTTGGAGGAGGTGTTGGTGGCAAAATTTCCGGTAAAGGTACCATTAAAACTGGAAATTTAGATTTTGAAGATGTGTTCTATGTAAAAGAGCTGAATTATAATCTTTTTAGTGTCTCACAAATGTGTGACAAAAAGAACAATGTTCTTTTCTGTGAGACCGAATGTCATGTACTTTCTCCTGATTTTAAGATGCCTGATGAAAATCAAGTACTTCTTAGAATTCCTGGAAAGGGAAATATGTACAGTGTAGACATGAAGAACATTGTTCCTAAAAAGAATTTAACTTGTCTTGTTGCAAAGGCCACATTGGATGAATCAATGAAATGGCATAGAAGGCTTGGTCATATTAACTTCAAAACCATAAATAAAATTGTTAAGAATGGTTTGGTAAGAGGTTTACCTCACAAAAGATTTGAAAATGATCAAACATGCATTGCTTGTCTAAAAGGCAAACAACACAAAGCCACTTGTAAGCCCAATATTTTTAACTCTATCAATCAATCATTTTTTATGCTGCATATGGACTTATTTGGACCTGTTTCAGTAAGTAGTATACTGCATAAGAGATATTGTCGTGTTATAATTGATGACTATAGTAGATTTACATAGGTTTTCTTTCTATCTACTAAGGATGAGACTACAAGCATCCTTAAGACATTCATTACACAGATAGAAAACCAAGTAGACAAGAAAGTGAAGGTCATTATATGTGATAATGGGACTGAGTTTAAGAATAGAGTTATGGATGATTTCTGCAAACAAAATGTATTAAGAGAGAATTTAGTGTTGCTAGAACACCACAACAGAATGGTGTGGTTGAAAGAAAGAATAGAACACTAATTGAAGCTGCTAGAACAATGTTAGCTGATTCTAAGCTACCTATAACTTTTTGGGCTGAAGCAGTCAACACTACTTGCTATGTTCAAAATAGAGTTTTAGTTATTCAGCCTCACAATAAGACATCATATGAACTTTTTAGAGGTAGAACTCCTGCAATAGGATTTCTTAGACCTTTTGGATGTCATGTGACAATTCTCAATACCTTAGACCATTTAGGAAAATTCGATGGTAAAGCAGATGAAGGATTCTTTGTTGGATATTCTCTTAATAGCAAAGCATTTAGAGTATACAACACAAGAACTTTGATTGTAGAAGAAAACCTACATGTGGAGTTTTTAGAAGATAAATCCAATGTAGAAGGTCAAGGACCAAAAAGGCTATTTGATCTTGAAGTTCTAACCAAATCAATGAATTATGTGCCTGTTGTTGCAGAAACTAATGAATTTTCAGGTTCACAAGCAACAGATGAGGCAAGGTTAGAAAAGGAGACAAAACAAGATCATGTTTGGATGCCAATATGGTCAAGTACAATTGTGGAATCAACTTCAACAACTGATGAATCTTCTTCTAGCAAGGCTAAAGAAGGTGTTGAAGATGAAAGCAAAGAAGATGGAACTCAGGAACAACAAAATGTTTCTGCTGGTAGCATTTCTGTTGCTGCTGGTAGTGTATCTGTTTCTGCTGGTGATTCTGCTGCTAAGCTTACTGATTCTGCTGTTCAGCCAACTGATTCTGCTGCTGGCTCTTCAGAAACAAAAGAAGCAGAATTCTCAGATAATGAGGTAGATTTCAACAATCTTCCAACAAATTATCAAGTTCCTACTACTCCACAAACAAGAATTCACAAAGTCCATTCCCTAGATAATGTGATTGGAGATGTACAGTCAGGTGTGAAGACAAGACAACAACTGATGTCTTCAGACCAACAAGGGCTTCTTGATGCCCTTTATGCTTCAAAGCAGCATGAGTTTTCAAACTCTTGCTTGTTTGTATGTTTTCTCTCACAAGATGAACCAAAGAATATTCTGAAAGCCTTAGATAATTCAAGCTGGGTAGAAGCTATGCAAGATGAGCTTCTTCAGTTCAAGATTCAGAAAGTATGGGTGCTAGTTAATTTACCTAGGAATGCAAAGGTAATTGGCACTAGATGGGTTTTCAAGAATAAAAGGGATGAAAGGGGAATAGTGATTCGAAATAAGGCTAGATTAGTAGCCCAAGGGTACACACAAGAAGAAGGAATAGACTATGATGAGGTTTATGCTCCAGTAGCAAGGATTGAGGCAATTAGGCTTTTCTTAGCTTATGCTTCATTTTTAGGCTTCACAGTCTACCAAATGGATGTCAAAAGTGCATTCTTATATGGAACAATTGAAGAAGAGGTGTATGTTTCACAACCTCCAGGCTTCATTGACCCATTACATCCAGACAAAGTGTATAGAGTAGTGAAAGCTCTATATGGCCTTCATCAGGCACCAAGAGCTTGGTATGCAACACTAGCTTCCTACTTATTAGAAAATGGATTTCAAAGAGGAAAGATTGATCAGACACTTTTCATCAAACAGCACAAGAAGGATCTTCTGTTAGTGCAGGTGTATGTGGATGATATTATCTTTGGATCTACTAGGAAGGAGATGTGTTTAGAGTTTGAGAAACTTATGCATGATAAGTTTCAGATGAGTTCTATGGGAGAACTTACATTCTTTTTGGGTTTGCAAGTTAAGCAATCATCTGAAGGCATATTTATTAGTCAAGACAAATATGTTGCAGAGATACTTAGAAAATTTCAATTTGCTGATTCAAAAATAGCAAGCACATCAATGGACTCTGAGAAGCACCTTCTGAAAGATGAAGATGGAGAGAGTGTAGATGTACACACTTACAGATCTATGATAGGCTCTTTGATGTACCTTACATCATCTAGACCTGATATCATGTTCCCTGTTTGTGTTTGTGCAAGATTTCAAGTTACTCCAAAAGTTTCTCATTTAACTGCAGTCAAGAGAATTTTTAGATATCTTAAAGGTCAACCAAGGTTGGGTATATGGTATTCTAGGGAATCTCCTTTTGACTTGGTAGCATATTCGGATAGTGATTATGCTGGTGCTAGCTTGGACAGAAAGTCAACAACTGGAGGATGTCAATTCCTTGGGTGTAGACTTGTCTCATGGCAGTGTAAGAAGCAAACAAGTGTGGCAAATTCAACAACTGAAGCTGAATATATAGCTGCTGCAAGTTGCTGTGGTCAGGTTCTATGGCTTTAAAACCAACTCCTTAACTATGGGTATAATTTCTTAAACACTGTTATTCATATTGATAATAGTAGTACAATTTGTATTATTAAAAATCCAGTGCAACATTCTAAAACAAAACACATTGAAATTAGACATCACTTTATAAGAGATTGCAATGAGAAAAGATTAATTCAAGTACTTAAAATTGCTTCAGAATTCAATTTTGCATATCTGCTAACCAAAGCTTTTGATGTTGGAAGGTTTCAATACTTGGTAGCAAGTATTGGAATGCTTAATCCTTAATGATTTTAAACTTTGTGTTTTTGTCAATAAATTTTAGATTGTGCTGCTAGTTTTAAAAGTTACTACTGCTATTACAAAAGTTTGTGCTGCTAGTACAAATTTTAATTTGTGTTATTCATACAGTTAGTCCTATGTTTATTCTAATGTAAGACAAGTACTTTGTACATTGTTCTTTTGGTTTTAGACTAACAATTTCAGGTATGAACATGTGAACACAAAAGATGTTTCAAGTGAAATGGAAGCAGCAGAATTGAGATATTAGTTGCTGACATATTAGGTTTATGATGGACTAAGTTTGGGAATTTAAAACTCCTTAAAACTTCTTTCTTGAAACCTAAGTATGATATTTCACATTGAATTGATGACTTAGTTAATCAGATAGTAACTGATGCAACTCACTTTCTATCATTTTATACTTTTTAAGTATAATGTGCAAGTCTAAGGACATCTGATAGAAAGAACTACTAGTAAAAGTGAATCTAACACTTGTGTTAGAGGCAACAATTACTATGAGCTGGAAACCCTGTCAAGAAAGCCTTTTGAATAGGTTTATCTTTACACAGTCAGTTATTTATAACTGAAAAACATTGGTTCTCACACAACCAGAGGTTGCTTTAAACCGAAATTTTGATTAAGTGTCTGTTATACACTTAATCCCTTCAAAATGGTTGAAAGCAGTATGATTTTTCAATTCTAAAATCATGAACATACTGCTAAGTCAAACAATTTCTTAAAACAAGGATTTTCAAAGGATTCACAAAAACCATCCATTGATGGATCATGAATCAAATGTCCAATGAATCACCTCTCATAGAGTTAACACACCTAGAAGTGATGAGGGCAGTATCTTAAACTCTTAAGGAATTGATGGCTTCATGTACAACATTGTCTGAAAACAAGTTCACATTGGTAGATCAGATAATGATGGGATGATGGTGAGAGATCTTCCAAACAGGGGAGGATAAAATTTTATTTGCTTCAGGGGAGGAAATAAAAACCCAATGTATGGAAGGAGAAGACAAGAGCATACAAGATGATGACATGGAGGTTGAAAATGACAAGAATAGAGCTTATTCTGGAGTATTATATATATTCAGAAGGGATGAAGCATTCCAAAGGAGAAAGTTCTATCTAGGTCAAACGAAGAAAAGTTTCAATTTCAGTTTACCACGTTTGTTCATCACTTGCAAAGGCATGCTGATAGATGATTTCACTTGTTGAATCAAGCATCCAAGATACACAGCAACATTGCCTCTTATAATTCCTCCATCCAAGGAAATTGCACCATCTTTTAGTCCAAGATTGGAGCAATGTATTGATATTGTTAAAGTCAAAAAGGAACAAAGCAGATGAATTACTGAGAAGATATTTAATCTTGAAGAACAGAAGTGTTTGAAAGATCTTCACAATCCATAATTTAATTCAGAAACATGTTGAAATGGATTCACATGTTTAGGGGAGGATTGTTGGGAATTAAATATTCAAGAAGGTTAATATCGGGTTCTAATCAAAGAAATACTCTAAATGTGTTTCTGCTGCTAGTGCATTTGGTTCCTGCTGTTAATGTTTGTTCCTGCTGCTAGAACATTTGATTCTGCTGCTAGCGATAAACGATTCTGCTGCTAGGCTTAACATTCTGCTGCTGTTGATCCTGCTGCTAGTGTACTTGATCCTGCTGCTAGCGATGACTCATTGCTGCTGCTAATGAACATTCTGCTGCTAAGTGGATAAGAATGAAAAGATATTATTTGTATTTTGGTCAACAATATACGGTAGATAATATCTTACCCCATGTGCTTAGTTAACAAGTTGTGTACACAGATACATGTTGTATCTTATGTACTGACACACTCAAGATAAGTTAACAAGTAGTTCGGCTAGACTTTAAGCAATATGTAAAGATCTTCTTGGACTATAAAAGAAGATCTTAGTCTCGATATTATGTGTCGAATAATTAAACTTTCATAACTGTTAGAACTAGAACAAAACACAAGAATATCACAAGTTAGAAAAACTTAAGATTCAAGGTTGTAACCCTAGTGATAATTCAAGATCACTCGTATTATTATCATTAATAATATTGAATCGTTTGATATTAATCTTTCATTGTTCCTTGTTCAATAACAAACACAACCCTTCAATTTCCATATAATCATAATAACCTTCTAAGTGTGATTAAGTAGATTCCGCATACTTAATCATATTCACTCAATATATCATACACACAAAGTACGTAAGGTTTAACCACCTTAACCGTGTGCAACAATCCTAACAGTTTTACTCGGTCGAGGCCAATGTGGTGGTTTGGTCGTCGGTCGGTCGAGGAACGAAGAAATCCCAACTTTGTCGAATATACGACCGAGTTTTATACACACTTGCCTTTTTTTTTCTTCATTTACATAAAATAAAATAAAAACAACATAATATTACCCACACTCTGCTTCAAATTCAAATTCAAAAATTTCAAAGAAGGAATTCAAATTCAAATAATTCAAATTCAAAAATTTCCCTATATATACCCACACTCTGCTTTGTTTCTCTCACACACACAACTCACACACACACACACAACTTCTTATCAAATTCTCTTAAACAATGTCTCAACAAGACTTCTCCCAGCAATTTCCCAACGAAAACAACTTCTCCCAACAGTTTCCCAACGTAAACAACTTCTCCCAATAGTTTCCTAAAAACACGAAAGATGAACCGGTTAACACTCCACCAGCAGATATCTTTCCGGTATTCCCAACGGAAGAGGAACCGGTTGTGGAACACGAAGCCAATCCGTTTCAACTTACAGAGGAACAACTACGACGAATTGAGTAGGATGAACAAGTATTTAGAGAAATAGAAGAAAACGAAGCAAGAGAGGAAGCTGCTCGTAAGGAGCAGGAAGCAAGGGAAGCTGAATACCGCAAGAACAACTTGTTTGACATCTTGTACAACGAGTATGAAGAGAGCAAGATTGCAGAGGGTTTTGAAGAATTATATGATGAGTGTTATAACTCGGACTTTTCATTGTAATTTGTATTTTCATTTTCATTTCCGTATCATAGTTTGTATTAATCTGTAATTCGTATTTTCAATGCAATCCGTTTAATGTATTTTCATTTCAATGTCGTACTCTGTTTTGCTAGGTAATACGAAATTTAACATAAAAGTTGCAATACAAAATTTAAATAAAAGTTACAATACGAAAATTAAACCAACACATAAATTTGTTGTTTAATTTATGTAATATTTTTATTATTAATTAAGTTTAAATTTGTTGTTTAAAATATCTGAATTAAAAAAAAAAAAAAAAAAAAAAAAAAAAAAAAAAAAAAAAAAAAAAACTTGGTCGCCACTGTGGCAACTTGATCGCCGTTAAGTCGTCAGAAAGAGAAAGCTGATGTGCCAGGTCGTCTGCAGGTCTGCTAGTATCCTTATGTTGGGTAGTCTAAGAGCATATGCAATGGCAAAAACCATTCATAGTTTTTTGCATTTACTTTTTATACTTGTTGCATTTAATGAATGAGTTTTTTAATTATATATTTTGTTTCACAATTAATGTTTAGCTCATTTTGGTGCAATAGCTTTTTATTTTTGTTGTCAAACGCTTGCTACTTAAAAAGTCATTGCTAAAATGTGTTTTAAAAACATACTAAAAGCTTATCAACAAGTCTTTGTTTCAATGCTAAAAAACATACCATAAACTTTTCTAAATAGTAAAAAGTGTTTTAAAAACCGCCCCATTCGAGATGCTCTAACACACTCACAAGTGGCTCAACTTGTTATCACCCACGTTGATTTGATATCATAACATATTCCACACCTACGCAACCTTCAAAACACACACACAAAAACGCATAGTTAACATCACCAACCAAAAATGACAGAACAAGTTCAACAAATAGAAGAAGTGGTCCTACTAGATTTCTGGGCTAGCATGTATGGTATGAGGGTTAGAATAGCTCTAGCTGAAAAGGGTGTACCTTATGAATACAAAGAACAAGACTTAAGGAACAAAAGTCAGCTTTTGTTGGGTATGAACCCGGTTCACAAGAAAATCCCGGTTCTTATTCATAATGGTAGACCGGTTTGTGAGTCTGGTATCATTGTTGAATATATTGATGATGTTTGGAATGATAAAGTTCCTTTGTTTTCTGATGATGCTTATGATAAAGCACGTGGCAGGTTTTGGGCTAATTTCATTGACACCAAGGTAACTTTATTTAGCAAGTTTCAAGTAGATCTACCTATTTGCTCATGAATTTCACAAACAATAAAAATAAGGAGTACATTTTATAAAGAAAAGGGTGATAGAATTTGCTAGTGATTATATATTTTGGACATGCCGACGTTGATAAATGATCGTGTCCTATTTTGATTGACCAAGTGGTTTGTGATTAAAGAGTTGGTCACCAACCATTTTATTTTTCAATGCTTATTTAGGGGGTACTTTAGGATTGCTTATTTTATACTTGTGCTTTGAAGGAAAAAGCAGGTTCTTCACTTTAAGTGCATATCTATATATCATACAGAAATGTTGATTTATATTTAGCACTAGTTATTAATGCTTATTAGTGCATTAAGATATATATAGATGCCACCCAAGTGTTCAAAAATTTTCATTAAGGACACACCCGAACATCGAAAAAAACCTTTGAGCCCACCCAACTATACATTTAGTGTCGTTTACCGATTTCGACAAGTTTGTTATTGGCACTACAAAAAGAAATCTTTACACATTTTTTTCCTACACACTTCTAGAATGTGTATAAGATTTTATGGGTTTTTGAACATTTAATAATGTGTAAAATTTGGTTACATTAATAAGGGTGAATTTTTTTAAAGAACAATAGATAGAAAACAATTTCACACTTTTAAGTGCGGAGAATCTCCACACGTATAAGTATAAAAATCAATTATAACAACCAATTTCCAACACTAGAGAAAAGTATGTAGAAATTGGGCATTACAATTGATTTCCACAGTTGTGAAGAAATTTTTGATTCCTTCACACTTATAACTTTATAAGCGTGAACTTTTTCTATGATATAATTACAAGTGTGAAAAATCTTTTGTCTTTTAGAGTTTTTTCACACTTATTAATGCAATCAATTTTAACACATTATTGAGAGGGTGTTTTGGTCATTTTAGAACTTTCAGTGTGATTGCAGCTTCAGCTTCAAATTTCAGCGGTATTGTCATTTTTCAGTTTTCCAGCATGTTTTGTATGCAGGAATTGACATAATTTAGCATGATGGGACCTTAATTGTTAATCAGGTGGCCTCTAAACGTGTTTTGGTGGACTTAGTGAAATTCTTTGAATACTTAGGTGGGCTTGTGCATACGTTCCCCCTTTTAAAATAAGCAGGTAAACATTTAAATACCACACACCCTATAATACCCGCGCGTTGCGGCGGCGGGTATCTTGAAATAAAATTTTGCGGTGAATCATGTATTTTAGTTTATTATGCTCTTTTTGACAATAAATTTACGGATATCAAGAATTTCATATGACGTATTTTAACTCCTTAACTAAGGAATTTATTTCGTCTTTTTGGGTTTTTTTTAAAGCCATTCGTATAACATGAGCCCGTTTGGCCGGTGCAGCCCGTGCCCGTTCGGGCTCGAGCCTGTTTGGCTCGTGCCCGTTCGGACTCGAGCCCATTTGGCCCGTTGCCCGTTCGGGCTTAAATATTTGTATAATGTGCTTTATTATTTGTATTAGTGACATTTAATGCAGGAATTGTGTTTAAGTTGGTTGTACAATATGCTTTGATAATTTGTATTTCTTATGTAAGAGGTGTTTTAATAACTGCATTAATTGTATTTATTAACCAGTTAATTAATTGACTACATTAAATATCTTGACTACATTAATAGCATTAAAGTGGTGTTTTGTCTTTTTAATATGTGCATTAAAGTGGTGTACTGTAAATTATGTTTCTTGTTTTGTAAGTCTGCAAATTATGAGTGAGAATGTGCATTAAAGTGGTGTACATTATGCTTCTTGTCTTGTACGTCTTAAAATTAAGAGTGAGGTGCCTTTGTGCATTATATGTAGTATAGATATAAATCCATTAGAATACTTGCCATATAAGCACATCAACAAGTGTTCCCAGTGGTAATAAATATGTTTTGGGTGCTTTATTGTATTGGATTTATATCTACACAATATTTAACTGAACCTAAACAAATACGAAATATATATATAACCCCATTTATTGAACTTTTGTCCCTCATAGAAGAGGAAAATGGGCTTGTATCATAAAATCTTGTCTAACTTTAGATATGGGAATGCAGCTATACCAAAGTGGGAGAAAACTGTACACCATAAATTTAGGAGAAGAACATGACACAGCCAGGAAAGAGTTCATGGATTGTCTGAAATTACTCGAAGGAGAACTTGGTGACAAGTCTTACTTTGGAGGTAATAGTTTTGGCTATCTTGATATATCTCTGATCCCATTTTATGCATGGTTTCAAGTCTATGAAACATATGGGAACTTGAATATTGAACACGAGTGCCCGAAATTGATTGATTGGGCTAAAAGGTGCGTTAAGAACAAGGAGAGTGTGTCTAAAACTCTTCCCGAAAAGGAAAAACTCATTGCCTTTGCTCAACAAACGCGAAAGAGGTTTGGAATCGAGTAATAAGTATAATATCTTATAAAGCCTATATGCTGTTAAAATTTAGATGCCTGTGCTTGTGCACGTGTTTGTGTTTATCTTCACAGAAAATACTTGGATGTGTTTTTCTGGATCATTTGTAAATAAAGATTGCAACACTTGCAATCAGTAAAGACTTTGTAGTTGTATTTATGTATGCATTTCGGTCTATGCTTACAATATTGTTGCAACATTCTATTGGGTTGACTACACATTTGTGAGTTTAAACTTATTAAATAGCAGCTGTATGCAGCTACACCTGCCATTGCTTCATGAGTAATATTTGGTTTGCATTCATACAACCACTTTATGGTAGACTGTGAATTGTGATATTAGAAACCAAAAGTCATATTTAGAATAAGAATATACTCCAATATAAATCCCTGTGTTTTACACCGATTCGCACTATACATCTCTCTCGCAAAAGTTTCAATAGATACATCACTCAGTTAGTAAAATTTAATCTATATACATCCCTCCGTTAGAATAAGGACAAACGGCGCAAATTATCTCCGTTATCTCCTAACGAGATAGAAAATATTTACACCGTTAGTCCTCTGGGTTAACTGTATTTGCACCGTTAGTCCTTTTTTTTATGTTTTCGTCCGTTTTATTACGTTTTTGTCTGTTTTTTTACGTTTTCGTTCGTTTTTTTAGGTTTTCGTACGCATTTTTACGTTTTCGTCCGTTTTTTTAAGTTTTCGTCCGTTTTTTTCGTTTTGTCAGTTTTTTTTACGTTTTCGCTCGTTTTATTGTTTTCGTCGGTTTTTTTTCAAGTTTTTGTCATTTTTTTTACGTTTTCGTCCATTTTTCTTACGTTTTTGTCATTTTTTACATTTTCGTCATTTTTTTACGTTTTCGTCCGCTTTTTTACATTTTCGTCCGTTTTTTTAAGTTTTCGTCCAATTTTTTTACTTTTTCATCTATTTTTTACGTTTTACTCCGTTTTTTTAAGTTTTTGTCCGGTTTTTGTCATTTTCGTCTGTTTGTTTACGTTTTCTTTCGTTTTTTTACGTTTTTGTTTGTTTTTTAAGTTTTCGTCTGTTTTTTTTGTTTTCGTCCGTTTTTTAACGTTTTCGTCTGTTTTTTTACGTTTTGCGATACAAACTTGAGATCTTTTTTAATCTTGTCTCACTCTTATGTTGTATTAACTTGTTTTAGCAAGTTATATTTAAAGATTAGGCAAATATGAAGTCTTTTTAGTCGAAGGATATATCGAAGCCTTTTTTTTCTTACCTTTTAGAGGTTTTGACTATGTATTACTTTGGTTTTATGGGTTAATTTTGAGGTTTTGACTCCAAAAAACTAATATTTATGGGTCAACTAGTAGTCATTTACAACCTCCAGTTAAAAACATAAAAACTAACGAAAACATAAAAAAAAAACCGACAAAAATGTAAAAAACAATCGAAAACGTAAGAAAATGGACAAAAAAGTAAAAAAGCGGACGAAAACGTAAAAAAAGAAAAAAACGTAAAAAAATTGACAACAACGTAAAAAAACTGACGAAAACATAAAAAAATGGACGAAAACATATAAAAACGAGCGAAAACATAAAAAAACAGACGAAAACGTAAAAAAACAGACGCAAACGTAAAAAACAGACGAAAACTTAAAAAAATGGACGAAAACGTAAAAAAGCGGACGAAAACGTAAAATAACGGACAAAAAACGTAAAAAGACGGACGAAAACGTAAAAACAAAGACAAAAACGTAAAAAAACGGACGAAAACGTAAAAAAAGGATTAACGGTGCAAATATAGTTAACCCAGAGGATTAACGGTGTAAATATTTTCTATCTCGTTAGGAGATAACGGAGAAATAATTTGCGCAGTTTGTCCTTATTTTAACGAAATGATGTATATAGGTTAACTTTTACTAACGGAGTGATGTATATGTTGAAACTTTTGCGAGAGGGATGTATTGTGTGAATCGAGATAAACCACATGGATGTATTTTGTAGTTTACTCTTAGAATAATTACAAAAAGGTTGCGGTTAATTTCCTTTATAATTGTCTTCAACATCTTTCTTCGTTATAATGGTGTTTAACACTTTAACTCGTCTGTCATCTTAGTGAGCATGATTTCATGAGAAAGCTTCTAACAATCTTTAAACTTGTTAGAGAAAAAAAAATAATAATAATAAAAAATCTTTAAACTTGTCACTCAAGCTCCGGGCTTCACCTGCGAGGACCTTTATAAAATCGCCATTTCTAAGAGGAGAAATGGTGCGTTAGTCTAGTATTATTAATTGATAAAAAAAATTATTTTGATATTATGAATTTTGTAAAGCGTGTCTGCTTACTAGTGGTTGTGTGGGTTAAAGCTTATTTATAAAAATAGCTTATGTTGTATAAAAACATCATGCAAGAGAGTGAGAGACAATGCTTCGAAGTAAACTTATTTAAATAAGTTGAAGCCTTACCAAAAAAGCTGCTCGAGGGGTTGTTTATTTATTTATTTATTATTATTTTTTTTTAGAAAGTCAATATTTTATAAAAACACACAAAGAACAAAAATATAATGCAAGACATCTCATTAATTAATCAAGCTAATTAAGAGAAGGAGGGAACCCAACTAACAAAACAAACTATACTAACAAGAATTACCTTACAATGTGCTAACACACACACTCGAGGAGGTGTTTGAGTAAGCTTATTTAAGCAACTTATGTTCATCAAAACATAATAACCTATTTTAATTATCCTGGCAACTTATTTGCCACAAATAAGCTGTATTTTAGTCAAAATATAATAACCTATTTTAATTATCCTAGCAACTTATTTGCCACAAATAAGCTATATTTTAGAAGCCTAAGTAGACCTACCATCAATTGGCCTAGTTGTAAGGCACCTAAACTTTTAATAAAATGTCAACAGTTCAAACCTCACTAGGTACATATTTGGTGGTGTTCAAGAAAAAAATATCATAAACGGTCACATAATATTTCGATTAGGTTGTGATATCGAGGAAAATTAAAACTCGCCCTCACCGAGTAACCTCAATAGAGAAAACATCATCCGTTTAGAGGCCACTCTAGATATGGTTAGGTAAAAGATATAAATAAAAGGATTAACGGTTTTCATATAAGAACTTGGATAAAAAAGAATCAAGTAAAAAGTTGACTATAATCATTTTGTCCACCTCATAGAACTTTTATACATATCGTCATAAAGAATGAAAGAAATATTATGATACAACATGAAGACTTCCATTTGAGTAAATAACAGAAACTTTAATACACTCACAAGTCACATTGGGTGCGTTTGGTGATAAATCACAATAGGTATGGGTTTGAATATAATGTAGGACCCTCAGGTATGAAAGTTTCATACTTTGCCTTTGTGACTACTATGGAGTAAAGATAATATATATCTTTCATTCTCATATTTGAAAGAATGCATATCTTAACCAAACACCTGCAATCATATCCGATATCATTCCCTCCCCCTGCCAAACGCATCGATTCTATCTTTATAGCTAAAAGCATGTGCCTCGACTTACCCCACATTGATATCATCACATATTCCATAAACTTCCCATTTATACAGCTAGTCACAACTTTTAAACACACACACACACACACAAACAATCACACATCTTTAATATCACAAACCAACTATGACAGAACAAGTAGTTCAACAAGAAGAAGTGATCCTACTAGATTACTGGGCAAGCATGTATGGTATGAGGGTCAGAATAGCTTTAGCTGAAAAGGGTATACCTTATGAATACAAAGAACAAGATTTAAGGAACAAAAGCCAGCTTTTGTTGGACATGAACCCGGTTCACAAGAAAATCCCGGTTCTTATTCATAATGGTAAACCGGTTTGTGAGTCTAGTATCATTATTGAATATATTGATGAAGTATGGAATGATAAAGCTCCTTTGTTTTCTGATGATGCTTATGCAAAAGCTAGTGCCAGGTTTTGGGCTGACTTTATTGACACAAAGGTAGCTTTGACTTTCTTGATATTACTATAAATGTTATTGTTAACTTTATTTAGCAAATTCTTAGTAGATCTACCTACATGCTTATGAATGCTAAATTTTTAGATTATTGTTCATAAACAAAAAAAGTTGTAAAGAAAATTAGGAATTCTTTTTAGGAATAAGGGGTAGTAGAAACAACTGCAGTGATTGTACTAAAGTAGCGTATTTATGACATTTGATTTGACATAGACACATGGTTCTCTCCTATGTCGGTAGAACAAGCAGGTGTGTGACTTAAGGGTTTTTTTTTTATTTTTTATTTTTTTTATTTTTTATTTTTTTATTATTATCTTTTTTTAGAGAAATAATCTATACGGCTTCACAGTTTTTGGACCGAAACCAGATATTCGATTTTTACAAAACCCGTAATCGATCGATTTTTGTGGGCTTGGCCATTTCGACCGGACAACTTTCTTAACTAAGAATTGTATTTATTTGTCTTTGCGTTTTTGTTAATTTTAAAGCCAGTAATGTTATCATAATTACCAAATGGACGCGTCAACAAACTCAAACACATATTATCAAGCGCGCACACGTGTAGATGAAAAAGACACACACATGCACGTCAAAACACACACACAATATGACCATGTTGAATACATATTGACATATTGTCAAGCAAACACGCATACATGTCAAACATACACGCATAAACCTCAAGACAAATATTTTAAACCTTCCCCAAACCCAAGGTTAGTTTTCAAATTTCATTTTTTAGTTACTTATTAGTTACTCCGTATTATATACTAGTATATAACATTTACCAAATGCAATGTACTGTAGATGAACAGTATTACTTTGTTAAATGTCATAAACAAGTGGTACCCAAGCCATAAAGAAAACATTAAACATATTAACCTTTATACTTTAACACCGTTTTAACTGGTAATATCTTACTATCTAATAAAGCATGAAAGCTTCTATATATATAATTACTTAAAATTCGGCATTACAAGTTCTTAAACTAAAAGTACAACTAATTAAAACACATTTTCTAACATTAAATACGATTACAAGTTCTTAAGCTAAAAGTACAACTAATTAAAACACATTTTCTAACATTAAATACAATCTTTAAATAGAAATACTTGCATTACAAGTTCTTAAGCTAAAAGTACAACTAATTAAAACACATTTACTAACATTAAATACAATACAAGGCACTATTAATGTGGTCAAGATATTTAATGTAGTCAATAAATTAACTGGTCAATAAATACAATTACCATATTGTATAACTAACTTAAACACAATTCCTGCATTAAATGTTACTAATATAAATAATAAAGCACATTATACAAATATTCAAGCCCGAACGGGCAACGGGCCGAATGGGCTCGAGCCCTAACGGGCACGGGATAAACAGGCTCGAGCCCGAAAGGCACGGAAACGGGCTCGAGCCTGAACGGGCACGGGCCAAACGGGCTCATGTTATACGAATGACTTTAAAAAAGACCCAAAAAGACGAAATAAATTTGTTAGTTAACGGAGTTGAAATACGTCAAATGAAATTTTTGATATCCGTAAATTTATTGTCAAAAAGAATATAACAAACTAAAATACATGATTCACCAGAAAATATTATTTCAGGGTACCCGCCGCCAACGCGCGGGTACCCTGCTAGTAATACTTTAACCCTTGAACTCATTATTGTTTATATTTGTACTCCTTACTTTATATTTCAACATCTTTTTTAAATTTTATTAACCACAGAATTTAGTGAGCAGTGCCAAATGTTTAACGATATAACAAGCTAACCCCTAAACCTATAAAACTTCATATTTTTACTATTTGCCTTATATTTAACATCCCTTTAAGTTTGAAAATATAACAAGTTAACCCCTAAAACATTAAACTTTATATTTGGACTACCTTCACGTCATCTTTCTCTTTATTTTTAGCATTTTTTATCGGTAAAACATATTATTGATAAAACTTCATTTCGTATGTACAATGAATGCTTTTGCTCCTGCTGCAGCGCGCGGGTAAAACTACCTTTTTTATACTATATGATAAAATCGGTTTGGTTCGGTTTTCGACAAAAACCAAACCGAACTTTCGGATTTCGAAGAATCATCCGTTTTTATTTTTGGTCGGTTATGTCGGTCTTTTGTTTTTCGGTTTTTCAGGTTTTTTGCTCACCCATGGTAAGAGTGTCTTCAATGGAGATAAGTAGACCATGTCCATGGTGACATGGAGGTCATAAAGTTCACACCTAGTTTATAGACGACTTGTATGGACTAACAAACAAAGGTGAAAGAAAATTGTGTGGATCAAACTACAATTCTAACCAATTATATCATGTTAGTAAATAAGTTAGTAAATATTTATGTACTTGATGAAGTAAATAACATTGGAGAAGTAAACTTATAAAAGTAATAATTTATAAAGTCCATATATATCATTAGCGATGCTCTAAGTAATTATATGAAATTATGAATAATTGACATGTTGCATTAGACCATTTCCATTGGTTAGCAGCTTCACCCAAACACCACTTACAAATGTTAGTTTTGATAGTGACAACTAATATATATGCCACCCTAGTGTTCGAAAGTTTTCGTTAAGGACACCGAAACATCGAAACAACCTTCAAGGCCACCCCACTATAACCTTGGTGTCGATTTCTGATTTCGACAAGTTTGTTATCGGAAAATTGTATAATGACATAATGCTATCTATATTCAGGGGTACTTTGGTCATTTTAGAACTTTTTGATGTGATTATAGCTTCTAATTTTGGGGTATTTTGTTATTTTACAATTTTACCGACTTGTTTAATTAGCATATGAACCCGTAAGAGTATGACTGCTTAGCATATAAGCACATAAGTTAGCAATCCCAGACACCATCTTAAGTGGTAGTAATAAATAATGTCTTGGATGCTTTCTTGTTTTGAATTTATATCATGACATTTTTTGTCTAACTTTTGGTATGGGAACGCAGCTTTACCAAATTGGGAGAAAACTGTACACAATAAAAGGGGAAGAACACGACACAGCCAGGAAAGAGTTCATGGATTGCCTTAAATTACTCGAAGGAGAACTTGGAGACAAGCCTTACTTTGGAGGTGAGAGTTTCGGCTACCTTGATATATCTCTGATCCCGTTTTACTCATGGTTTCAAGTCTATGAAACATATGGAAACTTGAATATCGAACATGATTGCCCGAAGTTGATTGATTGGGCTAAAAGGTGCGTTAAAACTAAGGAAAGCGTGTCTAACACTCTCCCTGAAATGGAAAAGCTCGTTGCGTTTGCTCAACACATGAGGAAGAAATTTGGAATAGAGTAGTAAATTTAATAGCGTATAAAGTCTGAATATTGTCTAATTTTAGGTGCATGAGAGCGCGTTTATGTCTTTTCCTCGACAGAAAATACTTGGATGTATTTTTCTGGATCGTCTGTGAATAAAGGTTGTACACTTGCAATCACTAAAGACTCTGGTATTTTCAAATGAATTTCTTGCCATACGTAGTCTTTTTTGACATCCTGTGGGGCTAGTTACATAATTGTGAGTTTCAATCCCATTAAATAATAGTAGTAGGTGATGTCGGTGAAGACGCAATTCATGTAGGGAAAATCTTGGGTCTTTCGGGACATCCTTCACATGCTTCTCTGTTTATCTTGGTAGTAGTTATTGTATGCAGCTACTCGTACAATGGCTGCATCTATGATCTTTGGTTAGTATTTATATTCTTCCAACCAATTTATGTTGCAACTTCTGATTTTACAGATTCAAACACAAAACTATACTTATACCAAGTACTTGTGGTTAGCTTCCTCCATCTTCATCTTCAACCTCTTCCTTCATCAACATACTTATGTGCTGTAATCTTTATAACACAAAACATCGTAACCTTAAAGTTAAATTACAATCCCCTAATTCACACAAACCAATTTGTTTGGGTACGATTTTGAAGGAATAAAACCAGAAATTTGTGTAGTGGATGGCGGGGTTGAATTTGTGTTCGATCATCTTAGTGAACTTGACGTTAATGGGAAAGCTTATTACAACCTTTGAACTTTGTCACTCAAGGCCTGAGCTTCACTAGCCTGTGCTTAGTACAATCACTATTTTTTTAAGAAGAGAAATGAAATATCAGTCTAAAACTTGTGCTTACAAGTACTCTTGAATATAGGACATGACACTTGACAAAATCAGCAAAGTAGATAAGAGTAGAGGACGTTACATGTCATGATTTTGTAATTAGCAGGGCAAGTTACAAAGATAGAGACTTAACAAACCGAAGGTGACATCATTTAGTTAAGGGACTAAAACTGAAATGCAACAGCAAAAGATGAAACTATTTGATACTCAGAAAACTTCACAGGGAAGAAAATGTAATTCACTCAACATATACCAACAAAAGCATCTTGATAGTTTAAAGTATTACTCTATTTCCTTTAAAAAAAAGATACCCAAAAAGGCATTCAGACAGACACAAATAGTGAACATGGCTAAACAACAGGAGGAAGAAGTGATTCTACTAGATTTCTGGTCAAGCATGTTTGGTATGAGGGTCAGAATAGCTTTAGCTGAAAAGAGTATCTCATATGAATACAAGGAACAAGATTTGATCAACAAAAGCCAGCTTTATTTGGAAACGAATCCGGTTCACAAGAAAGTCCCGGTTCTTATTCATAACGGCAAACCGGTCTGTGAGTCTGGTATCATTGTTGAATATATTGACGATGTTTGGAATGATAAAGCTCCTTTGTGTCCTGATAATGCTTATGCTAAAGCTCATGCTAAGTTTTGGGCAACCTTTATTGACAAGAAGGTAATCAAGTTTGAATTTTCAGCTGATTAATTATGCATATACTTTATTTGGTCATAGTTGATTCATTATTCAACTAGACTGCTAAGACTTTGATTTTGGATGTTTTCAATTAATGAATAGTTGCATACTTGCATGATTGTCTTAGGGGGTGTTTGGATAACCTTATTAAAACAGCAATATTATAATGTTTGGATTTACGTAATTAGTTTTCTCATATAAGCATAAGATGATTGGCTCCATCAAACACTAAAATGTGCTTATTAGCTTATATATGCTTTACCCAAATACCCCTCAAAAATACTTTCTGATTACTAGTCAAACAAAAAACATGGTCTTTCTCTTTTCATAAAAAAAAAATTAACATAATAGGGAGACTTTTTCTCTCTCTCCCCTAACCGCCTAACTAATTTCCCGCCACTCTTTCACCCATTTTTGCACGACAATCCTTCATTTCTACCTCTTTTTCTACCAATTTTGAAAATCTAAACCGTTAAATCAATTCCAAATCACATTTTACATACTTCTATCGGTTTGAATCTTTCAATTTGGTTATTTTTTGACCTAATCTGTTGATTTGGGTTTTTTTTAATAATTCTTGATGTTTTGTTAGGGTTTATTCATAAAAATCAAAAAATTAGTATAGATTCTATTTGAATTGAATGATTGTATAGCAATTAGAATGTCTAACAAAAAAAGATCATCAAAAAGAGAAATTAGGGTTCCGGCGAGATTTGGGGCTTCTGTGAATGCTGTAGCAAAACGGAAAAGTGATCGGAATAATGAGTCAGGAGGTAATCAAAAACATGAAAAGGGAGATGATAAGGATAATAATGGGGGAAAGAAGAGGATTGATGAGGATAATTGTAATGGCAGTAAGGAGGATTTTGATGGTGATCTGAATGGTGATAGTTTTCCTGCTCTTAGTCAGGTAACATCAACCCCTAAAAATGTGAATACTGTTCATACTGTCAATGAAGTGTATAGTGATACTAATACTAGTGTGAATAATTGTGATACTGAATGTTTGAAAAAAGCTGATAAGTGTGATTCTAATGTGAAATGTACTGATGGGATTGAGGAATGTATTGGTGAGATTGAAAAGAGTAGTGAATTGATTGATGAATCTGTGGCAAATAAGGATAATGTGGTTAATGATAAGAATGTTGAGAAATCTGTCAATAATGGTGAGATAGAAGGGAGTAAAAAAAGTACTTTGGCTGATATTGTTAAGAATAAGAAATTTGATAACAAGCTTCTTGTAATCCCTACTGGTACTAATGAAAATGGTACTGAGGTTGCAATATTTGATGAAGAAATTGTAGAGCTAGGAAGTGCTAAATGGGATAAGACTGTATGTGGGCATTTCCTAGGGTGTAAAGTAGGGTTTCATGAAGCTAGATATCACCTAAGGGGGATGTGGTATAAGTATGGGCTAGAAGACACGACTGTAAATGATATGGGAGTTTTCTTATTCAAGTTTAGAGATGAACAGGGAATATTAGAGGTTATAAGTAATGGACCTTGGATGGTAAACAACAAACCTTTGTTTGTTCAAAGATGGAGCATTGATACATGTTTGGACATGACTGAACCCAGGAAGTTGCCAGCATGGGTCAAAATACTTAATGTGCCTCTTGAAGCTTGGAGTATTAAAGGAATAAAGGTAATGTGTTTGAGAGGGTTACTGATCTTAGAGGAAAACTGAAGAAAATTCAGGAAGAAATGGTTCAAAATCCTCATGATGCTCAAGTTAAAGAGCAAAGTTGCAAGATTTTGAAAGATTACACTGAAGCAATTAAAGAAGAAGAAAGTTTGTTATTCCAAAAAGCTAAGATAGAATGGCTTAAAGAAGGTGACAGAAATACAGCTTTTTTCATAAAGTCATAAAGGATAGAGTTCATAGAAGTAGAGTTGTCTCTGTATGTGATGAAAATGGAATAAGATTTGAAAATGAGGAAGTTGCAAGGCAATTTATAAAGCACTTTGAAAGTTTTTTAGCGAAAAATGAGAATGTAAATCCTTTGCCAAATAATAGAAATCTGTTTGTGAACAAGTTGACTCCTGAAGAAGCATTGGATATGGTGAGACAGATAAGTGATGCTGAGATAAAGAATGCAATGTTTGATATTGATGATTCTAAAGCTCCTGGTCCAGATGGATATACTTCAAGGTTCTTTAAATCTGCTTGGAGCATTGTTGGGAAAGATGTATGTAAGGCAATCAAAGAGTTCTTTATTACTGGGAAACTGCTTGGAGAGGTAAATGCTACTCTCATCTCTTTAGTTCCTAAAATACCCACTCCTAATAAAGTCTCAGATTTTAGACCTATTGCATGTTGTAATGTATTATACAAATGCATTAGTAAGATAATGACTAATAGGATAAAAGGGAAGCTTGGGAAATTAGTAAGTGAGAATCAGAGTGCATTCATTAGTGGAAGACAAATTACTCATAACATTCTCCTTTCTCAAGAGCTGTTTAGAGGTTATAATAGAAAACAGAAAATTAAGAAAGTGGCTTTTAAGATTGATTTGCAGAAAGCTTATGATACAATAAATTGAGAGTTTCTTAGGGCTACTTTGGAGCAATTTGGTTTTCATAAGGAGATGATAAAATGGATCATGACAATCTGTAACAACTGCTAAGTTCTCTATTAATGTAAATGGTGAAAGAGTGGGATACTTTAAAAGTGGTAGAGGGCTTAGACAAGGAGATCCCATATCTCCTTATCTGTTCACTTTAGTAATGGAGGTCTTGAGTTTACTGTTAAAGAAGAATATTGAGGAGGATGGAAAGTTTAAATACCATCATGGCTGCAAAAACCTGGAAATCACTCACTTATGCTTTGCTGATGACCTTTTAGTCTTCTACCATGGTGATTGTGATTCTGTTAAGGTTATCAAAAAGTCTCTTGATGAATTTAGTGGTTATTCTGGATTGCTTCCTAACATGCAAAAGAGCTCTGTTTTCTTTGGGGGGTTGTCTATAGCTGAACAAGGTATTATTCTCAATATCATACCTTTCTCTGTCAGTCATCTCCCCACAAGATACTTGGGTGTTCCACTTTTAACAAAACAGCTTAGCATCAAGGACTGTAAACCATTGATAGAAAATGTGAAAGCTAAAATTCAGGATTGGAAGAACAAGGTCCTATCCTATGCTGGTAGACTACAGTTAATTGCATCTATTCTTAGCTCAATGCAAATATTCTGGGCATCAGTATTTCTTCTCCCTAAAACTGTCATTCATGAAATCAACAAACTCTTAAAGGGATTCCTATAGTGCCAAGGTGAGTTAACAAAAGGTAAAGCAAAAATATCATGGGACTTAATATGTAAACCTAAGGATCAGGGGGGTTTTTTTTTGGGTAAAGGGGACACTACCCCGGTAAATTAAGGATCAGGGGGGTTTAGGCATTAAGAAAATGAGGTGTTAATGATTAAGCACTTATGGAACATTGCTGCTAAGAAAGACACTTTGTGGGTTAAGTGGGTGAATGTAGAAAGGTTAAAGGGTAGAAGTATATGGGATGTTCAATGTGATAGCCAGTGTAGTATGGCTTGGAAGAATATTCTGAGTCTAAGGAATAAAGTTAGAAGGCACATTTTGTGGGAAGTGGGAGATGGTAAAACTATTAATACTTGGCATGATAGGTGGTGTTTGGAAGGTCCACTATGTGAAATTGTTACTAACAGATACTTATATGAGGCCAGACTCAGTAATTCTAACAAGATGGTAGATATTATTCAAGGGGAAAATTGGACTTGGCCTGGAGATTGGGTAAACAGATATCCCAGATTGAGTCATATTACTATCCCAACTTTAACTGAAAACAGTCAGGACAAAGTTTGGTGGCTTGATAATAGTGGGAAGGAGCATAAATTTGAAATTAGAAAGGTATGGAAAGATATGATTAGTAATGATCAGAAGGTGGAGTGGTATTCTGTTGTTTGGTTTCAGCAATGCATCCCAAGACATGCATTTGTGCTATGGTTGGCAATGCATAGAAGATTATTAACTCAGGATAGGATTCTGTAGTGGAAACCCAATGAGGATTTAAAATGTGCTTTTTGCAATAATTGCCCAGATTCACACAACCATCTATTTTTCACTTGTGAATACTCACTGTCAGTTTGGAAGGAGGTGCAGAATCTTATTAACAAAAGACTACCAAATAATTGGGATCAAATTGTTACAGCTCTTACTGTATTACCTGCTACAAAGAATATATGGAGTGTGTTGAGGAGATTGATGTGTGGAGCTACTGTCTATGCTATATGGTTAGAAAGAAACAAAAGAATGTTCACGGGAAAAAAGAGTGATGAAAAGACAACCTTCAACTATATTAAAGAAATAGTTGGAATGAAACTTTTGAGCTTTACTGTTAAAGATTCAAGTGCTGTTAAGGAGGTTGAAGCTAAGTGGGATTTGAAACTGCAGAGAGTTAGTGTATAATAGAATGTTGAGATAGTTATAGCTTGTTTCTATAGCATTGTTATGATAGTATTCTTGTTTAGCATAGAGTGTTGAATGCCTTTTTCCTAGTAAGGCTTTTTATATTTGAGGAATGCTTGGGGGATGTCCCAAAGCATTTTGAGCTTAAAGTGTAAATTTTGTGAGTATATATATATACATTCTCCTTTCACAAAAAAAAAAAAAAAAAAAAAAAAAAAAAAAAAAAAAAAAAAAAAAAACCCCTCAAAACTAAATTTGCTTATTGTGTTTGATCCACTAATAGTCGGTTTTAATGGTGTTTGGTTTGGCTATTGAAACTGCTTATTTATTTATTCGTTTGTGAAACAAGCTGTTTTAACTGATATAACAAGCTGGAAACTGCTTATTAAGAAGTTTTAGTATACAGAATGTTTCTAAATCATCTTGCACCCCACAAATGACTGTATCCTAAAGTTTGGATTATTGTTGTAAGAAACGTTTTTAAAATACATACCGTGTTAGTTCAAAGTCTTAACCAGTGATTCTAGCAACTCAATTCGTACTTTTACGATGGCCCATGTGGATTCTGTTGGTGAAATAATTTTTAACGCCACCATTGATGAGGATATGGTTTGTGTAAGGAGATGTACCTATACCAAAGCGGGAGAAATTTGTACACGACAAAAGGGGATGAACATGAATTATCTAGAAAAGAGTTCATAAATTGCCTTAAATTGCTTGAAGGAAAGCTTGGAGACAAAACTTACTTTGGAGGTGACATGTTCAGCTATATCGATTTATCTTTGATCCCATTTCATTCATGGTTTCAAGTCTATGAAATATATGGGAACTTGAATCTTGAACATGAGTGCCCTAAACTTATTGCTTGGGCTAAAAGGTGTCTTGAGAACAAGGAAAGCGTATCTAACACTCTTCCCGACATGTCAAAAATCTTTGGCTTAGCTCAATCACGGAGGAGGAGATTTGAACTTGAAGAGTAGAACTAATGGCATATAAAGCCCTTTATATTGTTGAACTTAGATGTGCGTGCATGCGTTTTTGTGTTTTTTGAAAGATAGTTAAAGTATCTTTCTGGATCTTCTGTAAAATAAAGGTCGAAACTCTTGCATTTGTAAACAAACTGTATTTCTTGTATTTTTAAGTGCATTTCTTGCGATGATTACATTTTAAATGTTTTCGACATTTTATGGGGTTGATTAAATGTTTGTGAGTTTAAAGTCCATTGAATAGTAAGTGATGCCGGGGAATTAGTAGTTCCTGTAGGATGTATCTAGGAATCATCAGAACTTCCTCAACAGGCTTCTCTATACCCAACAGGCCTCTCTATATCGCGGTTTAGTATTTATATTCTTCCAACTACTTTATACCATTAACGGGTAAACTTGGGTTCGGATCATCTCAAACACGTTAACTGGGTCAACTAAAAAGTCAGCTAAAAACTAAATGGGTCAAAGGGAATGTCGCCCAAAGTAATATTTAGTCGACTGAAGCTCCTTTATTGTTTTATTCAAGGATTTAATTTATCATTGCAAGAATTGTAAATCTGTTTTTATAAACTATGGTAGTGATTAATGTAAAAAATGGACAAGAAATTGTTGGCGCGTCAGATAAATCTGACCCAGTCCGTTCTAAATCGACCCATTTAAATCGAGCGTGCTTCAACCCTATAGCCAACCCATCTTACTGGCCTATGTTTCCATTTATAGTAACCAGAGACTGCCTATGGCATAAATGACGAAATCAGCCAAAGGTAGCGACACGGCCAGCCAGTCTTTAGTAACCCCAACAACAGGAAAGGTTACTGTGCTTGTACGTTAAATCACAAGGAAAACCGACAAATCGAGTGTAGAAGTACACAAGGATTTGAAAATCAACACAAAAAGTGAAATATCCATGGCTATATATTTGCTATGATTACAATCTTTTGTTTTACTTTATATGTAGTAGTTGATAACATATCTGCGACTTTCATATAGATAGAGGCCGATGTTGGTGACTACACGGTTCCTTTAGTAGAAATCTTTGAACTTTCGGAACTATCTTTACATTCTTCTAACATATTTTGAATTTTGATGCTAACATTGGAGATGGTCTAAAGTAACAACGATGATTTTTTAACCTTTTGCAAAGCGCAAGGACTAAAATGTTAATTACTCAACTTTTATAATAAAGGTACTCTAGATACTTGATTAATATGTCACCCCATGCATCATATTACCCCACACATGTAAAGTATTAAGTATATGTAGTCAACATTCATACAACACAAACAAATGCTAGTAGTGAACAAACATTACCAAAAATGGGAGAAGAAGATGAAGTCATACTACTGGATTTCTGGGCAAGCAGGTACGGTATGAAGGTCAGAATAGCTCTAGCTGAAAAGGGTATTCCCTATGAATACAAAGAACAGGATTTGATGAACAAACGCCAGCTTCTTTTAGACATGAACCCAGTTCACAAGAAAATCCCGGTTCTTATTCACAACGGCAGACCAGTCTGTGAGTCTAGCATCATTGTTCGATATATCGATGATGTTTGGAATGATAAAGCTCCTTTGTTTCCTTCTGATCCTTATGCCAAAGCTCGTGCTATGTTTTGGGCTGACTTTATTGACAAGAAGGTAACTGACTTTGACTTTTCTTTAGTTTACATAGAGGAATGTTTGTCTTAAAGGGTGTTTGGGATTGTTTATGAAAATGGTATATTTTCTTATTGTGTTTTGCTATTATGATCTTCAAGTAATAAAAACTTTGATTGATTTAAAATGCTTAACCGATTATTTTGCTAATTGTTTTTAATAAGCATCTTGAAATTACATTGAGCAGTTTTAATGTGCAAATTTAAACACCTTAAATAAGTACTGTAATGAGTTTGGATTATTGTTTCAAGCAAGGTTTCTATTTACATACCGTCATACCATGTTAGCTTCAAGTCATAAACTTTCTGTCAATTACGGATTCAAGAAATTCAGCTTGTACTATAACGATGATCCAATCGTGAGTAATCGCAAAATAACTTATAATCTTCCCACTGATGAGTAATATGATCTTGGATCATGCAATAATGTGGGTTTGGAAATGCAGCTAAACCAACTTGGGAAGAATTTGTACACAACAAAAGGGGAAGAACACGAATCATCGAGGAAAGAGTTCTTAGGTGGCCTTAAATTGCTTGAAGGAGAGCTTGGAGACAAACCTTACTTTGGAGGTGAAAGTTTCAGCTTCCTTGATTTATCGTTGATCCCATTTAATTCATGGTTTCTGGTATACGAAATGTATGGGAAGTTGAATCTTGAACACGAGTGCCCTAAACTGACTGCTTGGGCTAAAAGATGCGTTGAGAATAAGGAAAGTGTGTCAAACACTCTTCCTGACAAGTCAAAGATCCTTGCTTTTTCCCAAGATAGGAGAAAGAAATTGGGACTTGATTAGTAGAATTTCTAGCGAATAAAGTCCCTATGCTCTTGAATATTAGATTAATATGTGTTAATGTGTTTTCTTGATAGAAATTACCGACTGTGTTACATAGCCGGGTCTAAATAAAGATTGTCACACGTTAAGTGGCAAAAGGTTAATAACCGGTAATCTGAACCGGCCTACAATCGGCTGCTTTTACATAATGTAGGGGGCATACATGACTCACTCACCAATTGTAAAAGATTGTCACATGTACAATAATAAAGATCTTATATCTGTCGTATTTTCATATATGCACTTCTTCGCTCTGTTCACATTTCACTTAATCCATCTGTTTTATGAGGTTGATTACATTGCTGTAAGTTTCAATTCTATTTAAGCGTAAGTGATATCGTGGATATTTTTGAACTTTCGGGATTTTCTTCAATCTTCATATGTTTCTCACTTAAATTTATGGTTTCTGTATGCAGCCACCTGTAATGGCTGCATCAAAGATTTTAAAGGAAGCAATGCAGCAGCTGAACAAAGTGAAGAATGCAAAGGTCAACAAAAGTCAACTCTGTGATCACAACTCAACAAAGGTCTGCTAAACACCAACTGTTGTACAAGGCAAAGAGAGATTGCAACACAATGTAAATAGACACGTGTACATAGTTAGGAGTAGTTTCTAGAAGCTTAGTCATGTTGTAGCTATAAATAGCATTGTATCTCCTTCATTTGTCAATTAATTCAAAATGGTTCAATAAACCAACTTTCCCGCCAAATCTATTTTCTCTCATTTCTGTTACAATTCTGTTATGGTCAATCCACCATGAACCTCCATTGTTATATGGTATCAGAGCAAGATCCTTCATTTGCTCACCACTAAACATCACAATTACAATCAATTCACAACAATCTGATCAATTAACCACTATTCACAACTTCTTGATCCCAAACCCCCAATTCTGTTACAATCACCAATTAAACGGTTACAATCAGTTACAAATTTATCAAGAACATCATCATTTCACAAAAATCACAATCAAATCATCATTACTGCAATCATCATAACAAATCAAGATGAGTACTAGTGAAAATTCAATTGGTGGATCACCTTCTCCAAATGATCAGATCACATTTGATCGTCCATTGTTTCTTCTACAGACAGATCATCCTGGATTGGTGTTAATCTCAGAGAAGTTAACTGGTTCTGAAAATTACAGTTCCTGGAAAAGATCCATGGCAATAGCTCTTAATGCAAAGAACAAGATGAAAATCATCAATGGAGAGTTTGCTGAACCAGGTATCAATTCACCAATTAGGGCTCTTTGGGAAAGGAATAATGACATTGTTAATATCTTGGATTTTAAATACTGTTACTGAACAAATTGGGAATAGTCTGAATTTCATTAATTCTGTGAGTAAACTGTGGTTGGAATTGCAAGAGCAATATGCACAAATAGATGGTCATAGAATCTTCCAAATCACAAATGACATTGTTCAATTGAAACATGTGGATTGCACAGTTGAAGTTTACTTTCATAAATTGAAAGGTTTATGGGATGAATTTGATGCTCTTGAAGCCCCATATCTGTGTATCTGTGTTTGTACATGTGAAAATGGTAAGGAGAATGGAGAAAGAGATCAGAGAAAGAGATTTATCCAATTCTTGATGGGGCTTGATGACAGTTATGCCAATATCAGGGGTCAAATCCTCCTCATGCAACCATTACCCACAGTTGTGAAAGCTTACAATATGGTTAGGCAGGAAGAAAAGCAAAGGGAGGGTTTGTTACCTAAGCCTGCAATGACAGTTGCATTTTCTGCATGCTCAAACAGTCAAAGGTCATCCAATAATCACAACAATCAGAGGTCATTCAACAATCAGAGGTCAAGTTACAGTCAAGGTGAGTCTTCTGCACAAGGTGAAAGAAGGTATGCATTTAGAAAAGGGGTTATATGTGGCAATTGTGGAAAAGAGGGACACTAAAAGGAGAAGTGCTATAGGATTGTTGGCTACCCTGTAGGACACCCAATGCATGGGAAGGTTTAGCCTAAGTCTTACAGACCTCAAAACCAAGAGTACAAGCGAAACAGGACAGTTAACATGGTGGTCAATCAAGATGCTGCACAGTCTGCTCAACCAGATAACACACAGTCTACTCAGCCAAACACCCCTTCTGACAACCACATGACTACAAGGATGGACCAACTACAAAACCAATTGAACCAGGTCCTCATGATGATGCAACAAACTCAGAAAGGCTCCTTCCATGGTATATTTTCTTCTCTAAGTATTGGTATTCCCAAATTCATTGCATCATTTATATCCACACTTAAAAGTCTTTGGATAATAGATAGTGGGGCAACAGATCATATATGTACCAAACTTATGTTCATGATTGACATTCACCTTTTCACAACACCAATTTATGTCACACTACCCAATGGTCACACAACAAAAGTCACAAAATATGGATCTGTATTGCTTAACTCATACATTACCCTCACCAATGTGCTGTACATACCATCATTTTCTTACAACCTCATATCAGTAAGCAAGCTGTTAAAAGGGACAACCATATCACTCATTCTCATTGATTCACTTTGTGTATTTCAGGACCAGAACAAGAGGATTGCTCATGGCACCCTTTGTAATGGTCTTTACTTTCTACCTCCACCAACCACTGCACCAGCACCACACCATCTACCTTCTACCTCCCAATTCAATGTTTATGATGTATGATGCAGCAAGAATGCAACCATTCCCATTACAATCAAAGACTTTCATCACCATATAACAAAAGTTAATGCAACTTCAACACATTCCAAACATCATTACACCAACTTCATTAACTATCTCAACATTCAATCACCTAAACACAGACACCTAATTAACAACATCAGTAAATCCATTGAACCACACACATATAAGCAGGCATCCAAAGACCTTAGGTGGATAGATGCAATGAACAAAGAACTCCATGCCTTAGAGTTGAATGATACTTGGGAATTTGTTTTACTGCCTGCTAACAAAGCACCCATTGGGTGCAAATGAGTCTTTAGAATTAAATTTCATGCAGATGGTACCATTGAGAGATTCAAGGCCAAGTTTGTAGCTAAAGGGTACACTCAAAAGGAAGGTATTGATTACACAGAGACTTTTGCACATGTTGCTAAAATGGTTACAGTCAGGGCACTCCTTGCACTTGCAGTCCATAGAAACTGGTCAATTCAACAGCTAGACATAAACAATGCCTTCTTACATGGAGACTTGAATGAGGAGGTGTACATGACCATTCCCCAAGGCTACTCCAAGTCCTTTCCACCTGTCACAGTATGTAAGCTCAAAAAGTCTCTCTATGGGTTAAAGCAGGCTAATAGACAGTGGTTCACCAAACTTTCTACCTTTCTTCTAAACCTTAACTTCAAACAGAGTTTTGCTGATACATCCCTCTTTACTCTCACTCAAGACAATCATACAATCATGCTCCTTGTTTATGTGGATGATATTCTTCTTGTGGGTGATCATCAGCCTCTTCTCAATCACATCAAGGGCCTATTGAATGGTATAACTGATTGATTGCTTTATTCCATAAACATGATACATATATATAGGTTACAAGAGATGATTCTAGAATAGCTACAAATGGGCTAGGCCTAAATACAAAGGAGAGCCAATCGGGCCAATAACATAGTTTCGACTAATACTCCCCCGCAGTTGGAGCGGGAGGAAGCCGGACGCTCAAGCTGGATCTAAACTCTTCAAATAATGCGGAAGGTAGACCCTTGGTGAAGATATCTGCATACTGATAGCGGGAGGGTACATGGAGAACTCGTACCTGACCAGCAGTAACCATGTCACGGACAAAGTGAATGTAGTTCTCGGAGAAGGTTGCGAAGCCAAGCAGTCTCAGCTACGACATTGGCAACGCCCCGGTATTCAGCCTCGGCACTAGAACGGGAGATAGTTTGTTGGCGCTTAGAAGACCAAGACAGGAGATTGTCTCCCAAAAAAACACAGTAACCTGAAGTAGACCGCCTTGTAGAGGGGCAGCCGGCCCAATCTGCATCGGTATATCCAACAAGAGAGGTGGTAGAAGATGAGTACAAGTGAAATCCAAAATCTAGAGTTCCTCGAACGTAGCGTAGGATACGCTTAAGGGCGGCAAGATGAGGTTCATGAGGGTCATGCATGTAGAGACAAATCTGTTGCACAGCATATGAGATATCTGGTCTAGTAAATGTGAGATACTGAAGACCTCCTGCGAGACTGCGATAGAAAGTGGGATCTTGAACTGGAACACCTTCGGGACCTAGTTTGGATTCAGTATCAACTGGTGTCCGTGAAGGGTTACAGTTGGCCATGTGAGCACGCTCAAGGAGCTCAATAGCATACTTTTTCTGAGACAGAAACAACCCTGTAGGGTGGCGAGTAGCAGAAATACCAAGAAAATAATTAAGAGCCCCGAGATCAGTCATGTCAAACTCACTATGTAGAGAAGCAATGATTTGTTGTAGTAACACTGTAGAGGAAGCTGTAAGAATAATGTCATCAACATAGATCAATAAATAAGCGACCTGTGAGCCCTGTCGAAGGATGAATAGAGAAGAGTCACAGCGGCTGTGGTAAAATCCAACACGAGTGGCATAACCTGCAAATCTCTGAAACCAAGCACGGGGTGCCTGTTTCAGACCATATAAAGACTTCTGAAGAAGACAGACATGGTGAGGGTACCGGGGGTCCACAAATCTCAGTGGTTGGTGCATATATACTGTCTCAGATAAATCCCCGTTAAGAAAAGCATTCTTAACATCAAGCTGGTGTATAGGCCACTTGCGAGATACCGCAAGACTGAGGACTGTGCGGATGGTAGCCGGTTTGACCACTGGGCTGAAAGTCTCGTCACAGTCAATACCAAGTTGCTGACTACTACCATTGGCAACCAAACGAGCCTTATAACGACTCAGAGTTCCATCAGCATGAAATTTATGCTTAAACAACCACATAGATCGAACCAAATTAATGCCAGGGGGCCGTGGTACAAGAATCCAAGTACCATTTTTAACTAACGCATTATACTCATCATACATAGCATTATTCCAATAAGGGTTTTGAAGAGCGAGGAAAGGAGATTTAGGTAGAGGAGAGATAGAAGAAGTGTGAAGGGAGAGACGGTCAATGGGTTTGACAATGCCTGATTGTGACTGAGTGACCATGCGATGAGTACGGGGTGGTTCGGTGGGAGGTTGGGTTGGGGCGTTGGGTGGTTGGGTAGGAGGCTGTTGAGTTGGTGATGGTTGATTTGGTTCTTCAGTTTGGGGGCTGTTGGGTGGTGGTGAATGGACGGGTAGTGGGCTGGTGGGTGTAGTGGGCTCAGAATGGCTATGAGGATTGGCTTGTAATGGAGTTGGGGCAGGAGGTTGAGTGAGTACTTGGTGAAGTAGAGGGGAGGGTGTAGTGTCTAAGAATGTGTAGGAAGGTGGGGAATCGGGTGTCATTGAGCGGTAGGGGAATTGGGTTTCGTCAAAGGTGACATGGCGGGAAAGTAAAATTTTATTTGTTTCAAGGTCTAGGCATCGAAAGCCACGGTGATAGGCGGGATAGCCCAAGAAAATGCATGGTGTTGCTCGTGGGGCAAGTTTGTGGGGTGGGTGAAGGTGAGGGTAGCAAAGACACCCAAAGATACGTAGATTGGAGTAGTCGGGTGGTTTGTGAAAAAGTCGTGTGTAGGGGATTTCATTGTTGATGGATGTGGAGGGTAAGAGATTGAGGAGATAGGCGGCCATATGTAGGGCTTCGACCCAAAAGGTGGGGGGTAGGTGGGCTTGAAACAAAAGCGTACGAATGACATTGTTGATGGTTCTAATCATGCGTTCCGCCTTGCCATTTTGTTGAGAGGTTTTCGGGCAAGAGAATCTAAATTGTATACCGTATTTTGCAAAGAGGGTATGTAAGCGGTTATTGTCGAACTCACCACCATGGTCACATTGGAAACTTTTTATTTCGCATTTAAATTGATTTTTAACATAATTATGAAAATGCATAAATTTATCAAGCATGTCAGATTTATTACGGAGGGGGTAGATCCATAAGTAATGAGAGAAATGATCAAGAAATAATACGTAATATTTGAAACCACTTTTACTAGTAATTGGAGATGTCCATAAATCAGAATGAATAATATCAAAACAATGTTTAACAGAAGACTTGGAACTATGAAAAGGAAGCTTCACATGTTTGCCAAGCTGGCATGCGTGACAAACATGAGGAGACTTTTCTTTATTACACGAAATAAATTGACGGGAAGCAAGGGACCGTAGCACTTCATCACCGGGATGACCGAGGCGTTGGTGCCACGTGGAGGAGCTTGTGGAGAGAAGAGCGGTAGGGATTGTTGATGGCTTGGTAATGGGATAGAGGTCACCGGAACTATCACATCGAAGGAGGATATGGCGAGTCCAGAAGTCCTTCACAGAAAAACCAAACGCATCAAATTCAATTGTACAATTATTATCTCTAGTAAATTGGCGGACAGAAACTAGATTTTTAATAATATTGGGGGTTACAAGGACGTTGTGTAAATGAAGTGGGCGATGAGAAGATGGAATAATGCTATGTCCGGTGTTGGTGACGGGAATAGAATTTCCGTCACCAACGTGTACAGATGGATATAAACGTTTGTTAAAAAGAGTACTTAAATTACTTGCGTTAGAATTTAAATGGGAAGAAGCACCTGTATCCATGTTCCACGTAGGATCTTGCAAGGTCATTGTGCTAAAGGCGCTTGGTAAGGTTGTTGCCTGAGAAGGATAATACCCTGGTGCAGGTCCAAGAATACCACTGGTCGGATTTGGTTGAGGGGCTGCATATGCGGGCTGTGCAAAATGGGCCTGTGGTGGATAAGGCGTATGGGCTTGGGCATGTGGCTGGTATGTAGGTGTAGCAAAAGCAGTGGGGTTGAGCTGGGGTGAAGTATGTTGGGCCAGGCGAGAGATTGTGTTGGGCTGTGGGTAAAGAGAAGTTAGGGTTGTTGTTTAGTCGAGTATTATAGTAACCTGGTGGAGTCCAGGTATTTTGGTTTATAGTTGACAGTCGACCACCATTGTTTTTCCCAGCCAAACCGGACCTATTTCTAAGGTCGTGAATGAACCTACATCGGTCACCAAATTTGCACGAGCCCTTGTTGAAATGATTACAAAGTTGAGGTAAAGATTGAGCCTTAGTGTGGTTACCTTTTGAGTCGGGTTTAGTTGCCAAAAGAGCATTAGGGGAACTGCTGCTATCATAAATGTTGCCCTGGTCAGTGGCTTCTTGCAAGTTTGATTCTTCAAGCAACAACATGTTGCGGGCTGTTTCAAATGTGGGTAAAGTTCGCGATGACGTATGAGTCGAGCTATACCCTTAAAACGCGCGTCAAGGCCATTTAGTGCATACATAACTAGGTTTTTGTCACTGACCTTTTCACCTAGGTTTGCCAATCGGTCCGCCATAGCTCTTATTTTAGTGCAGTATGCGTTGATGGTGAGGCTGCCAAGCTTGATAGACCGAAGCTCACTATCAAGAGTTATTGCACGTGCGTCTTTGTTGTCGTGAAAGAGATCCTTAATGTGATCCCACAAAGCTTTTGCATTCCCAGGTGTTGCGACAACTTGGTCTTGAAGAGATTCGTTTAGAGTACCGAGGATCCATACCTTTACTAGGTCATCTTGTTTGTTCCATTCAGGATCATTGGAGCTTGTAGAAGAGCCCTCGATATGAGCCTTTAATCCAAGACTTCCAAGATGGATTTTGAGGAAAGAACACCAAGAGGTATAGTTATGTTTTTCAAGGCTCAACTTGATAGGTATATTAAATGGAATGATTTTATTAGTAGATGTAGGTGTCGTGTTTGTTATAATGCTGTCATCACCAGCCATCTGATGTGAGTGATTGGAGACTAGGGTTTGGTTTCAGAGGGTACAGTGTTTTAGGGAGAAGGGATAAACATAGGAGGGGAGGGAGAATAGGGGAGAGAATATTTTGAGGATCGTAGTATTTTTTTTTAGCCTGATACCATATTAAATGGTATAACTGATTGATTGCTCTATTCCATAAACAAGATACATATATATAGGTTACAAGAGATGATTCTAGAATAGCTACAAATGGGCTAGGCCTAAATACAAAGGAGAGCCAATCGGGCCAATAACATAGTTTCGACTAATAGGGCCAATGATGAAGCGAAAAGTGTACCGCTTTTAAGGGGTCATTTAAGCCCTAAATCGTATTTATTTGATCAAATATTGCCCTAAATCGTTCCTTTTGTCATTTTAGGTACTTTTGAGAAGAAATCTGGAAAAGGAAGCATTTTGGACGTTTTTGGAGCATAAAAGTGAAGAAAACGACAAAGTCTCAAAATCTTGCTGGAAGTTACCTTTGACGGCGTCAGGATTAACCCTGGACGGCGTCATGGCTTGGCAAAAGTGGTGGATGTGAAATTTACTCATGATAAGCCAGTGAAAATTGCATGGAAATTCTGACGGCGTCACCCTTTAATTTGATCAAGGTCGTCACGTTATAATTTAAAGAGGGACGGCGTCACGTTCATAGTCTGAGGGCGTCAAGCCTTGATAGGCCAGGACGGATTTTGGAGAGCTAAAGAGGGACGGCGTCAAGAAGGTCATCCGAGAACCCTAAAAGCGGCGAGGTGACGGCGTCACACTCCATAACGTGACGCCGTCAGATCTAAAAATCTATATATAGTTTTGCAATTCTTTGTCATTAGTGTGGAACTTATTGGGGAACTTTGTGTGTGAAAACCCTAGGACGAATTTGGCAGCTCTTTCAAGGCTTTTTGCCTTGAGATCTTCCATGTTACATTGAAGATAAGTTATCAATTAATCATTCAATATGTCTATGTGTTGTTTGATTCTATCTTATTCTTGTCTTTTGTTTAACATGTTAGGCTAGATTTATCTTGTGTTTGCTTAGATCTAATGAAACCTAGCTATTGATTATTGGTTATTAGTGTGTTGTTAGTTGTATTGGATGATTGTTCATCTATGTTAGGCTTAAGAAAACTGGCTAACTTCCTATTCGGTAACTTGCTTGAACGTCTTAAGAAACATGAACCAATGCGTACTAAAGGTTTTTATGGTTGTATTTAATGCACAAGCGAATTCTAGTGATCCCATGTTAGGAGCTTCCTAGCCGGCTCGACATAGGAGTGAAGTAGGAGCTTGTAGAGTTGGGGAAGTACGTACGCCACCCCACGAATGGTATTAAGGAATACACCCGTCATCCACGCAACTAATACACACTAATCAACCGGTAAAAGATAGTTAGAGAGTAAGGAAATCTAAGTAAACACATTTCCCTCCACATAAGTTTTCACCAACATTTTCATTTTCTGTTATTTTATTTTATTTGCATTCGTAGTAATTTGGGTTAGTTGACTAGCAACTAATTCCGCCCACTCTTTCAAACCCGAGATTTTACTTGCTTTCAAAAAAATATAAAAACATAAAAAGAATCTTCTCTCACCCTTAGACCTATTAGAGTAATTTTTCATACCTAACGAACACTATTCCCTGTGGAGAACGATCAATCCCCCGTACTTACCACTACACTATACTACATCGGTCAGGTACACTGCCTGGTGGGGTTGTAAGCCTCTTGAGATCCCTCGAGAGGTAAAACCTGTTGTAAGGTTGCAAAACCACGCATCAAGTTTTTGGCGCCGCTGCCGGGGAATAGTTATTGTTTAGGTTGAATTTTTATTTTATTAGGTCTACTCACTAGATTCCTTTCTAGTGAGATTTTTATTTTTCTTTTTATTAGATTTCTTTAGTCTATCTTTTTCTTTGTGCCCTTTGTTTGTAAAACCATTTTCATTTGTCACCATGGCGGATGAAATTCCATTTAGATCATTAACAATAGAGGAACAATTACTTTACACGGATAGATTTGCTTCCTGTTGTTCCAATGAATTTTTTAAGTGATCTCAGATATATACAAGAGGAGATGGGTATAAAGTTTGATAGGTTTGATGAATTATGTGCATGTGTGGCTTCTATAAAACAATCATTGTTAGGATCAACTCCTTTTAATAAGACCCTTTGGAAAAAATTTGAGGAAAGCCTCCTAACCGTGAACCATAAGTTTAATGAATTAATGGGTTCGTATACATCACAACTTGAGGAAACAATTGAGGAGGATTTAGCCGAACATGAGCATATTGAGCAAAAAGACCTAGGTTTTACGATCAATGACTTTGAATCTCAAGGAACACATGATGAATCCTTTAGGCAAATTGAACATAGTAATCAGGTTATCGGGGAAGATTCTTATGAATCGGACTTAGAACTTGAAATGGCTAAAGAAGGATTTGAGATACTTAGGAACATGTTTGGGTTAGATTCTACTAAAACACATGATGTGGATATAATTGATATAGAGAAAAGGAAGGATGAGGTAAATAACACAAACCTACAAAGTACCCCACAAGTCCTACCATCATTCGAGGCATACACACCGCCCATGACTTACCCGGAAGAAGTAGAAGGGACTATAGGAACCCTAATTGAAGTAGAACCTTTGGAAGAAACAAAACTAGAAGAAATAGGTTTGAATACTTGTAGTCATAACCTTTCTTTTAGTTCTAGGGGATTTCCTATTTTTGATGAACCGGAGCCTCAACCAAAACCGTTACCTAATCCTCCATCTTTAGATGTGAACTTAGGAATTGAATTAGGTCCCGACCCACCCATCAAACCATATAGTCCGGGTAGTTTTATGTTGAAGGTAGTAGACTCTAGGCCATGTGGAGTGGAAGCTAATATAGGAGTGAACCATGACCTTACACACTTACATCACCCATTCATGATTGATCACAAAAAACATTATGGGTTTAAACCGGGTTTATTAGGTCAAGATGGATTCCCAACTAGGAATCTCTCGAAGTTGATAGAAGATGATCCCTTTTTAGGAGAAAACTTTAATTCACCCATTGACCAAAGTGAACTAGGTAAGGTTATGATGAAAGGAGCACACCCCTTTGAGTATATAATTCATTCACCCCCTTCACCTCACGTGGCATATTCACACCCTAAGGGTGTGTATCGCTACTTTCACCCGCACTTAATCCTAAGTGTAGGGAAAACCTCCCCTATTTTTGTTAAATAAGGGTAGAGTCAGGCTCGTGACTCGAACAAAAACAAGCGCTTATTGGGAGGCAACCCAAGCTTTATTTGCTTTATTTGTTTGATTGTTTGTTTATTTAATTTTATTTGTTTCCGTATGAATTTCTTATTCTTTTTGTTTACTGTTCATGTCTCAAATATAAATTGTGAAAATGCTTTATTTTGTTTTTAACTTCGTCTTAACTACATATAAAGGTATTTTGCAAAAGATAAGTGTAAGGGAAATCTAAATCTGTTTTAAAGAACAAGATTGAACATGAACGATAACAATGAGATATAAGCATGCATATTAGTATTTGTTTGAGTCAAATGCTTGTATCGAGTCATAATGAAGTTTTGTAGGAATTTCGGGAAGTAAGGTATAGGTTTTTTTTTCCATAAATTTTCCGGAAACCTAACATGAGAATTCTGTCAGATCATTTCTAACGGCGTCAGGCCTTACAACCTGACGGCGTCAGGTTTTAATTTTCTGAAATTTTTGAAAGTTTTGTTTTTCTACTGGAATCATAAAAAGTTTTTATTAAATCTCTAACTTATAAACTCCAGGAATCTGCAAAACATTCATTCCGCAAGCATTATATCTTTTATTGTTTTATTTCTAAGTCTGGAATTACACCTAGTTGTGAGTTGTCTTTGTTCGGTTTGATGCTTTGGTTTTTCTTGTTTGTTTTCTCAGGTTTAACAGGTCATTTTGGACAAGGAGATATATGTGGAATCAAGCTTTTGGCGATGCATTAGTCATGGAGCTTCTACATTCTCTTTGGAAGAAGATCTAACCGTGTTACTTCATTATCCACCGAGCGAATCAGGGGAGTATTTGATTTCATTCTTTTACTTTATGCTTTTACATTTGTAATTTGAACATTGGGGACAATGTTCATCTTAAGTGTAAGGGGGGGGGGGGGTTTAAAAATACGATTTTTAGAGAATGCAATTGCGCTTGATTTTTGTTTGTTTAATAATAGATGTGTAATAAAACTGAGATAAATACCTGTTAGGGTAATTTTAGTGCCAAATTTAAAATTTTTTACAACATATAGGAGTGAAACTTTGATCTTAATGAGCGTCTCACGGATAGGAGTTATATGACTAGCACAAAAACCGTACCACTAAAAAATTTTCCGCCCCAAATATGTGAGGTTCGCCCCTAGAATTGGTAGGAAAAGCATTTATGCTATGATGTGTGTACCGGTAGCACTTAGATTCTAGAACTTGCGTTAGGACCATTCCGAGGCCACAAGTGAGACTACATTCGTGTAGTTAGATTTACTACATGATAAGAGGCATTAGGATTAACCCATTGTTTTACACCTGTGTTTTTGTTATAATTACATTGGCTACATTGGTCAAGTAATTCTCCCACACCCTTTGCGTTGTACTCATTTTTAGTACACGATACCCCTAGTACACCCCTCAGAGCCTATCTTTTCGTTTCGACCTTTAAGCATTTTACTTAAAGGAAGAATTTGTTACACCCCACTAAAATGTACACCCAAATCGCCTTAGCCTACCTTGTATGCACTCATTTTTAGTGCATTATTGTTACAACATTTGTTTAAACCCAAGTTAATTATCTAATTAATTACATGGTTGCTAAGTCGAGTCATATCTTTGTACATATTGTTTTGGGACGATTGGGACTCATGGGTAAAGTACTAGTGTAATGGAGTAATGGGGAAGATCATCATTTATTACCCTCATATGTGCTAAATATTTTAAAAGTACTCAAAGTGTTTTGATTATCTTAATTCGAGTCATTAGAATAGTTATTTGTAAAGTTATGTAAAAGTTCAAGTGTAAGGGGAATGCAATGCCCCTATGATGTATTATTTTGGATGGTAGGGCAAAAGTGTATGCAAAAAAAAAAAAAAAAAAAAAAAAAAAAAAAAAAAAAATCAAGAAAAATACAAAAAAAATGAGAAAAAGAAAAGTAGAAAAAACATACGGACTACCATCCTGTTTCATTTTATGTTTATTTTATGTTTTGTTATTTTGTTTTTAGCTTAAGATTGAGTCGAGTCTTGGCTTAGCAACATTGTATAGTACATGTAATTGATCAAGATCTTTACCAGTAAAATATCCTTTATCCAACAAAACCGTGTTTTCCTTTTCCCTACACCTAACGTTATAACCCATTTAAAGCCCTCTTTGATAGTTTATCTTAGGTGCTTACGCCTAGTGGAGAAGGTTTTTGATCATTTCCCAAGCCTATGGTAATCTATTTGCTAAGACAGGTAGTGAGAGATATTATCCGTTTTCATTTATGAGATTTATTTTGATGACACTTGAGAGATGTGAGTATCTAAACACTACTTGTGAGGTGCTAGTTTGTAATCTCCGTGCTTATTATGATTAAAGTGGAACGAATATTTGTTGTAATTACTTTTATGTTAGCATTAAATGACCCCTAACTTGTATTTTGATTAGAATAAAAGCGCATTTGCTTGAGGACAAGCAAATCTCAAGTGTAAGGGTATTTGATGAAGCGAAAAGTGTACCGCTTTTAAGGGGTCATTTAAGCCCTAAATCGTATTTATTTGATCAAATATTGCCCTAAATCGTTCCTTTTGTCATTTTAGGTACTTTTGAGAAGAAATCTGGAAAATGAAGCATTTTGGACGTTTTTGGAGCATAAAAGTGAAGAAAACGACAAAGTCTCAAAATCTTGCTGGAAGTTACCTTTGACGGCGTCAGGATTAACCCTGGACGGCGTCATGGCTTGGCAAAAGTGGTGGATGTGAAATTTACTCATGATAAGCCAGTGAAAATTGCATGGAAATTCTGACGGCGTCACCCTTTAATTTGATCAAGGTCGTCACGTTATAATTTAAAGAGGGACGGCGTCACGTTCATAGTCTGAGGGCGTCAAGCCTTGATAGGCCAGGACGGATTTTGGAGAGCTAAAGAGGGACGGCGTCAAGAAGGTCATCCGAGAACCCTAAAAGCGGCGAGGTGACGGCGTCACACTCCATAACGTGACGCCGTCAGATCTAAAAATCTATATATAGTTTTGGAATTCTTTGTCATTAGTGTGGAACTTATTGGGGAACTTTGTGTGTGAAAACCCTAGGACGAATTTGGCAGCTCTTTCAAGGCTTTTTGCCTTGAGATCTTTCATGTTACATTGAAGATAAGTTATCAATTAATCATTCAATATGTCTATGTGTTGTTTGATTCTATCTTATTCTTGTCTTTTGTTTAACATGTTAGGCTAGATTTATCTTGTGTTTGCTTAGATCTAATGAAACCTAGCTATTGATTATTGGTTATTAGTGTGTTGTTAGTTGTATTGGATGATTGTTCATCTATGTTAGGCTTAAGAAAACTGACTAACTTCCTATTCGGTAACTTGCTTGAACGTCTTAAGAAACATGAACCAATGCGTACTAAAGGTTTTTATGGTTGTATTTAATGCACAAGCGAATTCTAGTGATCCCATGTTAGGAGCTTCCTAGCCGGCTCGACATAGGAGTGAAGTAGGAGCTTGTAGAGTTGGGGAAGTACGTACGCCACCCCACGAATGGTATTAAGGAATACACCCGTCATCCACGCAACTAATACACACTAATCAACCGGTAAAAGATAGTTAGGGAGTAAGGAAATCTAAGTAAACACATTTCCCTCCACATAAGTTTTCACCAACATTTTCATTTTCTGTTATTTTATTTTATTTGCATTCGTAGTAATTTGGGTTAGTTGACTAGCAACTAATTCCGCCCACTCTTTCAAACCCGAGATTTTACTTGCTTTCAAAAAAATATAAAAACATAAAAAGAATCTTCTCTCACCCTTAGACCTATTAGAGTAATTTTTCATACCTAACGAACACTATTCCCTGTGGAGAACGATCAATCCCCCGTACTTACCACTACACTATACTACATCGGTCAGGTACACTGCCTGGTGGGGTTGTAAGCCTCTTGAGATCCCTCGAGAGGTAAAACCTGTTGTAAGGTTGCAAAACCACGCATCAGCCAACTACATCAAACCTTCAGTATTAAAGACATGGGCAACCTTAAATATTACTTAGGAATAAGAAATCAGTCAGGCCTCACCATGTCCCAAAGAAAGTATGCCTTGGATCTTTTACAACAAGATGGTACTCTCAATGTCAAACATCCATCACACCCCAATCCCATAATTTCACTTAATGATACTGATGGAGAGCCTTTAACTGACCAGGATGCTTCTCACTATCGAACACTTGTTGGCAAACTCATATATCTCACCATCACCAGGCCTGACCTCTCATTTGCTGCACAGCTACTTAGCTAATTCTCCAAGCAACCCAGAACTCTCTTCAATTGGTTGCTTATTGTGAGAGTCATTGGGCATCTTGTCCTATCACAAGAAGATTAGTCACTGGTTATGCTATTTTCCTAGGATCTTGTCTTATCTCATGGATCTCAAAGAAGCAAAATGTGGTCTCAAGGTCCTCTATAGAGGCAGAGTACAGAGCTTTGGCTGACTGTACTTATGAACTTTCATGGCTAACCTTGCCTTTTCCAAGACCTACACCTGCAAGTTCCTACTCCAATCTCTATTATCTGTGACAGCATCTCAACTACTGCTCTAGCCTCTAATCCTGTGCAACATGCTAGAACCAAACATACAGAATTGGACTATCACTTTGTGAGAGATAAGGTCAAGAACAAACAAATCCTTCCTATCTACATTCCTACCAAACAACAAGCAGCAGACATCCTAACTAAAGGTTTTCCTAAAGTCTTACACTATCATTGCCTCTCCAAGTTTGGCATTTGTGATCCTTTCAAAGTGAAGAATGCAAAAGTCAACATCAAAAGTCAACTCTGTGATCACAACTCAACAAAGGTCTGCTAAACACCAACTGTTGTACAAGGCAAAGAGAGATTGCAACACAATGTAAATAGACATGTGTACATAGTTAAGAGTAGTTTATAGAAGCTTAGTAAGTCATGTTGTAGCTATAAATATCATTGCCTCTCCAAGTTTGGTATTTGTGATCCTTTCACACTGCCAACTTGGGGGGGGGGGGGGGTAAAGGAAGCAATGCACCAGCTGAACAAAGTGAAGAATGCAAAAGTCAAAATCAAAAGTCAACTCTGTGATCACAACTCAACAAAGGTCTGCTAAACTACAACTGTTGTACAAGGCAAAGAGAGATTGCAACACAATGTAAATAGACATGTGTACATAGTTAAGAGTAGTTTATAGAAGCTTAGTAAGTCATGTTGTAGCTATAAATATCATTGCCTCTCCAAGTTTGGCATTTGTGATCCTTTCACACTGCCAACTTTGGGGGGGGGGGGGGGGGGGGGGGGGGGGTAGGTAAAGGAAGCAATGCACCAGCTGAACAAAGTGAAGAATGCAAAAGTCAAAATCAAAAGTCAACTCTGTGATCACAACTCAACAAAGGTCTGCTAAACACCAACTGTTGTACAAGGCAAAGAGAGATTGCAACACAATGTAAATAGACACGTGTACATAGTTAGGAGTAGTTTATAGATGCTTAGTAAGTCATGTTGTAGCTATAAATAGCATTGTATCTCCTTCATTTGTCAGTTAATTCAAAATGGTTCAATAAACCAACTTTCCCGCCAAATCTATTTTCTCTCATTTCTGTACAATTCTGTTATGGTCAATCCACCATGAACCTCCATTGTTATTGATTTCACAGTTTATATCACTTGTCATTTCACAATTTCAACCAATTCACAAATTAATGGGCTGATTTGGGTTGTGATTTATCTCAAACAGGTCAAATGGGTCAAATCAAAAATTCGGATAAAAACTGAACGGGTTCAATGGGGTTGAAAGTCGCACAAAGTATGTTTGTAGATGGTTTTCGAGATTGCTAATACAAGTTCTTATCTTCTTATTTTTCTAGTTTTTAAGTAATTTGTTTATCTACCTGTATTTAAGTAAATAAGCCCTTAAAATGAGCAGGCTGAGACATAAGCAGAATAGCACATAATATCATTTAACCTCTAAGTAGATACATTTCCTAAATTGCTTTTAATTTAGATGTAGATTAGTACGGAGTATTTCAATAATGTATATTTTTTAATTTAATTAACCTGGTAATTATATATGTAATCTTCAAAAGGAATAGAGTGAATTTGGGGATTACTCTTTAAATGAGGAGATTGAAAGGAAAAGTTGAATATACATTGAAAGTGAAATGGTCGTAGCCGGATGAAAGGAAATGACAAAAAAACTTTCAGATGGGACTCGTGTAGTAGATGACGAAATGAATTAATTCGGTTGAGTTATAAATTCACTTCCGTTTTAAATCGGTTTGGTTCGATTTGGTCTTCGGTTTAGACTTTTTGTTAAACAGTATCATAAAATTTGTAGACTTGACCAATCTAAGCTTAAAAGTCGCGTATCCAATCCAAGACGTAACAAGAACTAACTAGTTCGAGTACAATGCTGTAAAACAACATTAGCCCTTGTTTCGAGAAGAAAAAAACACAATTCATAATTGAGTCATTCCTAGAATACACGCGATCCTGGGATGTAAACCAATAACCAGTCGAACATTTTAAGTCTAATAATCACAGTATAAGAGCATATGGTGTCATCACATTTTGAGTGGGTGAAACCTTCACGTTGCAGCGTTAAACCCACGTTAAAGCTGCGTTAAAAGACCACGTTAAACCTTTAACGCAGCGTTAAGGGTGAAAACGAATTAATAAAAAAAAAAAAAAAAAAAAAAAAAAAAAAAAAAAAAAAATCACTTCGCCCCCCTTAACGGCTAGTAACGTTTGAATTTCAGAAAAAAATAATAATAATAAATAAATAAATAAAAAATTACACAACTAGCCCCTCGAATCATAGCTGCGTTTTCTTTGGGAGATATAAGGAAGGTGCCCGTTTGTATTTTGGAGAAATAAGGATGTTTGTATGCTCCGTTTTGATGGATATATAAGGTAGGCAATTATATGTGTTTGTGAAGATTAAGGCGTCTGGTGTTTAGATGTAGAGGAAGGAGTTGATGTACTTGTGGAGAGATGAGTTGTTATGAATGTGGTTGACTGTGTTTCTGTTTGGTGGAGTGATAATATTGGAGTGATAAGGAGATGGTAGGCGTTTGTTTTGACTAGGGTGCAATTAGGTTATAACTTGAGTTAATGGGCCGGCTAATGTTTGTTAGTGGGTGCAAATGGGCTACACGATACGTAGAATAAGTATTTGTTTCGTATTGTAATGTTTAATATTTAATGTTATATAATGTTTAATATTCGTATTGTAATGTTTAAGAATTAATGTTATGTTTTTTAATAAATGAAGAATTAGTTTTAGTTTAGGGGTTGAATTTGAAAATAGTTGAGTTAAGGTTGAGTTATGATAATGGGTGTTTTTTTTAGTTAAAGGTGAAAAGGTTAAAAGCTGATGTGGCGTTGATGTGGCACTGGGTGGAAGTTTAACCCAGGGTGATGACACCCTCTGCTAATGGGCATTCAAGTCATTTGTATATCCACGCAACTTATTATTCCAAAACGAGAAATTCGAAATACACGAACAAATAAATTCGAAATAATACGATTCCCCAAAACACAGTTGGGCATGTCGTTGCACCTATAACATGTGCTATACCTTTTACTTTTCTTTTGGACATATAATCGTTCCTGATTTAGACATGATATATCTACAATCTTGGTGCAGGACGCGAAAGAGGTGCATCCCATTCGGTCACAATGTGGTTACGGGTGATCTCTTTGAGTGAGGTGCAACCACTTAACGCCATTGTTAGCTCAAATTCATCGCGTAACATTTTTAGTACGTTTCTCACTCCTGCTTCTCCTTCAGCAGCTAAAGAAAACACCACAGGTCGTCCAATCTAATTTTTGATAAATTAAATTAGTATGTTTACTAAACAACATTTTTGTACTGTATAAAAAAGTAATCAACCTGGTGCCTTTTTGTTACTAAAACATAAAAAATTGACAACAAAAAAAAAAAAAAAAAAAAAAAAAAAAAAAAAAAAAAAAAAAAAAAAAAAAACACATTTTTTAATGACACTTGTTGTCTAAACCAGTTTAGTTTCAAAGTGAAATGCATTTATTTTCGCGTTTTTGAAACATAAAGGCAAGTTAATAAATTGAAATATATTGTCCACTTACAAATATGCCAGAAGCTCCAAGAGCCAAGGCCTTAAAAACGTCAGTTCCACGGCGGACACCACCATCCAAGAACACAGGAACTCGGCCTTGTGCTGCTTTCACAACCTGAGGCAAAGTTATCCAAGCTCTTATAAAGACCGTATTAAAATAATGATTTAGTTATGGATAGATAAATGCCGTACCTCTTCCAAAGCCATAATAGTGGCAGGTACATAGTCAAGTTGACGAGCTCCATGATTAGATACAATAATACCTGCTGCACCAGCTTGAATCGCTAGCCTTGCTGCATGATTAAAAAATAGCACATGTTACACCACATGTTTCAGAGATAATGTTTACAAGATTTGATGGTTGCTCTTTCTTACTGTCTTCAGCAGTGATCACACCCTTCACCAGGATTGGCATAGTGGTGATGGTCTGGAGCCACTTCACATCCTTCCAGCTCAAGGTACGGTCAATTTGACCAGCCACATAAGAAGCTAAGCCAGAGTCATTAGCCTGCATTTGGAGGAAACACAGTTCTTAACGTCAAGAGGTAGCTTGTGAAATCTGAATACATGATCATTAGGACTGTTTGGAAAACTAAATTAATAAAAATGTTTGTTTCCACTCACTTCATCCATTTTCCCGAGGTCCAAACCCTCAAAGTTTTTCAATGTCAAAAATGGGGGCAAAGTAAATCTGTTTTTGATGTCAGCTTCTCTACGTCCAAGCCTTGGTGTATCAACTGTAAGAGCAATAGCCTTGAAACCGGCTCTTTCGGCTCTTCTCACAAGCTGAGCAACAACGTTCCTATCCTTGTACACCTAATATCAAGGAAAAGATCATTGTTTATCTTTGTCTTGGTGATTATATTTAACCGGATAAGAAGTGAAAATAATTGCTTACATAAAGTTGGAAGAAGCGGATTCCAGGTCCTGTTGAAGCAACCTCCTCAACACTAGATGTAGCCCACGACGACAATGTCTGCAATTTGAATCAATAAATATCATAAAGAAATTCCCATATGAAATTTGAGTTTACAAAAATTTCATAAAGAGGAAATACGAACCATGATAGTGTTAGCAGAAGAGGCAGCTCTTGCTGTAGCATACTCACCCTCTGGATGTGCCATTTTCTGCATGGCAGTTGGGGCAATCATAATAGGCATTGAGATCTTGAACCCCAAAATAGTTGTAGTCATGTCTATCTTGCTCACATCAATAAGAATACGGGGCCTAAACCTGTTTTATTTGACAAACAAAACACCGATCCATGTACCCTTTTGAATAAACATTTTGTTTTGGATTAAAACTATCTATATAGTAAGAAAAGATAATAAAAGGTACTTACAGGATTCTTGCAAAGGCGTTTCTGTTCTCCTCGAGAGTCCATTGGTCTTCGGCACCAGACGCATAATAGTCGTAGATCATCTTAGGCAACTTTTCTTTAGCGATTGCCTGATACTCAGTGACATTGGTTACCTCCATCTTTCTTGTTTACACTGGTGCTTCCTCCAAGAAATCTAGATTCACACAAGCAAAACAGATGTTTAGATTGTTATAGTCATAAAGCATGATGAATCGTCCATGTTTCTATAGCAAACTCAATTTAAATCATCAAAGTTCATAGCTTTATGCTGTAAGACTAAGGTTCCACCATGAACTTGAGCCATCTTAGTTATTTACTACCACCTAGATAGTTCTTTTGTTACATTCTTGTAAAGGGCTAAAAGGGTGTTTGGTATAGCATTTTGAAGTACTTAGATGTGTTTTTTGTTGTTTAAAGTTGTGATAATCATATAACTGACTATCCAGGTGTCTTGAAAATACTGATATTATAAGGATTTAATTAGATTAATAATTATGCAATCAGAGCCACTTTTTGTCACTATACCCAAACACTGGAAACTGATACAAAACAATCAGATAAACACTTGCATAAAGCAACTAGAAATACCCTAAGTATATGAAGGGCAATTAACCGAAATGCTAATCTAACATCATGAGTAAGCAAATATAACTAGACGCATATGGATAATTAATGGATGCTTGGGATGGCTTATTATAGAGCTTATGCGTATCAGCAGAAGATGATAATCAACCTACTGAAAAAAGTTTTAAACCCATCATGAATAATCAGTTTGGAATAAGCATCTCAAACTGCTTATTGAGCACGGTTTATTTCACCAAAAACAACCTTAGGAACTTTTCTTTACTTAAACACCAAAAAAGTACTTATATGCAACCATCCAAGGGAGGCCAAGTGGTAAAAAACGCGCTACTATCATCACTAAAATGTGATGTTTCAAGTTGCAATCATGCTTGGTGCAAACAACTATGAGGTGCCCTAGGCAATCTCTCTGAAAGGGAGGGATTTTTCCCGGTTTGAGTCTGTGTGGTGGTGGGCTAAGCCCCGTGAATTAGACGGCCAAAAGGTCAGAATACATGGTAACCCAAATAAGTACTTATACAAAGACGTTTTTTGAAATAAGCAATCCCATACACCCCTAACATATATGTCAAATAAAGCAAATACACCTATAAACCAAAATATGAAAACATAAAAACAAAACATACCCACAATAGAATAACAAGCAGAGATTGCAAAACAGCAGCTTAAAGAAGCATACAAAAACAATGATCAATCAAATGACATAAAATAAGTGAGCTAAGGTATGGGAGCAAAAACCAAACCTTTAATACAATTGGCTATATTTTTTGCATGTATTGAAAAGAGTGAACACAACAAACACAAGTGGAGAAACAAGTATAGATAAGCAAGTAAATAATTCAACACAAATAAACGACAAAAACGGATTGAAGATAAACAATTGTGTACCATATAAAATCAAAATTTATAAAAAATAAGATGAAGACAAAAATAAGGTGATGGGTAATTAGAGGTGAAGATTGTATACCAAATCCACTAAAGGGTTGATTTTATCCACATGATTCAATGTGTGTTTCATAATTTTTTTCTTTATTATCATCATTTTTATTTTTATTTCTTTGATCATATACTGAAACACATCATCAAGTCACCATCTTTGTTTCTTTTTGTGGCATAAGGGTCATTTATAAGTTGGTATATAGCTTTATCAAGTGTACTTGAATATGAAATGAAATGGGTGAGCTAATTGTGTTGTTTCTATAATTTGAAATGGAGAAGATGAATGTATTGTCAAGATCATGGGGATCCTCAGTTTCCAAAAATTAGTGACCATTATCTGGTTTCAACTTTCAGATTATAGCTCAAACAAAAAAGTATAACAGGAGTTTTAACATGTTATGGCTCATGCTGCTCTTAATTAAACAGCATGACATATGGTACCTTATCACGGTGGACATTTAGTTTGACTCCCATGAATTATAAAGATATATTACCTTATAGACTTAGGGGGTCGTTTGGTTTGTTGTAATCAGGCGTAATTGGATGTAATTGTAATTTGATTATATTATATAGCTTGTTTGGTTTGTAAATTGGAAGGAATTGTAATTCAGATTACATTACATAAGCTGTTTGGTTTCCGTTGTAATTACATCAATTGATAGAACTCAGACTACATAGGAACTTGGATGGAAAGTTTTGAATTACATTGTAATTCAAAATTTTTACTTAAAAGCATCAGTATTTGTTATTATTATTATTATTATTATTATTATTATTATTATTATTATTATTATTATTATGTGTGTGTTGATTTCGTGCCGGGTCGTGTGGTGATTGAGGCTGCATAACGTAAACGCGTCAAGTGTGAGGCTAAGTGCGCAGGTATGGGATATGGGTTCCTTCCCTTCTCTTTCTCTTCTTTTGGGGAACTTGAAAAGGACGCTGTGACTTTATTGAAGCGTATTCGAAAGTTCTCGATGACTCAAGACATTGGAGCACGTACCACTGCTCATATTTTTAGTAGGATTAGCTTTTCTATAGCTAGAGGAGTAGGAGCCCAATTAGTATCTCGGCTCCCTACTAACTTATTATTATTATTATTATTATTATTATTATTATTATTATTATTATTATTATTATAAAACATCACTTCATTAGAAAAATATAGGATTTACAAGAAATTAGAGGGGAGCCGAGATACTAACTGGGCTCCCACTCCTCTAGCTATTGCAAAGCTAATCCTATTAAAGATATGAGCAGCGGCTCGCGATCCGATGTCTTGAGTTACTGAGAACTTTCGGATCCGTTTCAGTAGGGTTGCTGCATCCTTCCCAAGTTCCCCAAAGGAAGAGAATGAGAAGGGAAGAAACCCATATCCAATGTCGGCACAAAATGGCATAACCTGGGACTCGAACCCAGGTCTACTAGCACACAACACCAACACCTCACCCGGATGCTCTAGTTATGCTTATTTTTCAAGACGAATCTGAGCGACGCAGGGCTGAATCTCAGTGGATCGTGGCAGCAAGGCCACTCTGCCACTTACAATACCCCGTCGCGTATTATTATTATTATTTTATTATTATTATTATTATTATTATATTATTATTATTATTATTATTATTATTATTATTATTATTATTATTATTATTATTATTATTACACGGATGGTCCCTAAACTATACCATGTTCTCATGGATGGTCCTCCGTTTTCGTTTTGTTGCACGGTTAGTCATGTTTTGGCCAAACAGTTACCCGTTTGGTCCCTGCAGAAATGCTCATCCAAACAGAAAGAGTTGCTATAGTTAATGAGGATGAAAATGAATATTCCCTCAGGCTAGACCTAGCACTAGCTGAGAAAAAGCGCGATTTGGCCACCATCCACCTAGCACACTCTAAAAACAAAATGAAAAAGTATTACAACAAACGCGAGTGTCTTTCAAGCCTTGCGACCATGTAATGCGAATAAACGAGGTCAGTAAGGCAGGCCAGGGCAAGCTCACTCCTAACTGAGAAGGGTCATACATCATTCGTCAGACAAACAAAAATGGTTCCTATCTGTTAACAACACCTGAAGGGGACAACATTCCCCTAACATGGAACTCATCCAACCTCAAACAATGTTACATCTAAGGTGGATCATTGAATCAAAGCAATTTTCATGCTGTTTTTCTTTAACTTTTAAAGAAGGCTTCTAACAGCCAGGAAAGCTCATTTGTACTATTTCTTCATATATGCAATGAGAATTCCATCACTTTTCATACAAAGTGCTATATACAACTATTCATACAAGCAACATTTAATTGAACGTAAATTAGCCTTTATGAATATGCACATGAGAAAAGGTGCCTACGGGTCACATAATCAGGCCTAACAAATAGTTAGCCTGACTAAACCTTAAATGAGACTTCATATCTTACTTTACAAATAAAGATGTGTTAGGATTTATATTGAGTTGATAAATACAAAACAATTTAAGAAAAATGAAGCAAGATAAAACTACAAGGACTTGAAAGATAAAGAATAAAAGTTAGGAAGATTTGTTTCCTAATAAAGTTAGGAGTCTTTGTAAACCCTAACATCTCTCTATATAAAGAGATTAAGGGCGTGAGTTTTTAGTGTGTTTCAGTCATGTGTTAGGAAAACACCACCGATTCCACCACTTGGGATCGGTTCAACACTGCAAGATCAATAATATTGATCCTTGTTATAGTTAGGTAACACGTTCTATTGTGATCGAATAGAATTGTAGTGTGTATTTGTAAAACCTTGTTAATAACAAAGTGTTTTTATTATTCCGTTGTGCATATTGTTTATCTTTGTTATTATATATCCTAGTTGAGTCTAAACGATTCTTATCAATTGGTATAAGAGCCTGGGAGCTCTTGATCTAGGATCTATAAGGTTTTATTTGTCGAAGAAAGAAGAAGAAAATCGACTTTGGTTTTATTTTCGTAGTTTTCTGCAGTGCTGTTTTAAAAAGGCGATATCTCATTCGTTAACCGTTGGATCTTAATGAAATTTTTATTGAAGGTTCTTTATACATTCTCACTGGAGGGATCTTCAATAGGAGCTGTCAATCAAAAGATATAAATTTTCTAAAAGTCTGATGCAGAAACATTGAAGTAAGTCGATTTTTAGGGTTTCCGTGATATCGAGCTTTCTGAATTTGGTTTTATTCGGTTTAATTAATAGTGAAAGTAGATTAGAGTTATTATTATGCTTTAAACTTCATACCCTAGCCATGTTATCAAGGAAACGCAGCTTCATGTTATGGTGTATTTAAAAAGTATCCTTGACAGTTGATCTTCTAAATTCTGTGGAGCAATTGAAGCAACTGAAGGTTTTGTAAAACCCTAACCTGTTTAAAGGTCGATTAGGGTTAAAGGGTTTTAAAGTCTGATGCATTAATGATCAGTCAAGTTCAAGGATTTTATGTTGCTGCTGTTTGAGATTTATTGGAGATGAAACATGGATAATCGATTAGGGTTTATGTTTCTCAAGGTTAGTGATGTTCATTGGGTTTCTTATGGTTTCGACTTCTTTGGTGTAGAGTTTACAAGATATTCGTTGCTGGATTATTCATGTCATGCATTGCTTTAATTGCTGCAATCTTCGCTGTTCAAGTCGAATCTGGGAACAATGAAAACTAAGTCAAAAACCCTAAACGTTTATCTTTCAAATAGGCAACAAACGATTTTCCTCAATCCTTATTGGTCAAACGTTGCTTATTCTCTACTGTCCCATTAATTGTTTCTTGGATTTATTTAAGGTGCAATCGTGGGTCGGTGTGCAAGTAATAACTTTGGGATAATAATTGTTTATCATCTATTCATTGATTGCATGATAACCGACCATGTGCATGATCTGTACTGCATGCGTATAATTGAATTGGTGATCTAATTCTTATTGATCGTATTGCATATTATAATTTTTATTATAAGTCAATAAGATTCGTTGTGTGGTCCAGGGATTGTCGACTGTTATTATTGTGCTTAACTGATCAATTTATCAAGATGAGAGGCGTTTGAAGATTATGTGAAACCCTAATTCATAAAGGTTTAAATGTGGTTACTGGTTATTGGAAGAATTCTATTTGTGAAGTAGGGTTACTGGTATCAAGGATGTATATAAGACTGAGGTTACTGCTGGAAGAAAGCCTTTACTGCCAACGTTTCTGTGTTACTGGTAACAGCTTAATGTCGCTTATATGGAATTTACTACTGCGTTAAAGCTGCTGCTTGTTTCAAAGGTTAAATGCTGCTCATTCATGCTATTTCATTAATGCTGCTCGTTAAAGTTTGGTTGTTAAATCTGCTCGTTGTATCAAGTTAATGCTGTTAACTTAATCATTAATACTACTGTACTGCTTGTTGATTTAATGCTGCTTGCTTAGTGTTAATGCTGCACGTTTGATATTTATGCTGCCATTGGAAATTAGTGCTGCTTTCAACATTAGTGCTGCTCGTTATTGCTTAATGCTGTTAAGTTACTACTGCTGTGATAATAAAGGGTGTAGATTCTATGCTATAATGATGAAGCTAAACCCTTGAAGGACTGGTTTTGGGGTTGCTTAATCAGGTTTTCATGATTATTACTAAGAAGGAATGGTTCATGTTGATTGTCTTCAGGAAGTTTGTGTTACTTATGAACTTTACTGCTGCTTGTTGCTTGATTAATAATGCTGATCGACATTCGCGATCTGGTATTGGTTTGTAAGTCGACATTGTTGGGTAAATAATACAAGAAGTTATGAGACTATGGAGAGTGATATTGACTTGAATTTAAAGGCTGGTATTGATGCTATTTGGTTACATAGCAAAATTATGGGCAAAGTTTTATTCAATATCGAACAGTACATGGATTTTGTTCTTGGATAGGTATGGAGATGTCAGAAAACACACACAGAAGTTTGATTTTTGTTTCAAGTGTTCTTCAACGTTTAAAAGGCTCATATTTGTTCTAATTAGAATAATTGATTACGAAGAAGGTTTATTATCACTTATTTGACGATGAAGTGAAATTACTTGGATGCGTGTTCTTATCATATCTTAAACGGCTTACAACGTTTAAAGATAACTTGTTCGTGCTTTAATGTTGTGACAATGACTTGTCAAATCTAGCAATAGGGATTTGCTATCACTTAAAGGAGTTACATTGTAGTGCTCAGTGTCTCATTGAAGATGAGGATTTTGTCAAGAGGTTGCGATCTACTTATATATTTGGTTTTTGGTATAAGTTCAAAGTCACGTGGATAGTACAAGACATATGACACAAGTTTGGGTTATTCTACTTCTACATCAAGTTCGTTATACTTAGTTTTCTTCAACAGTAATCATTACAAGAAGTCTACAGAATTGGAGATTCAAAGAATGGTTAACACTTGGATTTCAGGGGAAGCATATTCTAGAGTGTTTAATCATTTACATGCACCATTTGAGGGGAAGGTTTTTACAACGCTATATCGTTATTACTACTGCTAGTTTAAGTTTCTATTGTCTTGAGTTCATTTTTTGTAAGCGTTTTGGTGTTCTTCATGGAGGGTAATTCGAGACATTGGAAGGCTGGATTGGAAGTGTGATATTGGTTAGTGGTTGTCAAAATCAAAGTTGCATCTACTTAGCGTCTCCTAGTGGATAATACAAAAAGGGGAAGAAGTACATTGAAGTTTTGCAACCTGAAGATCTTTGGTGGTACAGGTTATGTAAGTTCACGAGTTGAGCTTAAAGGGAAGATTGTTTCATTCCTGGAACATCAAAGAAGAATGTTTTGTAATTATCAACTAGGGGAAGATTGTTGGGATTTATATTGAGTTGATAAATACAAAACAATAAAAGAAGAATGAAGCAAGATAAAACTACAAGGACTTGAAAGATAAAGAATAAAAGTTAGGAAGATTTATTTCCTAATAAAGTTAGGAGTCTTTGTAAACCCTAATATCTCTATATATAAAGAGATTAAGGGCATGAGTTTTTAGTGTGTGTTTCAGTCATGTGTTAGGAAAACACCACCGATTCCACCACTTGGGATCGGTTCAACACTACAAGATCAATATTATTGATCCTTGTTATAGTTAGGTAACACGTTCTATTGTGATCGAATAGAATTGTAGCGTGTATTTGTAAAACCTTGTTAATAACAAAGTGTTTTGATTATTCCGCTCTGCATATTGTTTATCTTTGTTATTATATATCCTAGTTGAGTATAAACGATTCTTATCAAGATGCAACTTGACCAACAACATGCCATGAGCGGGTTGCTTGCAGATAACTAGTCGATAGTACCGGCTATAACGTGCACATCAAATAAAAAACATGAGTACTTATTATCACAAAAATCATGGTCAAATCGGATCCTCGATTACAAACACTATTTAAGTATGCAAAGACTTAAATCAGTTGAACAAACAGGTCATACACAGCCGTTACACATTCTTCATGTTTAACTGATCACTAAACATAAGAATACAACACGCATAATAAATTGGCTAAGTTGCTAATTTCATTAAGAGCTCAAGGTTACAACATCCTAGCTAAAAATCCAAGCCTACATAAACCTGATAACCACAAATAATAAATTAACAACATATTAATTTCATGGGGGAATTGCATATATATCCCTACAAACCCTCATAATTGCATATATATCATTTCAAAGCCTTAAAATTGTCAAATATATCCAAGCAAAACTCATAATTGCATATATATCCTTTCAAAGCCTTAAAATTATCAAATATATCCAAATGATTATTTTAAATATATTTAATAAAAAAATGTCTAATAATTATAATTGATATATAAAATGACGATTATACCCTTATTCTTATTATTATTTTTTTACAATTACAAAATATACTTTAACTATATTTTAAGAAAAGAAAGAGCAACCATGTTCGGCGACTCAACCGTATTTGGTATGGGCGAATCTTGAATAAGAATATCAACAGCACCATTCATTGTTCCATCTAAATGTAAACTCCTATATATATATAGATCAAATGACATAATAATATTCAAACCAATAAAAGGATATTTTGTAATTGTAAAAAAAAGAAAAAAAAGAAGAAAAAGTAAATAAAAATTAATAAGAATAAGGGTATAATCATCATTTTATATATCAATTATTATTATTAGACATTTTTTTCTATTAAAAATATTTAAATTAATCATTTGGATATATTTGATAATTTTAAGGTTTTGGAAAGATATATATGCAATTATGAGTTTTGGTTGGATATATTTGACAATTTTAAGGCTTTGGAAGGATATATATGCAATTATGAGTTTTGGTTGGATATATATGCAATTATGAGGCTTTAGATGATATATATGCAATTTCCCCTAATTTCATTATAAAATTAGGGTAAACCACCCTATTTCAAAAACCCATGAAAAAACATGCCTGGTACATTTTACAAAACAATCCTGATACATCATGGATTACAAATATTCGTCTACAAGTTTTACAGTAGCTAATACGATCTGAAAAACATCAGACTCAGAGCGTACGTAAGACCAATACAGACAATCTCCCACAAGGGAGTAACTGCAGAACAAAGGGAATTGGAAGTTTCCTGCAGATGAGCCAAAAGAGGACTTTCCATGATCTACTCTCTCGTCCCTGCTCAAACTCCTTCCCTATCACAGTTCTCAGTAGGCTAGAAACCGCAACCAAGCACTCGTTTCACAAAACTGAACACTAGGAAATCGCCGGATACTAGGTCAATCTTGGAGACCGTTAGAAAGAAGTCATCAACCCGACTTAAAGATGACTTCAAATTTCTAACTCTCTAAGAATAACTGAGACACGCATTAGGAGTACTACAACAACTGGATTACTCAGTTCAGCTGTACGATGCTACATAATAGTCCAAAAATAAAGCAAAAGTCAGTCAATTGGCTAAAACAAAAAAAACCCTCAAAACATAATGGAGGTAAAAAGCATACAAAGGCATACCAAATCAAGGAAGGGAGGGAACAAGTAAACAACTTATTCCTAGCATCCTTCCCCCAGCGACCAGTAAGCATCTGTATAGCCGATCTGCGAACGCCAGTCGGCATCTTTCGCAGATTATTGAAGAACATCACCCAGGACCAACAAGAAAACTTGTCTTGGATGTACGGTGAAACGTTTAAGTTTTACCTCAAGGTGGCTAAGACCACCTTGAGTATACGGTGTAACATTTAAGTTTCTCATCAGGACGACCAAATTCACCCTGATAGTGCTTAGAAAAAATGATAGAAAGTCAGACACAAGACCCTCCACATCTTCCATTTTGACATTCACTTGTAATATTCCACCGGGATCAAGAAAAAACCAAGGAATAGCAACGTTAGACAAGAATGAAAGATGAAAAGGGACTTTATCGCTTCAAGTTGTAACTTCCCCACTTTTCTATCTCTATTTATAGGCAACGAATTAGCGGATTACACTTCGCAAAAGCCTATTTGGTCAAGATACATTTAATGGGGCGCATGAGACTCACCCTACAAAGACGCGAGTACAGTTGACGTCAACACACACATCATGTACAATCGAAGGTACAAGTCAAACACACCGCTCAAGAAATGTCAGGATGACATCGCCTATAGTCGAAAAGAAAAAAGCGATGCATCAAATCCCAAAGATAGCGAAGTATCGCAAGAAGGATTTTCCTACACTTTTCCACTCAAACGTTAATAACCATCTTTCCCAACTCAGCTTGAAGCCCTGATTGAGGTAGAAAACATGCACCTAGTCATCATCACTAAAAACAAAATATGACGTCAACCTGGAAACAAGGAGCCTGAGAGCGAACCCCGGTAGCACAACACGGACTAGGGGGCTCAGTTTAAAAGTCCATCATCATATCATTAGACATGATCTAATACTAGACTGGGGGGACTTGATAGCGTATCAGTATTAGTGGCCCAAGCCCACTAAATACATGCTCGAATCAAGCCCATTACCAAGGCCCATTAATAAACACTTGATAGCGGCCTGGCTTAAACCCTAGACCACGTAAGGCATGTAAAAACTCATCAGGATATACTGAGCGCATAGTATCGCTACTCCCCAACTGTCACTAACGGTTACGATGTATAATGTAAGTAATATCAAATAGTAACTCGTATGGTTCTTGTGGATTTTGGCCGAATCTAGTGAGAAATAAGAGAGAAGATGGAACCTTGAGAGAGAAAGTATGAGATATTAGATTAGGTAAATGAGAAGGTCCAACCCTTCCCTTGTGTGGGAAGGGCTATATATAGAGACATACAAGACACCCCATGTGGGCTATGGAGTGGGCTATAGTGGGTAAAGACCCGACCCGACTCCATGGTGAAACGATATCTATTCTAATATGATTAAACCTACGAGCTACTTAATGCTAATCTATACTTGGGGTGACCGAGTCTTTCATATGAATATTTATATTCCTAACAATCTCCCCCTAAGGGAGGTCACCCCGGAAATTACACTTTGAATTCTAGCATTTTATAACATAAATTTGAGTTTCTAGCTCGTGGTCTTTGATTCTTCCAAGTCTTTAATCCTTGTGTATTCAGCAATGAGCTTTATGATGACTGTTCTTTTGTCTTGGACGATCTTTGAAGATTCTGTGCTGTCATCATCCAACGTATGTCTCCAAGTCATCCTTCTGCAGTATTGTCTCCATGTGATGTTGTAATCTTTGTACCGACATGCTCACAGTTTTTTCTGGATCATGATTTTCAGCATCAGAGTTACGGAAGCAGTGTTGAAAGTCTTTCAATTATCATGATTTCTTTGATTATGATGGTGAAATGTGAGCATGGGGTGATGGATTGGCATCTTTTCGGCAATCAGCTGCAACCGCCAGGTATTCCTGCATACGACAGTTAGCAATAAAACATCCGGTACTTACAGGTTTGGACTTCGAGATTGTTAACAGCATAGTGTGAAAACTTTCTCTAATCCTTACCAAGGCCGTTCCTAAATCGGATACCCCCGAGAGGGCTTACAAGATCTACCGAAGTACATCAACGATTAGGTGAGTCGCTGGAGTTCACTCCACGACTGTAGACCGTTTGAAACCGCCGCGACCACTAAGCGTAATCCACAAGGAATTACCGAAGTGACCTGCTTTCAGGGCTGTTTGATGTTGACCCTGGCAGGAATTTCCATTCAATCACTGAGAATTACATTTGTAAATTCTCTCATAAATGTTCTGGAAAATATGGTGTCCTTAATGTTGAACAACCAGTGTAGAAGTAACATGTGTTCCTATGAGATTTTATGATGCATCTCGTGGCTCTAGACTCGATAAGTGCATTTTTGGTAGTCGGAGACTGGAGCGGTGTCTCCTGTTTCAATATCAACATAACTCGTAATGAGCGGTCGATAGATTATGCAGGGTTCCCCGTGAGAATGAAACAAGTCCTTTTAAGAGAACTTGAGTGGCTAGAAAGTTTAGTGCAGTGCGTCACTGGGTCCATGACGTCTTGTCTTCAATACCGGTGTTGCCTTAGTAACTACCAGTAGCATATGAATTGAACCCGGTTTCTGCCCTAAGGTTGAATAATTAGAGGGCTATTTCTTTTCACCCTTTCTCATTACATTTCTTTTTAATTCTTCAACCCCTTCTTTCTCCTTTCTCATATTACTCCTTTTTTCATAATCATACCTAAGGACTTTCTTATACTAACTATTCGGTATTGTCCTTGGGTAGATCCCTCCGGCTCTGGCGGATCATAGGACGGTTTTCCTAACCTTAGCCACCGTATAACATCATGACTATCCTATGTTGCCGTTAACCAAATCCTTGAAAAATCTCTCAAAGTGTTTATGATTATGAAACACATTTTGCTAACACTTTGAGAGTTTTATACTTTTCAAATGCTCCCCCTTAACATGTGCTCGGATGATTTTATTATAAATTTGCGCATGTTGGGTGGAGATCGCACTTTTTGAATTGATCCACTTTCAGTGAACATGACCGATTCGAGACACGCTTACATCACTAGTTAGACTAGCTTGAAATTATTACCCGGCCTGGTCAAGCCCACAGAAAGTTTCTCGAAACGGTTCACTCTACTCAGACCAGTCCTCTTCGAGACATGCTTACATCACTGGTTAGACCAGCTTGAAATTATTACCCAGCCAGGATAAGTCCTTTCGATTAATGACAGTTTTTGTTTCGTCAATTCATTGGTGAAGTCTGAGTCGCCCTCACATGAGATGCCATATCCTTTTTGTCACCACAAATCATTTGCTCCCCCTCAATATGTGCATTGATATACAAAAGAGTTTAGCACATATGGGAGACCTTACATTTAAGTCCAAAACATCACATTTTTATCAGATTGCATATTTAAATCACATTCTCTCCCCCGATCAAAAATTTCAAACCTTTTGAGATTTTGCGATCCCAATTGATTTAAATAAGTTTAGAAAATATGGGAGAAAATGTGGTCAGGTTTAATATGTGCTGATAATGGAACGATACAATGCTCCCCCTCAATCAATGAGGGAGAATGTTGGTGTCAGATATGATAAGTTTGAAAGATGTTTAAAAAATCATACACTGACGCATAACAACATGTTTCATTAAATTCACTACTTATTATGTACAAAGTGACTTGTTTTTTATGGTATAAAATTTTGAAATCATCACTCTCCCCCTCAATCGATGACCCATCTTCTATTTAAATAGCTGTAGTCATTGATTGAGTGATAGATTTTTATGAAAAGTTCAATTCTGATTGATATTCAAAAATCATGGTACCACCAAGTTTAGCACAAATACTTTCCAGAAGAATCATAGATGGAAAAGTATCTGTGATGTGAAGAAGACTTCTCTTCTTATACAAGAAATGATGCACTGAAACGTACATCAAATCGAAGAAGCATGGATATAAAGTAATCCATGCCCGGGTGAACTTCACCCAGTGGGAGGAACAGCCGCCATTTTGGAGACAAGCTTTCCCCATAATGATGAGCGGGTTACAGTCTGAAGTAACTGCAAGCCGACATGAAATGTTTTAACAATTCATTTTAACTTCTGCTCGAGCTTCATTTAAAGTCCCGTGTCATTATTGAATGAAATTTCTGGGACTGTAAATGTTATCGATAAACAGAAGACATGCCTAAAGGAACTATTTTTGGTATTTTTGTGTTTTTCTGATTTTCATGGTTTTTATAGGTTTTATATTTTTCTATTTTCTTTTTGGTTTAAAATATATACAAACATATACAAGGATATATGAAGCAAATCTGTTGGGTCTAAAGATGCTGCTGATTTGAGAAATACACTAAGTATAACTCTGCTGATCAGTTAAGTAACTCTGCTGATTAGCACAATGACTCTGCTGTTTATGACTCGGCTGGTTTAGAAGAATAAGCAAAGTGTAACTCTGCTGCTAGCCTACGAAGACTCTGCTGCTAGACTAGTTATTCTTCTGCTTATTAGATATGTATAGTATGTTAAGGATAAGTATAGAAAAGATACGTAAGATATTTTTCTTGTATAGAAAGTCTTGTAAACCGACTAGGACTCCTTACGCTATAAAAGGAGGATCTAGGGTTAGGTTAGATATACGTATCATTATTGTTTACACTTCAAGGTTTCTTGTAACCCTATTGCTATTGAGCAATCGTATTAATATATTGAAGTGTTGTTTGAGAATTCGTTTTGTGTTTAATTCTTCTTAAGATCAAATATTAAGTTCCGCATAATATTTGATATACAACTCAAGATCAGTTTCTATACCGATTGCTTTAGATTTATCTAAAGTAATTAATAAGATCGTGAAGCTCAACTGGGATCAACAAGTGGTATTAGAGCTTGTGATCTAGAAGCTGGTACCAAGAAGAATTACTGAATACAAGATCTGCAAATCATCAAAGTAAGCAATGGATTCCGATTCAACACACATGGTTACTGCATCAAGAGTTCCCATGCTCAAGACTGGAGAGTACGAGATCTGGAAGATGAGAATTCAACAATACATGAGAATGGTTGATTACTCACTCTGGGAAGTTGTTCAGAATGGTGACAGTCAACCAGCAAAGACTACTACTGGGTCAGTCTTGACTCTCAAGACAAGTGAGGAGAAAGCTCAGAGAAGATTGGAGGTTAAAGCTCACAGTATTCTCATGATGGGAATACCTAATGATTATCAACTAAGCTTTAATCATATTGAGTCTGCTAAAGAGTTGTGGGACGCAATTGAACTTCGATTTGGTGGGAATGAAGCTACCAAGAAATCAAGAAAGAATCTACTGAAGCACCAGTTTGAGACTTTTACTGCTTTGAGTTCTGAGAACATTGAGGGAACTTATGATTGACTTCATAAGTTGACCAGTCAGATGGCTCTTTTGAAGATTGAGGTATCACAAGAAGATATCAATCTAAAATTTCTGAGAAGTCTATCTTCTGAATGGAACACTCACACAGTGATCTGGAGGCACAAGTAAGATTTTGAGAAGATGACTTTGGATGATCTGTATAACAACTTGAAAGTTTATGAATCTGAAGTCAAGGGATAGTCAAGTTCATCTTCTACCACTAATAATCTTGCTTTTGTTTCCTCAAGCAACAAGAGTTCTGGTAGTCATCAAGAACAGCACTCTGCTGCTAGTACTTTCGCTCCTGCTGTTGGTTCACATGTTTCTGCTGCTGACTCTACCAACACCAACACCATCAGTGATGCTGCTATTTGTGCTTATTTGGCTGAACTTACTACAAGTACTTCAGTTATGCCTCAAGATCTGGATGAACTTGATCCTGATGATGTTGAAGAGATTGATATGCAATGGCAGTTTGCAATGCTTACTATGAGGGCAAGAAGGTTTCTTAAAAGAACTGGTAAAGAGATGAAGTTCAGAAGGAACAAGAATGTGGGGTTTGACAAATCAAAGGCTGAATGTTTTAATTGTAGAAAGAAGGGACACTTTGCAAGAGAGTGCAGAGCACCAAAAGGAAACAATGAGAATGTCAAGAAGTCTACTGATGAAGAGCCAAATCCTACTACTGCTATGGTGTCATGTGATGGGTTAGGAGAGTATGACTGGAGTGATCATGCTAAAGATGGTCCAAATTGTGCATTGATAGCTGAAGAGGAACCTCAAGTACAACACTTTGCTCTCATGGCCTACTCCTCCTCTGGATCAGACTCTGAGGTATCCAATGAATCATCTTGTTCTTTTAAATCATGTTCTGATACAATTGAAATACTTAAGTCTAGCAATGGAAACCTTAAAATGGAGAATGAAACACTTAAGTTAGACAATCTTAGTTATGAATATGGTTTAAAGAATTTAGAAGAGAAGCTAGAATTCTATAAAAAGGCTAAAATTGAATATCTTGATAAGATCATTATTTTAGAAAATGAACTTATTAAGAAAGATTGTGAGATTAAGGTTCTTATGGAGAAAGTAGAAGAGGCTGAAAAGGCTAAAGATTCAGCTATAAGTGAGACTGAAAAACATATTGTTAGGGTGGAAAAACAACAATTTGCCACTGACATTCTCAGTAAACCAATAGGAAGACACTTTGCAGACTCAGGAAGTGGTCTAGGATATAATGTTGTTGCTCACCCTAAGAAACTTAGTGCCAATGCCCCTCCTACTAGGACTTTGTCTTTCATACCTGCATCTGAGGTCAAACCTGTAGGTGAAACTAGTGAAACTAAAGTAGAGTCACCTAAGGATGAGAAAAAGTGGTCTGATGCTCCACTTATTGAAGATTGGGAGTCTGACAGTGATGATGAAGGTGTAGAATCTGATTCAACCCCTAGGAACAAAAAGGAAGAAATTCCTGCTGTTGTTGAATCAAAAGCACCTAAGGCTAAAAAGGTTGAGTTTGTTAAGCCTAAGCTAGGTAAAGGTATCTCTAGGAAGATGGCTGAGTATGAAAACACACCTAGAGTATATCCTAAGAAAACCAATAACTTGCCTAGAGGAAACCAGAGAAATTGGAACAACCTAGTTTCACAAAGATTAGGTACTGATTTTCAATTACTTAAAAAGGCATGTTATGGTTGTGGTAGTTTTGAACATCTGCAAGATGATTGCTACTACCATCAGAAACCAGTTTGGAACCAGTACACAAGGGTGAACCATAGAAACTTTGCAAGAAAGACTCACCCACATCCCAAAAGAAACATGGTTCCCAAGGAAGTCTTGATGAGAGGTGGTACTTCTAGAGTTATCTCTCCTATTGCACCAACAGTGCCCATAAAGAAGGATATAGTTGATTCTGCTGTTAAGGCAAACTCTGCTGTTAAGGCAGACTCTGCTGTTTTGCCTAAAGTTGTTACTGATACTGTTGTGGGCAACCATTTTTATGCTGTTAAGGCCTCAGCTTGCTGGGTCTGGAAACCAAAAGTTAAAGTTATAGATCATGTTCTCAGACACAGCAGTGCACCAATGCAGTTGAAGAAATTTGACTACTTTGATGCACAAGGCAGATCCAAGTCAGTAATGGCTTGGGTCCCAAAGAGAAACTAATTCTCTTACTTTTTGTGCAGGGCAATCTACAAAAGGAGCTAAAGGACAAATGTATTTTTGATAGTGGATGCTCTTCACACATGCCTAGAGACCAAAGCAATTTGGAGAACTTTGAAGCTTTGGATGGTGGATATGTTGCCTTTGGGAATGATCCTAAAGGAGGTAAAATTGTTGGAAAAGGCATCATCAGAACTGGAAAATTGGATTTTGAGAAAGTGTATTTGGTGAATGGTTTAAAGTTCAATCTTTTTAGTGTCTCACAAATGTGTGACAGAAAGAATTTTGTTCTTTTTACAGACACTGAATGTCTTGTCTTATCTCCCGACTATAAGATACCTGATGATAAATTAGTACTTCTTAAAGTCCCTAGAAATGACAACATATACAGTGTGGACATAAAGAACATTATTCCCAAAAGAGATTTAACTTGTCTGTTTGCCAAAGCCACTATTGATGAATCCAAACTATGGCACAGAAGGCTTGGACATCTGAACTACAAGGCTATCAACAAGTTGGTGAAAGGGAACTTGGTCAGAGGATTACCTTCAAAGGTTTTTGAGAATCCTGAAGTATGTGTTGCTTGCCAAATGGGAAAGCAACATAGAGCATCTTGTAAGTCCAAATTGGTGAATTCTATTACTGAACCCTTGTTTATGTTACACATGGACCTATTTGGACCCACTTATGTAAAAAGTTTGAATAAAAAGATGTATGGCTTGGTGGTCACTGATGATTTTAGTAGATTTACTTGGGTATTCTTCTTAGCTACTAAGTATGAGACAAATGGCATTCTTAAAGCTTTTATTACAAGGATAGAAAACCTATTTAATCACAAGGTTAAAATCATCAGATGTGACAATGGAACTGAATTTAAGAATCAAGTGATGAATCAGTTCTGTGAGGAAAAGGGGATAACTAGACAATTTAGTGTGGCTAGAACTCCTCAGCAGAATGGTGTTGCAGAGAGGAGAAATAGAACATTAATTGAAGCTGCTAGGACCATGTTGTCAGAGTCTGAGTTACCTACTATCTTTTGGGCTGAAGCAGTCAACACTGCTTGCTATGTGCAAAATAGAAGTAAGATAGTTAAGCCTCATAATAAGACCCCTTATGAGTTATTGCATGGTAGGAAACCACTGATAGATTTCATTAGACCATTTGGGTGTCCTGTCACTATTTTAAACACCATTGACCACTTAGGCAAGTTTAGTGAGAAAGCAGACATAGGTTACTTTGTTGGATACTCCACTGAAAGTAAGGCTTTTAGAGTTTTCAATCAAAGGACTGGGCATGTGGTGGAAAATTTGCATGTTAGAATTAGAGAAACCACACCTAATGTTGATGGAAAAGGTCCTGAATGGATGTTTGATATTGATTCTTTAACCAAAAGTATGAATTATCAACCAGTCATTGCAGGTACTACTAACATGTCTGCAGGTACACAAACTAACCCTAATGCAGGTACACAAGTAAAGAAGGATGGATCTGCAGAGGAGTTTGTCTTGATTGAAAAGTGGAAGTTTGATCAGTACTTCTCTCCAACAGATAAAGAAAGAAAGAGTTCAGATGATGATGCTGTTCACAAGGAAGTACCAAAGGTTCATGTAGAAGGTGATGATGAATCTTCTCATGATGACAAGAATGATGATAAGGAAAGGAATGAAGAGTCAGATGTTGATGGACAACAAGGAAATAAACATAGCAGCAGTACTCTCAACTCTGCTGCCAGGCCAAAGCACTCTGCTGATAGGTCAAAGCACTCTGCTGTTAGGCCAAAACACTCTGTTGTTCGGTTTGGTAACTCTGCTGCTATGCCTAAGGACTCTACTGCTGATAAAGATGGTGATTCTAATGATGATTCTTCTGATGAGATGCCCGAATTAGAAGAAGTTTATGTGGATACTGATGATGAAATTGTTGATGTTTTTGGTGCTGAAGCTGATTTCTCAAATTTGGAGAGTGATATACCTGTTAGTCCCACTCCAACAACCAGAATCCACAGGAATCATCCAAAGGAGCAGATAATTGGTAATGTTCACTCTGCTGTTCAGACCAGAAGTAAATCAAAAGGTCTGAGTGATTTGCTTGATCAGGGATTGTTTGCTCAAACACTTAAGAAGAGGAATAGCCACAAGGATTTACAAAATTGCATGTTTGCCTGTTTCCTATCTCAAGAAGAACCCAAGACCATTCATAAGGCTTTGAAAGATGAAAGTTGGGTTGAAGCTATGCAAGAGGAGTTGCTGCAGTTCAAGCTTCAAGAAGTCTGGACATTGGTGGATTTGCCTAATGGAAAAAGAGCAATTGGTACTAGATGGGTGTTCAGATGCAAAAGAGATGAGAGAGGAATTGTTATCAGAAACAAGGCTAGATTAGTGGCTCAGGGATTCACTCAGGAAGAAGGAATAGATTATGATGAGGTATTTGCCCCAGTTGCAAGAATTGAGGCTATCAGACTATTTTTGGCATATGCTTCATTTAAGAATTTTCCTGTGTATCAAATGGATGTGAAAAGTGCTTTCTTGTATGGAAAGATTCCTGATGAAGTATATGTGATGCAACCACCTGGGTTTGAAGATCCTAAGTATCCTGATAGGGTCTACAAAGTGAAGAAAGCACTGTATGGACTACATCAAGCTCCTTGAGCTTGGTATGACACCTTATCCACATATTTGTTGAATAATGGTTTTTGCAGAGGAACCATTGATAAAACATTGTTTATTAAGAAAGACAAAAAGGATATCCTACTTGTTCAGGTTTATGTAGATGATATCATTTTTGGGTCTACAAATAAGGTGTTATGTGAAGGATTTGAAAAGCTAATGCACAACAGGTTTGAGATGAGTTCTATGGGTGAACTCACTTTCTTCTTGGGACTTCAAGTTAAGCAGAAATCAGATGGGATTTTTATTAGCCAAGACAAGTATGTGGCTGATATGTTGAAGAAATTTGGTTTCAAGGATGTGAAGGCAGCAAAGACTCCAATGGATAAAAACAAACCTTTGATCAAGGATGAAGATGGGGAAGAGGTTGATGTACATTTGTATAGATAAATGATAGGTTCATTGATGTATCTGACTGCCTCAAGGCCAGATATCATATTTTCTGTGTGTGCTTGTGCTAGATTTCAAGTGTCCCCAAAAGTTTCACACTTGGAAGTAGTCAAAAGAATTTTTAGGTATCTAAAGGGTCAACCTAAATTGGGCCTTTGGTATCCTAATAATTCACCCTTTGACTTGATAGCATACTCAGATAGTGACTATGCTGGAGCTACTTTGGATAGAAAGTCAACCACTGGAGGCTGTTAGTACCTTGGTCATAGGCTAATCTCATGGCAATGCAAGAAACAGACTGTTGTGGCTAACTCAACAACTGAAGCAGAATATGTTGCTGCTTCTAGCTGCTGTGGACAAGTGCTCTGGATTCAGAATCAACTGCTGGATTATGGGTACAATTTCATGAACACCAAAATTTATATTGACAACAACAGCACAATGTGTATTATCAAAAATCCTGTTTTTCATTCTAAAACAAAACACATAGAGATAAGACATCATTTTATTAGAGATTGTTATGAGAAAAAGTTAATTCAAGTGGTTAAAATACATACTGACAATAATGTTGCTGATCTACTTACCAAAAGTTTTGATATAAGTAGGTTTCAATTTTTAGTTGCTAGTATTGGCATGATCAATCTTTAAAACTTTAAACATCTTATCTCTGTATGTTTTTGTAAAATTTTGTAACGGATTTGTGCTGCTGTTTAGTCAATATCTGGTGTTTAGTCATCATTTGCTGTTTCTTAACTTGTTTGCTGGTTAGTTGTTTGTTGCTATGCCTACTCTGCTGCTATTATGGAATATTCTTGCTTGTGTTTATGGTGTTCTACGAACCTTATTGCAGATATACATACATACACAATCAAGTAAAGCATGGAAAGAGGAAGTTCATTGATAATAAAGGCAAAAATACAGCATACAGTTTCCATACATTCATGCTATTCAAAACAAGTTCAAAAGACAACAAGACCCAAAGATTCACAACCTAAATTCCAACAAAGTCAGGCATGACCTTGCTGCGAGGTCCTCTAGTGCCCATGGCCTCTGACACCCTAGGACAGGGAAGTGCAAGTACCACTGGTCGTGGCGGTGGACTCTGCTGTTGGCTTGTAGAGGGAGCTTGTTTCTTCTGCTTCTTCTTCTTTGGAACAGGGGGTTTCTGCTCAACCGTACTTGGCTTTGGACGAGGAGGATCAACACTCTTACCAAAAGCAGCAACCGCCTTCTCCATTTGCCTCTGAAGCTCAGCGATCAAAGGATGTTGCGGAGGATCGATTTCCCAGGCACCTTGGTAGAATGTCATGGATTTTGGCCATGCTTTTGTTTCTTCATCATCGCTTGAATCTACAAAGGAAGATGGTGTTGATGGAAGTGGGTCAGAGTATTCTTCTTCCACAACTGCTTTACCTTTTTGTTGTGATGACGATGCACTCGGTGGAAAGTAATTTGCCCATCCTTGTGAATCTTCTGAAGATGAATCTGATGATATGTCGATGATTGGAGCCTTGGATGAACTCATGATTCGTTGATTTTGTGTTAGGGTTTGTGAAATTGGGGATTTGTTAAGCGAATGAGGGATTTATAGAATTTAATGAGGAGTTGGTATGGTATTTAAGCAGCTTGGGGGATTACATTTGGCGTTTTTGGGAAAAGTTGACTTTTAGTCAAACCTTTCGTTACTCTGCTGTTGAGTTTGAAAGTGAAGGGGTATTATTGAAAATTTTGGCGTGTCTTAAAACCTAATTAGATCCAAAGGGTCTCACACACCATTTCGATCTCATTAACTTTTAATTGCTCAAAATTATATTCGATTCTCTTCCAAGAACATTACTTCATATCATAATATCCAAAACCCCCAAATCATAATGGCTCAACGAAAGTTTCCGGAAGAACATAATCAGATTGCATTTCTTAGTAAGGTTTCTGCAGCTGCCGGATTTCATGAGATTATGGATTTTCTTAGTGCTTCTAGACTAAGGTATGCTTTAACAGTTGATCTACCTATTATTAAATCTCATATGCACCAATTTTGGTCAACTGTTAAGCTAGATACACTCGATGAGGAGGAAAGGTTAACGGGTAGTGTAGATGGCGAGACTATTGTAGTTAGTGAGACAACCATTAAGCGAAGTCTTCGTCTATCAGGAGTTCCTACACCACCTAATTTTACTACTGAGGTTATTTTGTCTGAGCTTGAGAGTATTGGGTATGAGAGGCCTGAAAATACTGGCACTTTTTATAAAGGTCTGCTCTGTCCACATTGGAAGTTTTTGTTACATACTCTTCAACACTGCTTGTTTCCCAAAGTAGGAGGATGGAATGAGTTTAGTGCTTCTCAAGCCATGTCCTTAGTTTGTTTGGCTACTGGGCAACCATTTGACTTTTCTTCAATGATTTTTGAGGGTATGAAGAAGTTTGTTAAGAAGAATTTTTATTTGTATCCAAGGTTTTTGCAGCTTATTATCAATAATCAACTAAGAGAACCCTTGGCACATACCCATATTGAGCCTAGTAGTAGGATGGCTATCAAGATGTTTGCTTTTCTGAAGAAACCTGGGAAAGGTTTTTCTGGTGCTATAACTCCCCTAACTGAGCACATCTTGAATATTGTGGCTGCAGTAAATGAGGATGAAGAGGCTGGAACTCCCACAGCTTCCCATCACACATCCTCATCTACAAGTTTGAATGACTCATCATCCCATGAACCTTCAAATACCCAATCACCTAGGACTTTACAACAAGAGGACATTGTGCAACCTCAGGCCAATGTTAGTATGGATGCAGATGAGGCTGGTACAGGTGATGCAGGTACCATGATGGAAGAGGCTGGCACTACTGTTTCCAACTTAGTAGTTGAACAGGACAGTGCTAACATAACTAAGACCTCAACCATGGCAACATCTTTTGTAGAAGGTTCTCAAGAACCTAATACAACTGATGGTAACCCCAGCCAAATGGCTACTTTGGGGGGCTCAGCTGTTCAACCTAGGGTTGAGACTGAGTTTGTGTCCAAAGATTCATCTCTCGGAGAAGGTAACACATCTCGAAATGATGAGGACAGAGATGACACACATGAATTGATGGACACTGATGTACATATTGACAATGCCAATGATACACCTCTCGGACCAGGTCACACAGGTCGAAGTGTTGAGGCTAGCATTGAACTTGGAAAAGAGGATTTGACGGTTAAAACCCCTGTACAAAATGCCAATTCCAGTGATCAACCTCTCGGGTCAGGTAACACAGACCGAAGTTGTGAGGATATCATGAAACAATTACAGGAATTGACGAATACTTGTACCAAATTATCACAGGAGGTTATTGGTCTTAGAAAGGAGTTATCCACAGTCAAAGCTTCTCAAGGTGCTGAGATAAGAAGACTTAAGCTCAGGGTTACTCATCTTGAGGGGAGGTTGAAGAAAGGTTCCAAACCATGTTTGGAAGAGGATGCTTCCAAACAGGGGAGGAATGATCAGAAGGATGCAGCAGGTTCAGGGGAGGTTGTAATGGAAACAAATGAAAAGGTTGACTCTGCTGTTAATGCAGAACTTTCTGCTGATGGGAGAAACAATGCTGCTGATGGGTTACATCACTCTGCTGGTGATTTAGATGAAGACACAATGCCCTTAGCTCAAGTATTGCTTAACCTTGGAAACAAAACACCTACACCATCATAACCTGAACCACAATCACAACCAGCTGCTCAAAGTTTAACAAAACCAACACAAGTGACTGTCTCAAGACCTAAAGCCAAAGGAGTTGTCATCCAAGAACCTGTGCAAACAAGAAAACCTGTTCAATCACCTACCTACAAGGGTAAGGGCAAGATGAAAATGGTGGAAGAACTTGAACCTTATCCTGATCCTAATGAAGTTCCAATTGAGGTATGGCCTAGACATTTGCAAGAAAGGTGGGATGCAGAAGAAGCTCAGAGAGTTGCTAATGAAGAAAAAGCTGAGTATGATAAAGCAATGGAGATACAAAAGCTACAATCTGAGAAACAATCTGAAGTTGAAGCCAAAGTGGCTGCATGGGAAAATGAGCAGGCAAGATGTAAAGCTGCTATGGACTGGGAGAAAGTGAAAGTAGAGATGGATGATGTTTTTACAGATGAAGGTGTTAATGACTGGATTCATCAAGCTATTGTGCAGAATAAGAAAAGGCTTCTGGTTGCAAGAAAGAATAAAAAGGTGAATAGACCACCAACTGCAAGGCAAGAGAGAACTCTTCATGAGCAATATCTGAGGAATATGAAGGGTTGGAAATTGAAGGAGTTGAAGCCATACTCTAATGAAGAAGTCAAGCAGAAGTTTGAGGCTGCTAAGAAAGAGATGGACAGGAATTTTAAACCCTTAACTGATGATGAGATCAAAGAGTTGACAAGAATCAAAGTAGCATCAAATGCCTATATGAATCCTGAGTCTACTGCTAAAATGGCCAAAGTATCAGATGCTGCGAAAGAAAAAGAGAAAGAGAATGTAGTTGCAGAGAAAAAGCCTGAACCTACTGTTGGTGTAAAAAGATATAGGAGGAAAGTAAAGCAGGTGGGTAGGAAGAAGAGAAGAACTCAGTCAGTATTGATGAGTGATTCAGAGAAAGAGGATAGTGTTTCTGAGAAAGAAGAAGTGACTGATGAGCATAATTTTGAATAAGTGACTGCAGATGATATGAAAGGGATTATGGATCTCACAGTTCATAAACCTCAAGAAGAACCTGAGTTACTTAATGAAGTTCCTTTGTCAACAAAATACCCAATCATTTCATACTCACATGATGTTCTAGATGGTAGTCAAGCATGCTGGGTGATTAAGAGATCAAATGGTTCAAGTGTGGGATATATCAGTTTTTCTCAGATGTTGCACTACATGGATAGGGATGATATTATACAACTCTGGAATCTTTACAAGATGAATTATGGTGATACTAGACCAGAGGTGGTGCATGAAAGACTCAACTATTACTATTTGAAGAATATGTTTGAACCTGATGAAAGAAGTCTTGATTGGAAGAATGTGATTAGTTCAAGCAGATTTATCAGATGGTATCTATATCAATCATGTGGAGTACATGCATTGACTGGAGGTGATGGTTTGTGTTTGTACATGTTAACAGAGAAAGATTATCCTGTGTTCAAGAATACTGCTCTTCTGACTAACATGTTACAACCTGGAATGCTGAGTTTGCAAAGACCATTCTTATCAGATCATCAAGCTTTTGAGTTAGTGGAGAGGTATAGAAAAGTGCTGGAATCAAAGACCTCAAAACAGTAAAGTGTTTGGAAGCATCCTCCTGGTGATTAGCTAGGTTTAAAAGAAACTTGATGATTTTTGAAGAAAAATATCAAGTTTAGGGGAGGATTGTTGGGTCTAAAGATGCTGCTGATTTGAGAAATACACTAAGTATAATTCTGCTGATCAGTTAAGTAACTCTGCTGATTAGCACAATGACTCTGTTGTTTATGACTCTGCTAGTTTGAAAGAATAAGCAAAGTGTAACTCTGCTGCTAGCCTACGAAGACTCTGCTGCTAGACTAGTTATTCTGTTGCTTATTAGATATGTATAGTATGTTAAGGATAAGTATAGAAAAGATACGTTAGATATTTTTCTTGTATAGAAAGTCTTGTAAACCGACTAGGACTCCTTACGCTATAAAAGGAGGATCTAGGGTTAGGTTAGATATACGTATCATTATTGTTTACACTTCAAGGTTTCTTGTAACCCTATTGCTATTGAGCAATCGTATTAATATATTGAAGTGTTGTTTGAGAATTCGTTTTGTGTTTAATTCTTCTTAAGATCAAATATTAAGTTCCGCATAATATTTGATATACAACTCAAGATCAGTTTATATACCGATTGCTTTAGATTTATCTAAAGTAATTAATAAGATCGTGAAGCTCAACTGGGATCAACAAAATCCCTTACTCCTCGTTTTCTTCTTGAAGACACTTGAGGGTTTCTGGAGTCAAACTCTTCATGCCAAGTAGCGGGAGAATAAATTGGAATCGTTCTCTCAGGAGTGCCTTAGTGAAGATATCAGTCAACTAAAACTCGGTCCTCACAAAGTAAAGTTCAATAATCCCTTTCTTAACCTGTTCCCTTATAAAGTGATGCCGGATATCGATGTGCTTTGATCGGGAGTGTTGGACATTGTTGCAGCAAAGAGCTATAGCACTTTTGTTATCACAATACAGAGGAATCTTGTTGTATGCAAAGCCATAGTCCGATAGTTGAGATCTCATCCATAGGATTTGAGCACAGCACGCAGACATGGAAATGTATTAAGCCTCTGTGGAAGATATAGATGTACTCATTTGCCTCTTAGATGACCAGCTTACTAACTTTTCCCCTAGAAACTGAGCACCTCCCGACGTACTTCGACGAGTATCTTGACACCTCGCATGGTCTGCATCTGCATAGGCCGTGAGTGCCATGGCGGTGTCTTTAGGATACCAGAGACCCATGTGAATAGTTCCTTGAAGGTATCGAAAGACCCGCTTTACCACTTCTAGATGCCTTTTGGTGGATTTAGACTGGTACCGAGCACACATGCATACCGCAAACAAGAGATCTGGCCTGCTAGCAGTGAGGTACATTAGGGATCCAATCATACTTCAAAACTTGGTTTGATCAACTGGGATCCCAGAGAGGTCTTCATCCAACTTCGATCTCTCAACCATAGGGGTGTCAACAGGATCACTTGAATCAAATCCAAATTTCTTCAATATTTCATTTGCATATTTGGATTTATTAATGAAGATGCCTCCGGGACTTTAAGAGATTTGTAAACCTAAGAAGAACGACATTTGTCCCATCATAGACATTTGGAACTTAGAACTCATCTCGTTAGAAAACCGATCACATTCCCTAGGTTCAGAGGAGGTAAAAATAATGTCATCTACGTAGATCTGAACGTGAAGTAGATGTTTGCCCGTTTTCCTAGTGAATAGTGTAGGATCAACAACACCTTTGGAGAATATGTTTTCCAGAAGAAACTTAGAAAAAGTGTCATACCACGCCCTAGGTTCCTGCTTTAAGCCATAGAGGGCCTTCTTCAAGCGATAGATGTGATTAGGACAATCAGGGTCCACAAATCCTTCATGTTGACTTACATAGACTTCCTCTTTCAAATCACCATTTAAGAATGCTGTCTTTACATCCATTTGGTAGACTGTTATATTCTGACTGGCAGCATTCGCGAGAAAGATTCTGATGGCTTCAATTCGAGCAACCGATGCAAATGATTCTTCAAAGTCTATGCCCTCTTCTTGACGATACCCCTTTGCAACAAGTCGTGCCTTATTTTTTAGAACATCACCATGCTCATCGAGTTTCACTTTGTAGATCCACTTTAGAGCGATAATCATTGCACAATCTGGAGGAGGCACTAATTCCCATACTTCAAGTCGATCAAACTCATGAATTTCTTCTTGCATTGCAGTAAACCAGTAGTCTTTAGACAAAGCATCTTTGAAATCTTTGGGTTCGACTTTGGATAGTACGGAATTAAAGAAGCACCACAAGGCATCGGTGGCAAGTTGCTTTCGTGTGGATACCGGACGAGAAGGATTTCCAATGATGTTGTCAATCAGATGATCATTGGTCCATTTTCTGAGATGATCATGTGATTGAGGGTAGGGAACTGATGTTGTCGTGTTAGGATCCCCTGAAGAAGATGTCTATGTAGAAGATTCAGGAGCAAAGATATTCTCGAATGGAACATCCTCAGCAGGAGCAAAAGGATTCACTTCAAAAGAATTTTCTACTGCAGAGCCTTGCTGTACCGAAGAAGCTTGAATATTTGAAGATGATGGTGAGTAACTGGTAGCTGGTGCATCTTGACTGATTGAGACAGATACAGATGGACCCTCTGAATTTTGTGGAATTGGAGCATCAGCAACTGGAGGTACCGGTGGAGCTTCAGTTGTAGTATCAACCGTTGATGGCTCAAAGTATTCATTAAACATCGGATAAAACAAAGTATTCAACTCTTCACTGGTAGGGGGTACATAAGGAACTGCAGGAGTGGGATGCTGTACAAGACCTGAACTAATTGGTCCAGGAGACAAAAGATTAGGTGCGGGTCCAGAACTTGTGTGTCCAGGAGCCGTTTGCTCAGTCAGCTCATCGAATGTCACGTAAATGGTTTCCATGATTTGTCGGGTTCGTTTGTTGTAGATTTGGTATCCCTTGCGATCTGGTGCATATCCAACAAAGAATCCTATGTCTGCTTTAGCCTTTAGTTTTCCCAGATCCTGACTGTCGTTTGTTGGGTAGCATAGAGCATCGAACACTCGTAGGAAGGAAAGATCTGGTTTATTGCCATGTATCAGCTCATAAGGAGTTTTGTTGTGAAGAGTATGTATCAAGGATCGGTTTTGGGTGTAACAGGCTGTAGCAATTGCTTTCGCCCAAAGAAACATCGGTGCCTTGGAAAATATTAGCATGGTTCGTGCAGCTTCCACAAGAGTACGATTTCGTCTTTCAACAACTCCGTTCTGCTGAGGAGTGCGTGGAACACTTTTATGATGAGTTATGAAAATACTTTCATAAAACTGAATGAGTTGTTTGTTAACAAACTCGGTTCCATTGTCTGTGCGGATGATTCTGACGGTTTTGTTAAGTCTTACTTGTAGCTGTTTGATAAGCTTGATGATAACCTCTGGAGTCTCATCCTTGGTTCTCAAAAACTTCACCCATGTAAACCGAGAGTAGTCGTCGACCAACACAAGAATATATCTCTTCCCATTTATACTCTGCACTCTCATTGGACCGCACAGATCCATGTGAAGGGTATGAAGAACTTCCATAATGGTGTTGACAGTTTTGGGTTTGTGAGTATGCTTCTTGCTTTTGCCCAGTTGACAAGCAGAACAAAGATGATCCTTTTCAAACTTCAATATGGGCATACCTCGAACAAGATCCTTGCGAGTAAGTTCATTTATGGTGCCGAAGTTTAAGTGATTTAAACGACGGTGCCAAAGCCATGATTTGTTCTTTGAGGCCTTTGACAACAAGCAAATAGGAGAGGACCGCATCATGTCTTCAATAGAGATGGTGTATAGATTAGTACCACGACTGCCTTTAAGGAGATTAATACCATCCAATTCTCTGATGAAACATGTGTGTTTTCTGAAAGCAACTTCAAGATCGGAATCACAAAATTGACCAACAGAGAACAAATTGTGCCTAAGTCCTTCCACGTAGTATACCCTGGAAATTACACTGTCACCAAACACATAATCTCCATAACCCATAATCGCCCCAAAATGGTCGTTCCCGAATATAACTGTCCCGATAAACTTTTTCACGAAATTCTTGAGCCGTGAGCGATCCCCAGTCATATGTTTTGAGCAGCCTGAGTCCAAATACCAAAGGACGATTTGTACGACCTGCATTTGAAAATAGACAACGATGGATAACTGAAAAAGGTGGATCCCCACGTGCAACTAGGGTCCGTTTGGTTAGCACAAACAAATTCTGGAACTACAGGAATCATAGATGCCATGGTATTCACATTGGAAACTTCACTAGTAGATGCAATGGACCTAGTTACAGGGCATTGTTTCTCTAATGGGAAAATTCTACTAGTTGGCTTCCATTCCTTAACAATCACTACTTTATGATTAGTCATTCTAGTTAAGGGGCACTTATTTCCTAAAGTGATTTTTCTTCCAGTGGGCTTCCATTTATAACCAACATTATTAAACAGATTTCCTGTCGCTTTTCAAATTTGCTTACTCAGTTCAGGTTTCCTAACATTCTTAACTGATGATCGTTTAGGAGACATCAAGAATGACATAACACAATCATCATGATTACCAGAAATTAAACATTTGTTACATGTTTTACAGACAGCATTAGAATTCGAATTAATTACAGTACGCTTATAGCTAATACTAGAATCAACATGATTCTTTTTTATCAAATCAAACTTATTGTTCCTAAGGTGGACTTCTACTTTCTTCTCATGAGCACTCTTAGCTGGTGCAGTCCTATCTTTCTTCGTATTGCGACTAGGCTTTGACCCGCTAGCTTTAGTGTCAGTGTTTACTCCTGTAGAAGCAATGATGGGAACATTAGTTTGTTTCACTATCATTTGTTTTTCCGGTTTTGATGTGCTGGGTTCAGATGTTTTCGGTGGTACATCAAAGGTAACATGCTTGTTCTTAGTCATTGAAGAAGATGCAATAAACCTATCTCGCTTGTTATCAATCTTAGGACATGTGCCAATAACATATTCTAAGAGTTCCTGAGATCGTTTAGTGAGGAAGCAGGCATCTACAACTGCACTATCTAGTGGTTTCTCTATCCTATCCTCTTCTACGGTCTCACGGAGAATGTCAAGACAATCCTTAAGATGAGTGAGATAAACTTGATGAGCTGACCTATTATTTCTAAGAGGAAGCGGAATAGTCACAGCATCAATTGCATATTTTCTACAAGCAGAAACCTTTGGAACAACATTTTCACTAGTGATGATTGGCATTTTCCCGTTCACATGAGTCTTTAGATTCTCAATCTCATTTATCAAAGAAGTTATCTTTTCATTGTGATTGTTATGTGTGACTTTAATCGAGTCATATAACTCTTTGTAATGCTGTTTGATTTTTGAATTTTCAGCTTGAAAACACTCATTTTCTTATTGTAATTTATTGATGGTATCTTGAGAGTGAAAATTCTGAGAATCTGAAGACAATGGTTTATGGGTGCCAATCACATCACTCTTATTTGATTTTAATTGGGCAATTTAGGCCCTCAATTTTCGAATCGTGTTAGTGTGAGCTTGAATTTTTTCATCTCGTTTGCCTAATTCAAAATATGCATCAAATTCAGGAGCATCCAAAGATGTCTTGGCATTTGAGATTTTAACTCTTTCTTCTAAATGTTGATATTTTAATTGCAAGTTAAGATTATCAACCTATAATTTTGAAAAATGCCTGACCATGTTATCATGGTCATCGTTTTGGATTTTCTCATGCAGTTTTAAATTCTCCCCCTCAAGCTCAATAACACGATTCTGGAAAACATTCAATGCAATAGACAACTCATGAAATTGACAGGCAGTTAAGGCAGAATCAGTTGCAGTATAAAACACATCCTGTGCAATACATCTAGCAATCAAATTCTCATTGGTGATGAGAATGTTCTTTCTCTCAATCTCACGACTCTTAAGTTCTATCGCATTTTGGGACACCTCGTTTTCCATATCTTTAAATACCTCTTTCATCTCTTTTACTTCAGTTTTAAGGAATTTTTGCATGCCCTCAAAATGTTCCTTGGGGAGTTTAAAGAATGGAATAACCTCAGTTAAGTAGCACTCTTTTGTTAGTTCAAAACCCCTTTCCCCTTCAGTAATTCCCGTTGGCATAATTCTCTTTTTACATGTTTTATCAAAATCAGCAAATAGTTGACAAAGAACATATATGCTAATTAGAGTTTTACATTCTGTGGGAAGAGTTAAAGGAACTAAATGTCTAGGTGTATTGGTTGGATACACCGTTGCAGCAACTATCTTTCTAAAGGGTGGAGTTTTGGCTTTAAGTTCTTCGGCCTTTCTCTTTTCTACGTCCAAAGACCAAAATATCTGCTCTGGCGTCAACTTAGTTTGAGGTGCAAAAACAGTCAATCGGTTCTCCACATAGTAATCATGGGGTTTGATTATGACTCGATTGGTTATACATTTGGGATCCTTCATTTTTTCAGCCATTCTTTCTGTACTTATTACTTCTATCTCATTACTCTCTTCTAATGATGACACATCGGGAGGGGCATGACCAGGCTTAAGCATTACATTTGCATCATATAAGGCAGGTTGGGCAACTTTAACACTCTTAAGTAAAACTGATTTAGGTTCACCTACATCCTTTTCACTATTTTCATCACACAGCCTTTTATGCTTTTGAATCATTTGAGCAGTTTGTCTGGTCTGGTCTTGTTTGTGCAATTTGTTTTCAATCTTGTTCTTTAATGTTTTAATTCTGGAAAAATCATGTAAGAGTTTTGTTTCGTTTTCTTTGAAATCATGTTTTAGTGTAATTACACTTTCTTGGATCTCCTGTTTTTGTTTAACAGTTTGATCAAGTTGTTTTCGTAAAGAATATAATGCCTTTTTCAATGTTTCTTCCCTTAAATTACGTTCTGTTATGAATGTATGCATTTGACTATCCATTTTCTGCTCACGTTCAGTTAGCTCAAATTTTGCACGTTGTTCATATATGGCTACCTTATCTTTATAGATGTTAAGTCTAGTGGTCAAGGTGTCATCGGGGATAAACACGGTGTTCTCATGCAACTCACAAGCATTATCTACAACACAAGCATTATCTACAACAGAAGATGCACTACTTGGTACGACAGACACGTCATTGTGATTCACATATTGTTCATATGGAATAACATTACTATTTCCCATATCAACAGTATCTGATTCAACAACATCTGTCTGTTGTACTTTGTTAGGAATCTTCTGTTCATCTACCATGTTATATGTGTCATAAAGCTTTAGTACCTCAGATATGATAGATGCATTGGAAGGACCAGCTTGTTGGGGTGATGAGACTGCAGAAGACAGATTAGCCATGAAGATGGTTTGAGCAGTGGGTTCATCATCAACGTCTGAGTCAAAAGCATCACATTCATCAGCTTGGAAGATGTTGGGATCATTCAGTGCCAAGTCCTGAACTAGTTGATCATCCACATCAACATCAAATGTGTTCCCCTCATCACCAGCAAGGAACAATAACTCTTCTTCGTTCAAAGCTGCTCCATTCTCTTGAGCTTGCATCAGCAGCATCTTATCCATGAAGTATTCAGAGTTCTGTGGACACTTTGGTTGAGTGCAGTTCCTTGCTATGTGTCCTAGTCCTCCACAGTTGTAACACTTGGTTTGCCTTCCCTGTCCCTGATTAGCATTCCCAACTCTGTTCTGTATATTACCCCGAGCAACATTCCTTTGATTCACATTCTGCCTTCCCTGAACATTCTGAACCACAACCCTTCCATCTTCCACTGTTGCTTGATTACGTGGATTTGATGAAGTTCGAAGTTGGTTGTTGGTTTGAGGGAGTGTTGCTCTGAACTGTTGGACAAGTAGAGAAACTTGGTTGGAGAGATTATCAATCATCTTGTCAGTGTGAGAGTATCCTGAATCCAGATGGGTGTTCACAGCAGATGGTGGGTACAAAGATGATTGGACAAATGGTGTCTGATTATGTGATGAAGAGGGATGGTGATAAACTTGATCATATGAGGACTGATTGATCGGCTGAACATTTGAGAAAAAAGCAAGTAGTTCATTTGTTGTTGTTGGATTGAGTTTTTCCCTCAGTTGACGATCATAGACAGCATGCTTTTCATGTTGTTGTAAGTAAGCATACAGTTGTTCATAATTGGTTTGTCTCAATCCTTTGTTGAGCTTCACGGCTGTAACAAATCTATCCCACTCAGGTGACATATTGTTCATAAACTTAGAATTGAGCTGGATATTTGGCATTGTCATCCTGATGATCCTCATGTCAGTCACAAGCTTGTGAAATCTCACATAATAATCAGTGATGTTTTCGCCAGGATTCATCTTGAAATGCTCAAACTCATTATGTAACACCCCCAAAATCGGGTCCAGCGGAAGCATACATGTCGCTGGGGTGCTACTAAATTGGTACCACAACACAGAGTAAAGAGAACGGATTTACCGTATCCGTTTAAAAGAAATTTTCATACTCAAAAGTACTTTGTTTTACATCGTTCAATGATATGCGGAAATATAGGCCCATAAAATAATTAAAGCGGTCCCCAAATGAATATCAGAGTATCTTGATCCTATAACCATGCCATGCCAAATGTGAGCTAACACTTTAAGAACCTGAAAATACATGCTAAAATGTGTCAACACGAGGTTGGTGAGTTCATAGAGTTTAGTTTAAAATGTAAAGCATTTGAATAAAGATTTCCCAGCAAAGGCATTGTAAATCCACTCAGTCCCAAGTCCCGCCCATACAAGACTTGCAACCTGTGTATTTACAACCCACTGCTAAATAAGATTTGGTTTAGGTAAACAAAAGTAATATATGGACCACAAGATTTAAAGTTAAGTGTGACAATGTCGCCATATGATTAAGTGTGACAATGTCGCCATGTGATTAAGTGTGACAATGTCGCCATATAATTAAAATAATACGTAATGTGAAAACTTATTTTAGAGGTTACTAACAATAAGTTTTGTGATCGTTTATGGACTCTAGGTTGTTACACCTTTGATCTAGGATTTTGTCTATGACTAGCATGATGATAATATTGGCGGAATATTCAAATGAAAGAAACAATATTATCACAACAAGGTTTTGCCAAACTTTCTCTTTTGTTATAAAATCAGCCCCAATACTACTTGATCAATAGCAGTACGATTACACTCTAATCAGGGATCAAAGATCCTTGAGGCTAAACAAACATAACAACATCAGACCCCATGTCTGATGTTCCCACACACACTCACTATTTTATGTTTTACATTTTAACACATTTCTATGTTTAAATTCTAAGCATACTAAACACTTGTAAAACATATTTTTATCTAAGGGGTAAGATCTCCTTTTATAATCCAAGGAGACCTTTTACAATATGATAAGACTTTGTCTACTACTTGCTTGTTATGTGTCAGTCATTAAGATACAACATGTATCTTGTTTTACAACTTTGTTGACTGAACAAATATCTAGATATTATCTAAGGATAATATCTTCTTCATCCTTATCCATCCAGCAGCAGTATGACTCACTGATCAGCAGCAGCTTCATTTGTACTAGCAGCAGTATCAGATACACTACCAGCAGGAACAGATACACTACTAGTAGAAACAGATACACTACCAGCAGGAACAGATACACTACCAGCAGAAACAGATACACTACCAGCAGTATCATTTTATGCCTAGCAGCAGAATCTACTTAGCGTATTTTGCTTATCATTTAAGTATTTCTTCATGTTTCATTCTTCTTGTTCTGTGATCATCAAATCTATGAAAATATAATTCCCAACAATCTTCCCCTATTTGATGATTACAAAACAAACACGTTCTTGTACGAATTTCCCTAGACGAAGTAGAGAAATTGAGATAATTAAATCTCAACATGAATGAAACCATACTGTCTTCCCCTTAATCTATGCTATCTACCACATCTCTTCCCCTTTTTGTTATCAACAAATAGAAAAAGTATACAAATATGATCTTTACAACTACAAACTAATACTACACATCCAATCTATCCTTCTAATATCTCAAATTACCCTCTATTAAGCTTTCCGCACTAAAAATGAACTTGAGACAGTAAAATTTTAAACCATCAGTAGCAATACTAATCAACAATAACAAGAATCAATAACTTTCCCTTGTGGTGATGCATAAGTATAATAAATGGTTAAACACTTGAACATTTAAGCTTCCCCTGAAACCCATATGTTAACCATTCGAATCTCCAATTCTGTAGGCTTTAATGACTGATGATGTAACACCCCAACCCGACAAGGGTAAAGATATCACAATAATGGATTCACATCAGATCAAAACAGAGCATACATCTACAGTAATACAAAAATCTCAAAGGATTACAAATGAAATACTGAATCTACAAGGTTACAATGAAAACTTTCAAAACTAATTCTAAAACATAATATCTTCTATCCAATTCTAGTCCAGAATAGCTACCAAGCCTTCTAAGTCCAGAGGTACACTCTCACTCATTCCCAGCTTCCTACTAAAACCTGCCGCAGGAAAAGAAATGCGGCTGAGCTACGAGAGCTCAGTGAACAGATATATAGATGACAGAAACAATAACAGATAACAATACAGAAACAAATCAGAAATACAGATTATACAGATACAGAATTAAGGTGAAAGAATAGGAAAGGAATAAGGGTGAAAGAAAAGAAATAAGAAAAGGGATAATGTACAAACCAGGTTTAGGGAAATACAGAAATCCATCACGAGCCCAGAGATAACAGATAATATCATAACAGAGTAATCACATAATAATCCAGAGGGGATGCCTCTCAAGTAACAGATAATATGAGGGGTGACCTCATGTATCCAATCGGAGTGATCAGCTCCCAGATATATGTGAAAGACGTGTATCGCACACACCATCAGTCACCAGATATAATAATAAACATATAACATAAACAGATAACAGATAACAGATAACAGAGTCAGAACTAGGATGCATCCATGCGCCCCCGGTGGCCAGAAACTCCTCAGAACACACCAGATAAAATAAATCAGGGACGGGACAGGTCATCACTCTCCTGCCCTAGAGTCATGCCATCGGTGCATCAATGACATGGACATGAAACCCTCATGCCTAGTGATTGGCTCGGATATCAGACTGTGGTCAAGGTCAGATGTCATATCTAAGGGTTCATGGCAGAAGGGTCATGTCAACAATTCAGAATAAGATAATAAGGTTTAAATCAGAGTTTATTAGATTAAGTTTAATATCAAAACGTAAGTTCAGATTAAAAGGTTTACTTCCAATAGTCCAAAAGAGTATATCAAAGGTTAATAATTACAAGTTTATAGCAATAATCCATTTCAGAAGTTCCTGTCAAAAGTTCATTTAAATCAATCCTTTAATAATGGTTTTCATTGAAATGATATTACAAAATAGTTTTCATAAAAATGACCTTCCAAAACTTTTAGTAACTTCCATTTCAAGTGGTATCGCTTCTCTTTAAAATAGCTTTTCTTAAACAGTTTCATATGTAGTTTAATAAAGGTTCAAAATCAATTAGGTTCAGATAAGGATTTAACAGGTTAAGGTTTATACCAAAATCAAATCAAAGTTACAACAGATAGATCAGGTTAAGGTTCAGAACAAGGTTCACAGATCAGATTGAATCAAGATTCACAAATTCAGGGTTCAGAACAAGAGGTCAATCAGAGTTCAGGAGAGAGGTTCAGACAAACAGATCACAACAAAGACTCACAGCAGAAAGGAACATAGCAGTGGTATAGGGGATCCTAATAAGGAAAATGAAATACAGAGAGAAAAGGGAGAGAAACACCCTTACTGAAAAAGGGCAGAATATCTGTACCTTATAGCACAGCAGAAAATCAAACAAACACAGAATAATGATCAGGACTTCTCCTTCTTCACACCTAAGGAAGAGGAAGACAGAATTACTACAGATTCTAATTCAGATTATTACTTTTAGTTTTATCTCTTCATTTTATGTACTTTCTATTTTTAGTAACTTTCCAGATTGAGTAAGTTCCCATAATTAGCAGGTTTCCAGAATTAACAGATGTTATCATTTCAGATTAGGTTTAACCCTGATTCAAAGATTATTATGGAATAACAGTATATTTTATCAAGTTACAGAAGTTTAGGGTTAATTATGACATGATCACAAAGTTTAGGGTTTGAAATGTAACTTCATCAATTTCCAAGGTCATTAGTGAAAATACTTTAAGTTACAGAATTATATGCTCATTTTATTCTGAATTACATTTTATTCCCTTAAGTTTCACAATTTACAGATTACACCCCTTTAGTTACAAAATTTACAAAACCAACCTTATATCTACATATTCTACAAATTAAACCCTACAATATCCATAATTACCAACCAAGCATATTATATTTCATAATTACAGAATATATCATCAAAATTTAGTACATTACAGATTAGACCCCTCAGAATTCAGAATTTACATATTTAGTCCTTTAATTCTTTTTTTTTATACTAGCCAAAGTATCTTTAGCATATATATTTAAATATGAAACCATGCGAAAATATGAAGCATGCGACAACACAGACATGCAATTTAAATATATATGGCCTAACTGTATATCTTTAAATAAGCAAAAGATAGTAGAACTATTAAAGTCATTAACTGATGTAAATTCATATATTACAAAAGTTTGTATGATGCATGATATTCTATTTGGTGTAGCATTATTAAAATCATCAACTGACATGCATATTCTCTAACTATTGGTGTAGCTTCTCTTTAATATACACACATTCATACCCGACATACACTTACCCACACATTTACCTTTGAATTCCATACACACGACGCCCAACCATGCACACATCGCCCCATATTTTACATAGCCACAGTAACGAAACATTTCATAAGACGAACAACCTAATGAACTACCCTTTGTTTCTTTTATACCCGATATATACACACACCCCTTCACACGTTTATTCTTTTAATAATCATGCATTATTCCATCCCTAATGATCACACGACTCACACACAAAACATGTGCACAAACGCATAAATAACGAGGCACAAGACTGCATGGAATCACACATATATCTACCCTTATTCACGTAAACAAGCATGTACTCCCACCTTCAGACTTGCGTTTTATATCCAGATTTTAGGTCGATAATAAGAGATCAACAATGGTGTTAAATGACCAGATTTAAGATGTATATCACAGCAGATTCGAAAGCAAAACAGAAACAAAGATTTACATGTATGTGTTTCATAGTTCATGATTTTATGTTATGTATAGATTTCATTAGGCGTTATCATATTTAACTCATACGTTAAATCTGTTTTTCATGTTGTATACGTATAGGTACATATCGAATTAGAAACACAAGGACGATAAGGTGATACCTTTGGTCGACTGTAGAAAACAAATAAAGAGCACAACGAATCAAAACTCAACCCTTCGAACCAAACCAATACCCACGAATCTGACACCCAAAATCGATCATCCTTGCGATCACACCAAGCTACACGATCACCCTCGCGATCGCACCAAGCTACACGATCACCCTCGCGATCACACCATGCCGAGCACAAGCGAAACCAACCGCCTTCGAACAGGATTTAACCCACGTACAAACCCTTATCGAATCAGCAACAAGCTCGCGTTCACGAGCTCACAATAGACCACGAATGAACCTCCTTCGATCGACAGGAACAATGGAAGAATAGTGTAGCCGCCAACTTCCTCATGTATTTTAGGGTTTAGAAAATGTGACTGGGAATGTGGAAATAAGTATGGTACGGTTTATTATATAAGTGGGAAATGGGACGAAAGTAATGCCGATTATATTGGGCAGTTAGGGGACCATATCATCTTCCAAATCTCAAATATATTTAGCCCAATAATGTTGTGTACAATAATATAAGAAATAAAAATCATAACTTTATTGTGGGGCATTATACATATTTAAATTGATGTTTATGCGTGATAAATGTTGTATACAAGTTTCAATTACTTTTGGCCTATATAAATCTTTTAAACGTGCCATACTTTTATATTATAAGGTTCCCGTAACATTTCGTATTTACTTTAGGTTATATGTTCATATTATATGTTATCAGGGGTAATTTGGTCATTTTACGGGTTATCTGAATTTCAGGTATTACAGATGAAGAAAAACTAACCATTACTAACTTGATGATGAAACAGAATAAACCAACCTTGTGTCTTATGTTTTGTACTAAAAATTGACTTTGAACTTATACTAACACAATATAAGTAGACCGAAATCTCTTGATAAAATCCTCATCTTCAATGAGACACTGAGCACTACAAAGTAACTCCTTTATGTGATAGTTAATTAGGTGTTCGTCCATCCACCCCTTGACCTATGAAAACTAGATTTAACAAGTCTTTGTCAAACTTCTTGGAGCACAAACAAGTTATCTTCATACAAAAAGGTGTGATAAAACACCTTAGATATAATAAAACACAACTTTGAAAAATTCTACTTCATCTTCAAATAAGCAACAAATAATCTTTTTCACCAATAATAAATTGATAAACAATCCTTTAATCTTTTAAGAACATAACCTAACTCTCTTCCCTCTGAGTGAGTGTTCTTCCCCTTTGTGTGTGTAAACCAAGAAAGAAAACCAAAAATTCGACCATACCTCAACTGTTTCTGCATCAGTTTTCAACGATGCATATCTTGCAACCTAAGGCTCAGATTGAAGATCCCTCCGGTGAGAATCTACCTTGATATACCAAGAACCTCCAGTAAAAATTTCAGCCCGATCCAACGGTTAACGAAGGAGTTATCGCCTTTTGAAAACAGCTCTGCAGTGAGTTACGAAAATACGAACCAGATCCGAATTTTTCTTCTTTCTTTAGCTAAAACCTTTTCTTTTCCTAGATCCAGAGCCCCCCGCTCTGATACCAACTGTGAAAACTTATTTTAGAGGTTGCTAACAATAAGTTTTGTGATCGTTTATGGACTCTAGGTTGTTACACCTTTGATCTAAGATTTTATCTATGACTAGCATGATGATAATATTGGCGGAATATTCAAATAAAAGAAACAATATTATCACAACAAGGATTTTCCAACCTTTCTCTTTTGTTATAAAATCAGCCCCAATACTACTTGATCAATAGCAGTACGATTACACTCTAATCAGGGATCGAAGATCCTTGAGGCTAAACAAACATAACAACATCAGACGCCATGTCTGATGTTCCCACACACACTCACTATTTGATGTTTTACATTTTAACACATTTCTGTGTTTAAATTCTAAGCATACTAAACACTTGTAAAACATATTTTTATCTAAGGGGTAAGATCTCCTTTTATAATCCAAGGAGACCTTTTACAATATGATAAGACTTTGTCTACTACTTGCTTGTTATGTGTCAGTCATTAAGATACAACATGTATCTTGTTTTACAACTTTGTTGACTGAACAAATATCTAGATATTATCTAAGGATAATATCTTCTTCATCCTTATCCATCCAACAGCAGTATGACTCACTGATCAGCAGCAGTTTCATTTGTACTAGCAGCAGTATCAGATACACTACCAGCAGGAACAGATACACTACCAGCAGAAACAGATACACTACTAGTAGAAACAGATACACTACCAGCAGTATCATTTTATGCCTAGCAGCATAATCTACTTAGCGTATTTTGCTTATCATTTCAGTATTTCTTCATGTTTCATTCTTCTTGTTCTGTGATCATCAAATCTATGAAAATATAATTCCCAACACGTAATTAACGGTTCATGATAAATAAAATGGGACTTTAATATGGCAATGAGGTAACTTAAGCAAATGTAAATGAATTTAACATACTTTGACCCGTATATAAAAGAAAATGGTGCAATGTATTATCCCCCATAGGTTTGAAATGAAATATTAACTTGAAAAAAAACGGGGCTATGAAAACTCACGGTAGTACGTAAAAGTTTAGAGTACTTGTGAAAGTTAATGAAAATAGTTAAGCATGTATCTCCCCTAAAGAGTTTATAAAACAATAAAACGAGTAAAAGTGGGGCTATGACTCACCTGGGACAACTGATACGATAACGAAAGGAAAGTGTATGGAATTGAGGCTCGAAAAACTACCCGCAACCTAATATGAATGATATTTCTTAGGTTCGGCAAAAAGGTAATGGAATGATGTCGTGTTATGCATTTTGTGAAAACTATATCACCCGTACATGTTTGTTTGTGAGTTTAATTACAAAATAAAGTTACTTTGTCATTTCCGGTCATTAGTTAAAAATATAATATTTTTGGACTTTAGCTGGTACGTATCGTTATTACGATATATATGTTTCTATAATGTAAATTTATGAAAATGTATTTTATATAAGTATCGGGTGTTTAAAATAAGTATTGCTTCGCAAAAACTTAAATTATCGTAAATATATATATTTAAGAATATATATAATAAATGAATTTAAAACACCGGGTAAAGTAGTTCTAGAATTTTTGGTAACATTTTAATGAGTATAAAAACATGCTGGAACCATTTTTGGGAGTATCGGGTATATTGTTCATGAATAAAAATTTGTATAAAAGCGTTTATTTATTTAATAAATATAAATAAATAGAAATGTAAATACGGATAAGACCTAAAATAAAAACGGTAATACTGCCAACATTCTAGCTATATGAAGACTAACTCTAGTCCACATGTTGTGCACCAAATGACGTTTCGCGGTTACACGATTTAATTCGTAAAGTTACGCGCAAAAATACTCGTAAAATTTAATTTACGCAAAAATAGTGAATAGTGAAAACTATGAGGATGAATAGTAAATTTTTCGGAGATGAATAGTAAAAGTTCGAGTTTAAATAATGACCTAAAAATATGATTTGTCACAGTTTCCACCCGTTAAAGGAATTCAGTCCCTGAATTCAGCTCGTTTGTTCTATGGACGCATGTTCTCGTTTTTAAGTGATCTCAGGATTTCCTTGAGAATTCCAGCGAACCTTAACGATAGGAATTCGACTGTGTTGGCTTGGAACGTGATATAAAATAGGACTAGCTTTTCCAGACAAGGTTGAGTTAAAAGTAGTGAAATAGAGAGTGTAATGGACGAGTCTTGTCGTAAAATGAAAACTTGAGGTCGTGTTATGATTAGCTGGCGTGCTTTTAGGCGGTGGTTCACGAGGTGATGTAGATGTTCTAAGTTATGGGATGAGTGTTCAAACTAACCTTCGGAAATGGTTAGTAAGGTAATCGGGAAATTGGGAGACTGTAACGGGTTTTAAGGTCATGTAAGACGGTATTTCGTATGATTGTGTAAATTTTCAGAGATCGTTTGTATTAATCAAGATGTTTTGGAAATATTTAAAGGACCTTTAAAAAGTACGAGTGTCCATTTAAAAGAAAAGTACTATGTCGAGAAGGAATTGTGATGCTAATGTGTTGGATGTAGATGTGAATGTCCTTGCAACAATTGTATACACACACAGGAATTTTTGAAACCTTTAGAAATCGAGTAGAGAATCAACTTGGACATAATTCTATTATAACTACTCCCAGTATTGCAAAATTCACCTCTGAGTTGGACATAGGTGATCAGGCTATGTCCCACTGTCCCTGGTCGGATATAGGTGATCAGTCTATATTCCGCCAAGGTTCAATGAATTTTGAAATACTCAGCTCAGTTATACTAATAATATGTCCCTCACATTTAAAATCCGTTTTGAAAGACTAGGGCAAGTGACCAAACTCGAGGTCGGATGATGAGATTACGTAAGGAAGGGCGTAACGCTGTGACGTATACGATACGTAAGCTTAAGTATATGGAAGATACTTATAGTAATCAACGAAAATTAATGGGTATAATTAATCTGATAATAAGATACTAATCTCATCAAATATGTTAGCAACAAACCACAAGTGAGGCATCAACATGGCAGGCAGGCACGTGGCGGTCATAGGGTTAAGTTTTCGTAAATGTAGTTATAGTCTAGGTTTTAAAAATACCCAGTTCTCTATAACCGAGGCTTTGATACCAATCTGTAACACCCCCAAAATCGGGTCCAGCGGAAGCATACATATCACTGGGGTGCTACTAAATTGGTACCACAACACAGAGTAAAGAGAACGGATTTACCGTATCCGTTTAAAAGAAATTTTCATACTCAAAAGCACTTTGTTTTACATCGTTCAATGATATGCGGAAATATAGGCCCATAAAATAATTAAAGCGGTCCCCAAATGAATATCAGAGTATCTTGATCCTATAACCATGTCATGCAATGCCAAAAGCCGCCAAATGTGAGCTAACACTTTAAGAACCTGAAAATACATGCTAAAATGTGTCAACACGAGGTTGATGAGTTCATAGAGTTTAGTTTAAAATGTAAAGCATTTGAATAAAGATTTTCCAGCAAAGGCATTGTAAATCCACTCAGTCCCAAGTCCCACCCATACAAGACTTGCAACCTGTGTGTTTACAACCCACTGCCAAATAAGATTTGGTTTAGGTAAACAAAAGTAATATATGGACCACAAGATTTAAAGTTAAGTGTGACAATGTCGCCATATAAAGTTAAGTGTGACAATGTCGCCATATAATTAAGTGTGACAATGTCGCCATATAATTAAAATAATACGTAATTAACGGTTCATGATAAATAAAAGGGGACTTTAATATGGCAATGAGGTAACTTAAGCAAATGTGAATGAATTTAACATACTTTGACCCGTATATAAAAGAAAATGGTGCAATGTATTTTCCCCCATAGGTTTGAAATGAAATTTTAACTTGAAAAAAAACGGGGCTATGAAAACTCACGGTAGTACGTAAAAGTTCAGAGTACTTGTGAAAGTTAATGAAAATAGTTAAGCATGTATCTCCCCTAAAGAGTTTATAAAACAATAAAACGAGTAAAAGTGGGGCTATGACTCACCTGGGACAACTGATACGATAACGAAAGGAAAGTGTACGGAATTGAGGCTCGGAAAACTACCCGCAACCTAATATGAATGATATCTTAGGTTCGGCAAAAAGGTAATGGAATGATGTCGTGTTATGCATTTTGTGAAAACTATATCACCCGTACATGTTTGTTTGTGAGTTTAATTACAAAATAAAGTTACTTTGTCATTTCCGGTCATTAGTTAAAAATATAATATTTTTGGACTTTAGCTGGTACGTATCGTTATTACGATATATATGTTTCAATTATGTAAATTTATGAAACTATATTTTATATAAGTATCGGGTGTTTAAAATAAGTATTGTTTCGCAAAAACTTAAGTTATCGTAAATATATATAATAAATGAATTTAAAACACCGGGTAAAGTAGTTCTAGAATTTTTGGTAACATTGTAATGAGTATAAAAACATGTTGGAACCATTTTTTAGAGTATCGGGTATATTGTTCATGAATAAAAATTTGTATAAAAGCGTTTATTTATTTAATAAATATAAATAAATAGAAATGTAAATACGGATAAGACCTAAAATGAAAACGGTAATACTGCCAATGTTCTAGCGATATGAAGACTAACTCTAGTCCACATGTTGTGCACCAAATGATGTTTCGCGGTTACACGATTTAATTCGTAAAGTTATGCGCAAAAATACTCATAAAATTTAATTTACGCAAAAATAGTGAATAGTGAAAACTACGAGGATGAATATTAAATTTTTCGGAGATGAATAGTAAAAGTTCAAGTTTAAATAATGACCTAAAAATACGATTTTTCACACATCATACAGCTGAGATTCACGATCTTCTTTGGTCAGTTCTGATCCAGCCAGAAGCATTTTGACATTGTCCCCAGCAGATTTGGCTTCAGTGTTGAAGTTGATAAGTTTGTAAACGTCTTTGGAAAGTCCTTGAATCATGATGTTTGAAGCTCTAATGTCTGCATCATAACGCTTCTTTTCCTCCTCATTAAGTTCGTTGTAAGTGCATGGCCTGTCGATTCCAAAAGTGATAGTTCCATTCTCATCGGTAGTGACAGCATCTCTAGTGGTGCCCATTTGAAAGGATCCTTCATCAATGGATTTAAGAATGTTGACACCATTCTCTTTTCCCAAGTTGTACAGTCGTATTCTTTGTGCCCATGATTCATAATCCGTCCTATCAAGCATAGGAGGGCGGGTATCGGACCCGGCAGCTTGAATGTCATCAGAGGAAGTGCTTGCCATGATGTAAACTTACACGGGATTTTACCACTCTTGTGATTTAAACCGAGAAATCAAATCTTTCGCGAGATTTTATAAGATCAACAAAAGAAACCCTAAGATACTAATTACTTGAGTGTGATATGATAAGGTTTGCAAATCACAATGAATAACCAAAGGTAAATTGCAATACTGGTCTTAAACAATCACGTCACAAAAAGTCAAATCGCAACTGATCAACTCGCAACATGTCAAGTCACAATTAATCAAAACGCAAAAAGTCAAATCGCAACTAACCAAATCGCAATAAGTCAAATCGCAACTAACCAAATTGTAATAAGTCAAATCGCAAGTATCAACTCACAATGTCAAATTGCAACTGGTCAAATCGCAATCAGTCAAATCGCAACTAGTCAAATCGTAACTTGTCAACTCGCAACTAATCAAATCGAAACTAGTCAAATCGCTGCTAGTCAAATCGCAGATATTCAAATCGCAGCTTGATCAAATCGCAACCCAAAAACGACAAAACAGTCCCTTTCTTGCGATTTGTCTTCTTTCCCTTTTTAAGTAAAACGCCAAATCGCAGTATCGATGCACACCAAATCGCAACAACAAGTTTCCTTAACCAACTCAAATCGCAACAAGGAAAGTCTTACCGAGACTCAAATCGCAACAAGGAGCAACTTCAAAATAACCCATGAATTGACTAAAATACACCAACAAATGGATGAAAAAAGCTATCCAACCACTAAACTAAGCTTATACAACAATCCTAATCAAGAAAGTACAAACATCTCTCAAGTCTAACCACAAACAAGATCAAACCAAGATGTTTTCACCAAGAACTATTCGACCCAAAATAAAAACCACAAAACCAATAAAAATCCGATTACCCACAAACCAAAAGATCTAACCAAGGCTCTTGATACCAATTGTAAGTAATATCAAATAGTAACTCGTATGGTTCTTGTGGATTTTGGCCGAATCTAGTGAGAAATAAGAGAGAAGATGGAACCTTGAGAGAGAAAGTATGAGATATTAGATTAGGTAAATGAGAAGGTCCAACCCTTCCCTTGTGTGGGAAGGGCTATTTATAGTGACATACAAGACGCCCCATGTGGGCTATGGAGCGGGCTACAGTGGGTAAAGACCCGACCCGACTCCATGGTGAAACGATATCTATTCTAATATGATTAAACCTACGAGCTACTTAATGCTAGTCTATACTCGGGGTGACCGAGTCTTTCATATGAATATTTATATTCCTAACATACAATCTGACACTGTGCAGTGGGGACGCATGACAAGCACCACATTGTACGAGCCAAGGAAGAGAGTCCACATGTCCTCTTTGTCTGCTCCCTAGATGATCAACACCTGGCTCCCTCGCAGTCGTTGATCACTCCACAAGGGTTTATCTCTAAACCCTACTTGCCTCTTTATAAATAGAAGGCAACACACACAACTTCACAAGTTTCACACACCCGGGCAAATATTGCTTCACAACAGTCAGCAGTCAAGTATAATCTTTGTTTAAGTGTTACCCAAGCTTCTTGATCTTCATCATTTTCATTGGGTCCTTACCGTAAACACGGGAAACCAAACAACAAAACCATTCTCATCCCATCTCTTAAACCAATTTACATACCATACATGAACACATATGTTCCAAGTGTAGTTTTACAAAAGATTATACTTGATTTGGAAAATGAAAAGAAACTATTTTTTTAATAAAGAAAAGAAACATTTGGAACAAACTAACTTGTTAAAAAGTCAATCATCATCTTGCGTAACAAACCAAGTGTCATGTGACATGATAAATGAAGTGTCAATAAGTAAAATGTCAAAAGAAGTTTTGAGTCAAACGTGAAACAAATATTCAAAAGACGTTTCATATGAAAGTGAAAGTGTTAATAAAGTTTGTGATAAAGCCAAAGTTAAGTTTGATTTTGAAGAGATTGAAACAAAAAATATTGAGTTGGAACATAATTTGACATTATTACAAAAAGAAAATGAACATTTGAAATTGACATACAAAAACTTCTTCGGTTCAATTAAACGCACAAGAGTTGAATCTCAAAGTTCAATCATGAATAAAAAATAAAATAAATCTTTGAAAACTCAAATTTCGGAACTCGTTGAGAAGCTTAAGGTTTCGGAACATGTGAATGTTCAGTTTGAAAATGTTTTGATTCTCTCAAACAAGATAATGAACTTGAGAAAAAGCTTGAAAAGTTTGGAAAAGATTGAACCAATGAAAAAGAATAAGTTTGATTCTCAAATGACAAAAGTATCAATTCCAAGTTCAATGGTCGAAACTAATATTTTTGAAGTCGAAAAGAAAACGGGAGAGAAAATGAAACTTTTTGAAAAAGGAAAATGTATACTCGAAAAAAAATTGTTAAAGCTCCATGACAAACATACCCTAAATGGGGAAGAGCGTCGTTTTTTGAACTATACGCTCAACTCTTTCATTAAGAACTAATCCATAAAAAAACAATGAAGTATAGTTCGACGGAATAAGTCACCCCTTTTGTTTAAGCCAATTAATCAAAAACAAACAAGGAAGTATTGGTGACGGCCTTGTCCAAGTGTTTGAGGAATAACTTGTTAGTACGTAAAACATAAAAGATTAAAGACAAGAGTTTTTCAATGTTTAAATTCTTATTAGAAGTTAATCAAAGAATCTATACCCAAGTGTTTGCGGAATAACACTTGGGATTGAAATGACAAGTGTGGTAATCTCCTCTCTAAACTTAAGCTAAGCTTAAGTACAACTATGCTAACTAACTGAGCTATCTCAGGGACTTAGTTGTATTTGGAGAAGTAGAAAGGGTTTGTGAATGCTTAGCATTAATTGCACAAACTTGTCAACTTTTCTACTCCTACATATGATCCTATTTATACACAAAATGCTACTTTGGACAAAGATGACCTAAGCTACTTTGGACAAAATGCTTACACATTTTGTCACTGTTACAATACTACTTTCGGTATAAGACAATGCTGCTTTCTGATAAGTAGTGATGACACTGCTTTAGTTTTAATCCATTCAGGGTAAGTTTGACTTCTGAGTGATAAGGACTCACCCTTACACGTTTCAAACTTATCCCGCCTTATCCCGCTTTTACTTTAGTCTTTATTCATCAGTCTTCATTCTTCATAGTAGAGGAGATTTGAGGTTCAGTGAGTTATTGTCATCACTCACTGAACCCATCACCTTCTTCTTTGACTAAGGTATTATTCATTGAGTTCCGCCTCAGTGAGTAGAAAACCTTTCTTCTTTAGGATTGTCCTGAGTATCCTGAAGGAGACTCACTGAGTGACTACTCACTCAGTGACTTGATTATGTTTACGGATTTACAACACTTATGTTATTTTCTATTCAAATCCTAGTTTAAGGGAACTTGGGTACTTAATGGACCCAACAGTTTCCCCCTATTTGGATATAAACATAGCCTAAGTGTTTTGCTCAGTGTAAGTGAGCAAAGGACTCCTTCTTACGCTGAAGATTCTAGAAAGTAGCTAAGGAACACTGATTAACATAAAATACTTAGTTTATTCATTCATTACAAAAGTTTCTAACAAAGCTACTAAAGATTTAAAAAAAAAAAAAAAAAAAAAAAAAAAAAAAAAAAAAAAAAAAAAAAAAAAAAAAAACATAAGCATGGATCTCTCAGTCCATGTAGTAACCCAGCTTCTCCATTTTCATCTTCTTTGACTTAAGCTTTTCTTGGTCAAGGGGGTCTACAATCATTTTCCTCATGCCCAAGCTGAACCTTGCATTTTATGCAGTTTTGACATTTGCTGCCATTACCAAGTAGCCCACAAAGGCCTCATTCCCAGCAAGATTAATATCACTCCACCTTTGAAAGGCTGGATTCCCATAAGCATCAGTGAAGAAGATACCATATTCAGGCTCCTCAATGACCATATTGTTGACAAAAGGGACACCTTAAGGAAGATTTTTGTTACACTCAAGTCCATGGACTTTGATTTTTGGTTTAGGTTCAATTTGTTTCCTTTTCTTCCTTGAAGGTTTAGCTTGAGACTGTTGAAAAGCAGGAGCAGGAAGGGCAGACTGAATGCCAAGTTCTTTAGGTATTTCCTTCAGTCTTTCATATCTCCTGCTCAAAGATTTCATCTGGTCCTTAATAATAACACTCTTCTTCTTCTCAATGATTGGACCCAATTCATCTAGCTCAGTGATCCCTGTTAGGAATATAAATATTCAAGTGAACACTCAGTCACCCCGAGTATTTGTTTAGCTTTTATGTAGCTAGTAGGATTATTAGTATTAATAGAATTAGTTTAGTTATATTAGTATTTGTGGAGTGAGTCGGGTCTTTACCCACTGTCAGCTCACTCCACAGCCCGCTAGGGGCACCTAAACCTTGTAGTATATATACCCCTTCCCACACATGGGAAGGGTTGGAACTTCTCTTAATCTAATATTACACATTTCACTTTCTCTCTCTAAGTTCCCATTCTCCTCTCTCTCTCTCTCTAAAACTTTCGGCCATAATCACTTCTTTTATGTGCTTCATGTTATTGAATATGCTACAATTGGTATCAAGAGCCATGGTTAGGTTCTAGTGAGTGCATATTCATGGATTTGTGGAGTGGTTTTGGTATTTTTTTTTCTTGTGTTTTGTTGGTCGAATAGAAAAAGGAAGAAAATCTTTGTTTAAGCTTTGTTTGTGGTTTAATTCATTTAATACTTGTACTTTCATGTTCACAAAGTTGTTTTACATCTTCCTTCATAATATACAACGGTGTTTGTGTTAGTTTGTGGAAGATTTGAGGATTTTCTTGGCAGCGGTTTGACATTCGGATGAGTTTTCTTCGTTGCAGTTTGACTGTCGATAAAGGATTCATCACTGCGGTTTGAGCTTTTTGGGTAATTGTTAGTTGCGGTTTGGTGAAAAACTCTGACTGCGGTTTGGAGGTTATCCATAACGGGAAACAAGACAAAACATACGGAAAGTGACATTTTTGTCCTCTTGCTGCTGCGGTTTGTGTTCTTTGTTTGGTAGCGGTTTGTCGTTTAGTAGTTGCGGTTTGACCAATCTTTGTGGTTTAGGATCATGCGGTTTGAAATTCATCGGTTTGGTAACTCTGCGGTTTGTCAAGGTTGCGGTTTGATCTTTGCGGTTTGTCTAGTATTTCTGTGGTTTGAATCTTGCGGTTTGATCTTTGCGGTTTGTCTAGTATTCTTGCAGTTTGAGTCTTGCGGTTTGGTACTCTTGTGCAGCGGTTTGACCATTGTGGTTTGTCGTGTGTGATTGCGGTTTGGGTACTGCGGTTTGATACTAAAGTAATACTATTAACTGTGATTTGACTCAAGTTATCAAATAACGATTTATTCTTGATTTTGTAAAACTCCGCGAAAGAAACGATTTCTCGGTTTAAATCATAGAATTGTAAAATCCCGTGCACGTTTTCACAATGCCTACCAATTCAGATTCTTTCATATTTGAGGTACTTAAATTGTACGACACGAACGATAAGCATGTGACTTCCAACCCTGCACATCAAGCAAACGTGTATGATTCTGATAATGTTAATATGGAATTGTCATGCTCAAATCCTCACGAGAAAGAATGTCCTCAGCCACTAATGTTGACTAATGAAAAGGAAAGTCGAATTGCATGCTTTCAACTGCTTCACTCACATCTCAAGGTTCTGTTTGAACAACCTGGGTACTTGGGAGGTTACAAACGGGCTTTCGCAACACTCTTTGGTCAAGATGTTCAGGACTTCACTGTCAAAATGATTCTATACTTAGATCAACTTGAACAACAACTTGAAAAAGAAGAATTTTCTTAAGGAAGATCCATGGCTGCCTTTTGTGTGATCAATAACCAACTCCAGGTGTTCATTGATTCGCAATACAATGAGGATTATGATTATGACAGTCAAATGACAAAAAAGTGTTTTGCTGATTATACTGGAACTGAGGTTGATGTGTTCAAAAGGACATAACTACAACTTATGAGTTATGTTAAGGGGTTCATTAATGAAAGGGCTCAACATATGGGAAATGGGACAGAATCAGACAAGTATGATGATAGTAACAGCACAGGAGCTGATATCACAATGTGTGTGGATACAGCTCACAAACCAGAAAATCACTAAGTACTGTATGCTGAGGTACATCTGTCTGATCAAGATAATGCTCTTTCTAATGACCAACAACATACTGATCAAATGAAACCTACCTATGACACATATCTGATGGAAAAAACTGATAGCAATATCACATCTGATTCAACAAATATGAGTCATAAGAGGGGGAATTGATCAGGATGCTGAACATGATGATGCGTCACAATCTTTGGTTATGGTTGAGCTATCCAAATCAAATGAGATGGTTAATAAGGAAATTTATAATGAGCTTTCAAACAGATTTTTTCAGCTAGAAAAACATTGCATTTCTCTTGAAATTGCAATGCAACAAAAGGAAGAAAGATTTCAAACTAACCAACCATGTAAAAATCCGGAACTCCCTGAATTCCGTGAATTTTTTATGATAAATGATTTGAAAGCTCAGCTAGAAGCCAAAAACTTGACGATAAAAAACCTGAAAAACAGTATGGCTGAGATGTGTAACATGTGCAATGAAGTAAAGGCTAAACATGATAAGAAAGTGGCTGAATTAATTACTGAGAATGAGTCTTTGAAAATGCAATGTAAAAACCTGAGTGATTATATCAAAGAAACGAAATCTAAGTGTATAGAACAGACGACCTCTTTGATTGACAAAATTGATGCATTCAAAGCTCAAATTCAAGAGAAAGGATTCACAATCACTGCTCTTAAGAACGAATTGAGGATATTAACTAGAAATAGTGTGAACACTAAGTTTGCAAAACCATCAATCTTGGGAACACCAGTTTCATAACCTCTTAGAAACAGAACAATGGTTAGACAACCAAATGCGTTTAAATCTGAACGACCAAAATCATCTAACCTAAGGTGTGCAACCCAAGTTGATGTGAAACAAGTTTTTTCAAAACCAGTCACTTCACAACCTAGACCAAATGTTCAGTTAGTTAGTGGTCGTTCTAAAGCTCAGTCTCATAAGTCAAAGGCTATGGAGGGAAATGCTCATTTTAAGGTTCAATCCCCTGAGACCAGAAGCCACAACAGGCCCGTAGGACCAAAGAGTCATGCTCAGAAACCTAGTGGGCAGATTACTGTAGGACGAAAAGATTCTCCCAATAAGCATTCTAAGGTGTATAAGAAATCTAACACTCCGAGATCTTGCCTTAGGTAGTTACCGACGGGTAGAATTTTTAAGATACTTGGTCTTAGATGGATACCTACTGGTACATAAAGCACTTCCAAGAATGATTGTGAAAAACCAAACAGTCGGGATACCAATGTCACTAACCCATATAACTGTAAGCAAAATTATCGTGTTAGTGTAGGGAATTCTCACTTAAATGCAGGTACATCTACCATGTCCTTCAAGGAAAAACTCATGGTGTGGCGGCCAAAAGGACTGAAATCTCCTAATTTGGGGGTTCAGAAAACTCAACAGTGATGTTCGTGCATAATGATTTCTGAACAAATAAGCTCAGAACTCGTACTGCAACAGTCTATCTTGGGAAGAATATCGGTGGTTATTCTTCATGTATCCTTTGTATATATCTTAAATCAAAATATAGAATAGAGATGTATAATTCTAATGTGTAAATAGATAGTTATACAAAAAATCAAAATCCATAAAAATCTGAAAACCTCAAAAATACCAAAAATAGTTTCTCTAGGCATGTCTTCTGTTTATCGATAACATTTACAGTCCTAGAAATGTCATTCAATAATGACACGGGTCTTTAAATGAAGCTCGAGTAGAAGTTATACTAAATGGGTAAAACATGTCTTTCGGCTTGCAGTTACTTCAGACTGCAACCTGTGCATTATTATGGGGAAAGCATGTCGCCAAAAGGACGGCTGTTCCTCCAACTGGGTGATGTTCACCTGGGCATGGATTACTTTATATCCATGTTTCTCTGACTTAATGTACATGCAGTACATTATTTCTTGCATCTGAAGAGAAATCTTCTGCTGATCTCAAATTCTTTCTAGTCTATGATTCTTCAGGAAAGAATTTGGGTTTCACATTGTGGCTACATGCGTTTGAAAAATCAATTGGAATTATGTCTATATAAATTGTTACTCAATCAACGACTCCAGTTCCTTCAGTAGAAATCGGGTCATTGATTGAGGGGGAGAGTAATTTATGGCAATCATCAGGGCATCCAATCCATTAGGTTAATCCATGGAGAAATGTTGTGTTTCAATTAGGGGTTTAGTTTGAGAAGATTGTTCCTCTAGGGTTGTTATCATCAAAAATGGCCCATAAGTCTTGCAAATGTCAAATATAGGGCTGCAAATGCTAGTATAGGGACTTACTTGCAATAACAGCAAATTGATTCCTAGGCGTATAAAATGTTGGAGGACCATTATTGCCCTATTGAATGTTAAAATCCAAAGGAGAAAAGACAGGGACCAATATTGATAATCAATGAAAGTTGCGGTTCAGTACTACTCCAAAAAATCTGGTCAAACCTATAACTCTTTCTCTCTCTTAAAATGCTACAATTTTTGATTATCTGATCTTAATCAAGTTAGTGAGTTCCAGCCTAGGTAATGTCTATTTTACATTCTAAACTATGTGTTGTAACTGTATCCTAGCAATCATAACATGATACTCACTCAAATCGTATTTTGATTAGGGTCGCAGCTTGAATCATCATCTTCTCCTTGGTTTGTGATCAATATTGCGTGTAAGTTAATGGGATTTGCTTGATATATACTATAGATGCTTTGTTGTGTGAATGATTGGTCTCCCCTTCTCAATTGGTGTAGTAATTTTGATTTTTTGAAATATCATTGACTTTTAAAAGTCAACGAAACCTGTAGTCGCTGATGTTGAAGCATGATAAGCTATGTTAAGTGTTCATTAGTCATGCCTCTCTTGGATAGTGATGGTTAGGCTTAAAATTGATCGTAAGTCGTGTTTTTCTCACGTGTTCTTCATAGCGGTTTGTTGGTGAAGTCTATCCTAAGGTTGCGTGTTTTAGTCGTTTTGGTTGCGACTTGTTTAGATGTGCACTCTCAGTTACAGATTAATGACTAGATCTAAGTGTATGAATCAATGGTTTTTTTGATTGCGTTGTTGAGTGTAAGACTAGGGTATCGTGCTTTGTAATTGTGATTGAGAGGTAGACATTCAAGGCTTCTGGACCGTGTGTTGAATTGTATAACGTTTCTTGTCTGCGGTTAGAACCAATGTGTGTGTAGTAGTTAATATCTCTTGACTGCGGTTTAAACCAAAGTTCTTCGCAGCGGTTTGTGGTAGTTGCTCTTGGTTGCGGTTTGCTCATATTATTCCTGACTGCGGTTGGACGGTTTCTATGCTTGATTGCAGTTTGTGTATGTTAGAATATTATATTCTTGCGGTTTGACTGTTACTGCGGTTTGATTATTTATGAATATGATAATATTGCGGTTTACCTCTTGCTGCGGTTTAAGTATTTTGGAATATTATATTCTTGCGGTTTGCCCGTTACTGCGGTTTGATTATTTCTGAATATAATAATATTGTGGTTTAACCCTTACTGCGGTTTGACTATATCAGAATTTAATATTATTGCGGTTTGTCTCTTACTGCGGTTTGATTAATTCTGAATATTATATTCTTGCGGTTTACCGATTGCTACGGTTTGACTATTTCATAATTTAATATTTTTGTGGTTTGTCTGTTGCTGCGGTTTGATTATTTTCTGAATTTAATATAATTGCGGTTTGATTGCTGCGGTTTGCCACTTGCGGTTTGACTGTCTTCCACTCAATTTGACCTTGCGGTTTTGTTATTCTGGTTTGGTCCAATACGTTTTGAATCATTATCTGACTGCAACTTGTTGTGTGAGACTTATTGTTATCAACTGATATTGCCTCATGACAGCTGGATAGCCATAGGAAGGAGCAATTGTTATCTAGATATGGACAGATCGCAACACAACCCTATCTACAAGCTTGCAGTGGATATTCTGAAGCAAACAAACTTCTTTCGAGCATTCGTAGCCTGTTCCTCTATTCCATCCATTTATATTCAGCAGTTTTGGGACACTGTGAGATATGACAAGATCACTGCAAACTACAGTTGTCAACTGGATGAACAATGGTTCACACTTACCAAAGACACAATCAGAAACGTACTTCAAATCACACCTGTCATTGAGAACCAACCGTTCACTTTCCCACCAGCACCTGAGGAACTTATTAACTTTGTCAATGATCTGGGTTACCCCAAAACCGTCCACACTCTCTCTACAGTCAGCACTTATGACTTGTACCAACCCTGGAGGGCCATCCTTACAATCATCAACTTGTGTCTCACGGGCAAGTCGTCAGGGTATGAGAGAACAAGAGCTCCCGTGATACAAATACTTTGGGGAATTTTGAATCATGCCAACTTAGATTATGCTGAGAGGATTTGGGAAGAGTTCACTCAGTCAATTCATTCATTTATTGAAGACAAGAACAATCTTGCACTGCAGAAAACCGGAAAGAAGAAAGTCAACTTTCTCATGGTCCCAAACATCAGGTTCACCAAGTTAATAATCTTCCATCTTCAAAGTGTGCACAAATTTCACCCAAGACTGGATTCCCCACTTCACCTGCCAGAAAATTAACTCCTTCTTGGAAATCTTAAATTTACCGCAAGGGGATCTAAGTATGAAGTATTTGGGAAGGCGGTTCCTGAAGACCTTATCACGGATGACATCCTCAATGCTCCGTACTATCAAGAGTACCTGATGAAAGTCGACAAGCATCTGAAATTCATGGCAGGAGAACAAATTAGTGAAGCTGATACACCTCCTCCAAAACCATCCAAGTCTTCAAAATAACTAAAAGGCAAACCCAAACCCAAGAAGCGCAAGGATGTATCAACTACTAACGATGCTCCAAGTCGTATTAAGAAACCCAAGAGGGGAGATGTAAGTATGAAAATGGGAGCCAAGGTACAGAGAAGATTGGTTGATGAGGATGATGATGATCTTCTAAAGGCATTAGATGTTAGTGCTAAGGAACATGCAGAGACAATGGGTCAATCTACCAAAGGTTTAATCCTCAAAGAACCAGACACTGGAAAGCGTCATCCTATGCCCGCTGTAGAAGGAAAAAGGAAAGGGATTGACACAGTAGAACAGGTTGCTCAAACACTTTTGGAATTCTCCTCTCCTGCATCTAAGTCAACCACTACAAAGTTCATTCTTAAGAGACGCGAATCTGAACCCTCTAAGACCGTGGAATCATCTGAAGTTTTCAAAGAAAAATCTTCAGGTTTGGAATTCAATGTAGATTCTAGTGATACAGAATCTGATGAGTTAGAATCGGGGGAGAAGATTGCTAAGATGGATGCTGCACACACCAAAGATGAAGCTGAGCCCGAGCCGAACAATGCTGAGAAAGAGATTCTAGCTCATGAGAAAGAAGGTACATCTGACCCTCCACATGAACCACTGCATGATGAGTTTGTATCTACTGTATACCCAGATGTTCAAGAAAACCTGAAAATGAAAGTTGATGATCAAACACACTTGGAGGAACCAACTGGATCAACAAGCACATTGTCATCACTCAAAAACCTTGACCATGACCTTACTTTTGGTGATCAGTTCCTTACTGAAAAGACTACTGATGGTGAAAATGAGAATGAGAAATCTAATGAAGAAAAAGAGGTTGTGTCCATGGTATCGGTTCCTATTGAACAAGACACATCAGCACTCCGAACAATGGCTATTCCAACCTCTACCACAACACCCATTGTTATTCCCTCATCGGAAACAGTCACAGCTGCAACTGTCACAACTACAATCCCAATCTCATCACCACCATCCATCCTCACAAACTTAGAATCACAACTGGCTAATGCTCTTCAACGTATTGCTGATCTGGAGAGTCATAATCTACCACTGACTGTAAAGAATCACGGCTCTAGGTTATCCAAACTGGAAACACTTAACATTGATAACAAGGTATCTATTGCTGTAGATGAACAAGTGGCTGAAGCAGTAAGTCAGGCAATGGAAGCTCCACTGAGAGCACGCTTCAGAGATCTTCCCACAGATGATATGAAAGATATTCTCCTACAACGCATGTATGAGACTGATCTCAACAAAAGTCATGAAGATCACCGAAGGTTATACGAAGCTCTAGAGTTATCTATTGCTCGTAACAATTCCGAGCAAGTTATGAAAGATTTGGCTGAAGCTCGTAGGAAGAAAAAGAAGAGACAAAATATACCAAACCCACCACCAGGGTCTCCTCCTCATCCACCTCCACCTCCTCCACCATCTGGGGCATCTGAAGCTTCTGGGTTTTCTGGAAATTCAGGATCTTCCCAACCACAACAACAGTCTAATCCGTCTGCAACATCCACTGAAAAGGATCAATCAAAGCAATCCTCTGGTCCAAGCTCTTCAAAGAATGTGTCGTCTTCTGGATATGCTGTTTGGACAACGATTGACACAAGATTCAAGCCTTCATTCTCACCTATTCTGGAAGAGTTTGTGATGCATGAAGAGTCAGCTGTAAACTCTCAAGATCAATACTCTGATGATGATGAGGACGGTGCAAATTCTCACATTCCAAAGGTGAAACCTGGGAAAGAATGGTGGAGGTCCTTTTCACGAGAAGAAATCACTACAAACCCAGGTTACAATGCCACAAGTGAGGAAATGCAAGCATGGTTGAAACCTCTGACCGAAGAAGAACGACCTGCTACACCAGAACCAGAGTGGTCTGTCCCATCAATGGAAACACATGTTCCCAAAAACAACTGGGCAGCTGCTATTGCATCTCACCATGCACCTCCTCCTGAGCACTCACTACTGGCTCAAACCAGTGACATGGGAATCTTTATAAACTAGTTCTGCAAGCAGAAAGGAATCTCTTCACTCACACCCCAAGATTTGGAAGGTCAAGCGTATGAAATAGTCAAAGTCTTCCATCCTGACGCAATCCATCTTCAATACCAAATGGATGAATGTCACAAGCTCTTGACAGACCAAGTGGATGACAGGATCCTCAACTATGATGTCAGCAAGCCTCTCCCACTTGGTGGTCCACCAGGTCATGTCACTATACAAGCAGAATTCTTCTTCAACAAGGATTTGGAATACCTTCGCTTTGGTGACAAGGGTTGCAGACATGCATTATCAATTACCAAGATGAAGGCAGCTTATTATCCTGATGCTGGGCTGGAACAGATGGTACCTGATCAGATGTGGATAGACGAGGAGTGCAAGTATGATGTTGCTGTGTTTTACGGAATTTCTCACTGGTGGTTTAACAAGAAACGATTCTACATTGACAGACATGGAGCTGAGGGAAATCGTCGGGCAGTACGTACCCACATGAGAATTCTAAGTGTCATCAGAGTTGAAATCTACTCCAAGTACGGGTATGACTACTTGAAGAAAATTGTGCTTCGCAGAGCTGATCTTCAGGAGCACATCATTGCTGAATGTGACTTCAAGCACTTGTTTCCGACTAACTTTGATGATCTCTACTTGCTGAATCTTCAAGGACATCTGAACCATCTCCCTCCACGAGAAAAGAAAATTCTCTCGGCAGCAGTCAACTTATGGACTAGGGGTCTTGTCATCAGACAGCGTGTGGGTGACTTCCAGCTTGGGATTGAAAGCTATCAGACTCAACTCAATCTCACAAAGCCTCGATGGGAAGCAAAGGGATTGGAGTTCAAACACGACTACACAATTATCGAATCTCTAAGAGCTGTCAAGTTTACAGACAAATATGGGATTCCGATGATCATGAGGTTCAATGAGATCTACAAGTTTAGCGATGGAACTCTGCGTCAGATTGATGAAGCTTTGGATTACCGGGTGAAGAGTTCATGTGGGCTATTGAGAGAAGACTGAAGACACGAAGGATCTTCCGCAATTTGGAAAGCTTTGTTGGGGGTAGAATTCGTGAGGGTGACTACAGACTTCTACAGAGAACAGAATGATGATATCCTCTCTGCAATGACTAATCTTCTTTTGTGATTGTGTAATCATGTAACATAATAAACTTTGTACTGATTCAGTAGTGATAACTATGTGACGTGTGTGTGTGATAGTTTTACCTCCCTCTTGTATTGAGGGGGAGCATTGCTCAGTTGCATTATCAGAATACATGTTAAAATTGACCACATTTTCTCCCATGTTTTCTAAATGTATTTAAATCAATTGGGATCACAAATCTAAAAAGGTTTGAAATTTTTGATCAGGGGAGAGAATTTGATTTAAATATAAAAACTAATAAAATGTTATCTTTTGGACTCAAGTGTGGCCTCTCCCAAATATGTGCTAAACTTTTTCGTGTATCGATGCACATATTGAGGGGGAGCAAATGGTTTATGATGGAAATTGAGAAAGAATACCAAAGACCGACCAATCTTATTTTAACGCACTGGAGTTATAAGGATGGTAAGGTTAGGTATTAGTTCCCATGATCCAGCTAGAACCGGAGGGATCTTCCCAGGGACAATCCTCTAGTTAGAATAGAAGTCCTTAGGAATGATTAAAAAGAAGAAAAGTGGATAAGGGAAGAGTGCCGACTGATATGGAGCTAGTACTAGAACAAACCCAACAAGGTGCTAGTGATGAAGTCTCGGTAAGCGCTGAAGGGGTTGAAGAATGAAAAAGAAATGTAAAGATAAAGGGTGAAAAGAAAGAAGCCCTCCTTACACTTTAGGCAGAAACTGGGTCAATACATATGTTGTCAGAATCACTAAGTTGATTGCTGGCATTGAAGACAAAGTATCATGGACCCAGTGATACGCTGCACAACCCTCCCTAGCCACTCAAGGTCCCTCAAAGGATTCTTGTTTCACTTGTCATGGAGATCAATACATGTCTATCGTCTCTCTCACTCCGAGTTAGATGATATTGAAAAGGTGGCAGTCCTCTCCAGCCTCCGATCACTAAATCAAAATGCACTATTGAGTCTTGAGCAAGAGATCATCCATAAATCTCATTAGGACATACTTCCAATATGCTTGCTGTTTCATACACCGTGAAAAGTAAGAAAATATATGTTAAAGAGTCCTACGCATTATCCTTGTGGTATTGCCAGAACATCCGAGTGATACGTAAAGTATTCACAATGAAGATGGAAATCCTTCTAGAGCCAACATCAAACAAGCTCTTGGTAGGTGACATGTGAGATCCTTCATGGATCAAACTTGTGACAACTAGAAAGTAACGATGGGGTGATTCTCTTTTGAATCAATCTTGTTACAGGAAATGGATTGACGAATGCTTTTGGAAAACCCTTCAATTTGCTCACCAACTGAATTTCGAGCACATTTATTGTGAAAATTTTCAAACAAAAGTGTTTATGACAGAAATGTGATTCAATGTATAAAACCCTCGTCGTGTTGCATAAAATGTTTATCCAGTGACACGCGAGTGATTTTTCTAATCAATTTCTCGTCAATCAGTGGGTATTTAATTCACTGATTCACTCTACCATGCTGTATGCTTTGAGACGTTCCGGTAAGAGAACATGCTTGTTATGACGACTCCAATGTTAATTCGTTGGATGAGTCTATAAAACAAGCTGGAAATTCCTGTCAAGGAGAATTCTCTTTAAAGATAATTCTACCTGATCACAGGTCGGTCCTCACGGAACCGAAGGTTAATCCAACCACACCGAGCGAATGAAAAAGCCATATTCGTTCTCCAACTTTATTGCTAACTATTTTTTTTTCATATTCATATAAAGATGGTGATGGTGGTTCCTGATTCCAGTAGAGACGTGTCAATCCACACTCCATGCTCACACTTCTAATTCATTATCAAAGACATCATGATAGCTGAAAGACCTACAACACAGCTTTCATAACTCTGATGATAGTTATCATGATCCAGAAAAGTGTGAGCATGTGAGCCCAACGGTCACAACAAATCACATGGAGGCATTACTACAATGGATGAGCTCAGATATTTTCGGTGGCTGATGATCTCAAAGAAGGCTCCAAGATTACAACTTCACATGGAGACGATGTTGCAAGATAACTTGAAGACATATGTTGGATGATAACCTCAAAGAATACTCGAAGATCATCCAAGTCAAAAGATCAGTCATCAAAGGTCCACTGCTGAATGTACAAAGAGTAATGAATTTGAAGAATCAAAGTCTACGAGGTATGAAGCTACAGTCATGTAATAGAATGCTAGAATTCAAAATATTATTTCCGGGGTGACCTCCCTTAGGGGGAGATTGTTAGGAATATAAATATTCAAGTGAAGACTCGGTCACCCCGAGTATTTGTTTAGCATTTATGTAGCTCGTAGGATTATTAGTATTAATAGAATTAGTTTAGTTATATTAGTATTTGTGGAGTGAGTCTGGTCTTTACCCACTGTCAGCTCACTCCACAGCCCGCTAGGGGCACCTAAACCTTGTAGTATATATACCCCTTCCCACACATGGGAAGGGTTGGAACTTCTCTTAATCTAATATTACACATTTCACTTTCTCTCTCTAAGTTCCCATTCTCCTCTCTCTCTCTCCCAAATTCAGAGAACTTGAAGGGATAATGGATCTCAAAGTTCCTTTTGCCAGCTCCTCTATACACGTTGAGAACTACAGGCTTGGAATTAAGTTGAATCAAAACATCAGTGATTGGTTCTGTCCTGAGTCTCTGAGTCATGGTCTACTAATACTGATCAATCTTTTTCACTCTCACTTCAGCAAACTTCTCGGTTTTCTCAGTGTGTTTCTTCTTGAGAGCTTCCAGCTGTGCATCCTGAGCCCTTTTGAATTTATCCCCTGCTTTGTCACTGATGACTTGCTGAGGTAGAATTCCAATATTTTTAGCCTCTTCCTGAATCACTTGGGTTATCACTGGATGTGTCAGTGCTAATCTCTTTGCATCTTCAACTACCATCTTGATTTGGTCCTCTTTTTCTAAGTGAGCATCAATTTCTCCTTTGGTCAGGTCGTACATCTTCCCTTCAATCATGTAAGGAACCCTTATAGGTTCATCAGGGTCTTGACAAACTTCCTTGGATGCTGGCACTAGCTTTGGTTGTTCAGGCTCAGTGGGAGCTGAAGAAGATGGTTGTTCAGTGATTTGAGCTTCAGGGGAAGGTGGTTTGTAAGATTGTAAGGGCACTGCTAGTGTGATTGTTGAGTTGGTGGCTTCAGCAGTGGATGGTGGAGTCGTTGAGATGGCTAAGGTAGTTGTTGATGTAGCATGCTTCCCCTTACAATGAGGGAGGGATGTCTTATGAGGATTCAACTCCCTGAAGAGTTGTTGGACTGGTGTCAAGACTTCTTTTGTTGTTGAGATGTTCTCCCCCCAACAGTTACTTGAGCTTTAGTGGTAGCAACTGTTGATGTTGGCACACTGACTGAGGGGTTGGAAGAGTTGCTCTTGACATCCTAAAGGAACTCTTGCATCATGTTCTTGGTTTCAGAGGTATCTTGTTTGATAGTGGATACCTCATTACAGATTGCAGCCTAAGTGCTTTCAATGGCAGTGAGTCTAGACCCGAGATTCCAAGCCATAGAACTCGAGGATTTTGCCAAGCTTTCCAGATGTTTATGATGAGCACTGAGGAGATTGAGGCCGTTGAACAACTGTATAAGTTCAGTAAGACTTGCTGAGCTTTTGATGTAGGTCTCAAAAGCCTGAAGAACTTTCTTGGTGAGCTCAGGATCATCTTTGATAGACTCTTGAATAGTTTCAATGCTCTTGGTAATGTCTTTGAGAGAAGCATTGAACTTGTTGAGATGTGTATCAAGAGTAGTCAGTGAGAAGTTGATAGATGCTCTGTGCTCAAAGTTTTCATCAAGAGAGGCTTTAACCGATGCCCTTAAATCTGCATAGTTGACTGCAGCCTCAATATGTTGTTACCATTGTTCCTTGATGATTTCATTGAATAGAGTAGTGTTGGATTTTCTAAAGAATTTGACCAACTGCCTTTCAGTGAGAGGAACAACATCATCATATTTCTTCAAGTACTCAGGAATAGAGGATGCTAAATCAGATGAGCTAGATGAAGCTGATGAATCACTCCCATGAAAAGGAGAGTCTTCAGGCCTTTTTGGCTTGGAGGGAGAGGCCTGATGCTCTTGTTCAGTGTCCTGAGCATCAGTGTCCAGGTCTTCACCTGCAGCAAAGACCTCTTCATCACTTTCTTTGTCAAGCTCTTCATCAGAGAAAAGAACAGCTTGAACATCCGCCATTGATTCAATCTGCAAAAGAAGGTTAGACGACTCCTCTTCATAAGAAGACTTGCCTTGGTTGTAGTCAGGACCTAACCCCACTAATCCAATAGAGTGGGATTGCTCTGCCTGGTCCTTAGGGTCAGTCCCTGAGGAATGCGCTACTCCATGAGGGGGTGATGGTTCCATATCAGCGGGTGGTTTGTATCCCTCTGAGTCGTTGTCCCCGTTTGGCCCTTCAGGCACTGGTGGGTTTGTGCCAGTGCCATCATTAGGGATCGTGGAAGGCGCTCCCCTACAAGCGGGTTGTATGTTTCCCTCTGGATCTTGGGGAGTAGTAGGTGGGGCCAAGGACACTGACTATGATGTATCAATTCCCTTCGTTGCCTCCGAGGGTGGTGGTACTTGGTCCTTTTTGGGTGGCTTTTTGGACGGGTCTCTTTTCATTCTTTGAGGAGGTGCTCTAGAAGCCTCAGGGCCCTGTGACTTAGGTAAGGTCTTAGTCACAGTCTTAGACTTCCCTCCCTTCTTCTTTTTAGAAGGGGGAGGTGGAGACACTGAGTCCACATGATTGTTTATAGTAATCATGTGGTCCGTCAATTCTATTGGGGAGACTTGGGCAGGGTCCTTTTTGAAATTAGATGGACTCAGGATGCTACAAGTAAAACCAATTTTTACATCCTGAGTGTAGTCAGAACCCAGCAACCTTTCGAGAGCACAAGAGATAAATCTAGGATAAGACACGTAGGAATTCCTAGACTTACTCATGAGCCTGGTTATGAGATCACTGTAAATGATCTCACCCATTTCGACCTTAGTCCCAGTCATGAGAGTGAATGCCATCATCAACTGAACAAAATTAATCTGCTCAAACGATGAGTAGTTCCCACCGAGAACCTGAATCACAAAAGTGAACAGGATTCTCCAAGCCACAGGAAATGAGTTTTTTGTTACAGGAATTTTATCCAAGTAACTCGGGTTAAGAGCAATTTTGTTTAGCTCACTCTTGACAATGTCAGTCTCGGGGTAAGGAACATACTGACCCTGATTGTAGTCTAACCCAGTTGATGAACAAAAGGTGGCAAAGTCTAAGGTCAGTGACCTTTGGCCGTTCATCACTGAGAACTTGATGATAAATTCTCTGAGTGGACGAGACTCAGAGTCATCAGAGGACGGGTTTGGGTCATGGACAACAGCAGTGCTCCAAAACTCACTGAGGAGATTTTTTTAGAGCACTGAGGGGCATTTGATAAAGGCAGTTTTCAAAGGACAGTTGTACAAAAATTTTGTAATATCTTTCTAGGCTGGGACTTCCTTAGGTTATGTAAAATTGCCTACAAGTTTGTTTGAAAAGTAACATCATCAAGAGTCATGTTTGCCCATTGAGGTTAGAACACGATTCCTTGGTCAGCAACCATTTTAGGTCAAAAAAGATTTTAAAGTTTGAAATGGCTTTATATCAAGTACCAGATGGTTACAAGGTGAGTCCAACCTTGATCGCTGCCATGAAATAAATGATATGTTATCAAACAGATGAATACTAAGATGGATATCTTGGTATTAATCAAGGTTTGATCAAGAAACAGTTTTTGAAAAGTGTTTTTGAGAAGTAAGTACACACAACTTTGCTTTGGAAAAATTTAGCAGAGTTTAGTTAAGATTTTTGTGCGTGTGTTTTTTGATTTTTGAGAGGGGTATTTATAGAGTGGTGGTGAGGGAACAATTTTGTCATTTCCAAAATTTGAATTGAAAAATGTTTTTGAATAAAACTTTTGATATCCGCATTTAATGCCACCCTCCAGTTACCCGCGTTTTTCGCGACTGTCGAGGTGAACAGTTGCGCAGTCCTGCAAATGGCACTTTTGCAGGCGTGACATGTGCACTCAAATATCATGAGATATTGTTTGTGAGTGTGCACATTAAATGCCTAGTGGTATTTGAAGGGATGTGAGGGCCCAAGAGTGGTTACCAGTTAGGCAAAAAGAACATATATTCTATTTATTTAACATGTTTAGTCACCAACCTAGGACATTTACTAACTAAGTACTTAAATCATTTAGTTTTGAATTGAATGTCTTTTGTCAGTGGCATGAGCCTTTGAATGAGATTTCATTCACTGAGTGTTTTGGAGGTTGTTCAATGAGTCAGGGTATGTTCGGGGTACTCACTGAGATGTGGTTGTGACCAGGGACCAAATTATATTTATACCATGAGGATGTTGTTCAATCAGTGGACTGACTTTCAATATCCAACATGCCTACTTCTGCTTTCAGTCTTGTGAAAGTAGGTTCATCCAAGGGTTTTGTGAATATATCAGCTAATTGATATTCAGTAGGGATGAAGTGTAACTCAATGTCCCCTTTTATAATGTGGTCCCTGATGAATTGATATCTGATATCAGTATGCTTGGTTCTCTGACAGAGAACAGGATTGTTGGAGATGACAATTGCACTTTCGTTGTCACAAAAGATGGGTACCATCTTGTAATGAATGTCATAGTCACTGAGTTAACTTTTCATCCAAAGTACATTTGCACAACAGCTAGCAGCAGCTACATATTCAGCTTCAGCTGATAACATGGTGTAACACCCCCAAAATTATCACAGCGGAAGATAGTTCACTGGGGTATTACTTCCTAGCACAAAGTACAAGTCATGGAAAACGACCCTTTAAAAGAGACGTTTTAAAAGTGTTTCACATTTGATACATTTAAACCTCAGAGTTTGCAAAGGTCCGAACAGTTTTCGTAAAAACACAATGTTTTCAAAAGATCACCAATGTTTTAAACATAACATAAATCTTTAAAATATAGTCTCTTCAAATGTGAAAATATGCCGAGTCTTCAAAAGATATCTGTGCGACTCCAACCAAGACCTTCATACCTTAAAACCTGAGATAAAACATGCTAAAATGTCAACACAAAGGTTGAGTGAATCCATAGAGTTTAATAATAAGCAGTCGATCACAATAAATCATTTATAAAAATGACTAAGCAACAAATGCAGAGTCTGGTAAAGTTATTATTGCTCTAAGCTCATGACCCCGACGCTAACGTCATTTCTGTCAATAGCATAAACTTGCCCTTCAAACATAGGTAATAGCCACACCTATCATCGGTACGAATACAATGCACACAACAGCCATACGGGCTCATTCTGGCATGGGGGATGTCATTCCCAATAGATCTATTCACGGTATTCGCGCTCACTCACAAGTGACTAACGGTTCACGATTAAAGGGACTTTCGACTATGGGAAACTTAGGCAATAATAATAACGTGATAGCATACAATTTCAAAGCATTGTGATCATAAATATTTATAGCATGTATCTCCCCCACGGAGTTTGTAAAAAAATTGAAGTAAAAAATTGGGGCTATGAACTCACCAACGATGAAGTAGTGGTAGAAACCGGAGAAGTGTGCACGTCGAGAAAAACCGCAAAGATCACAAGTGACCTAAATAAAATACAACACGACTTAGGCTCGGGGATTAAGGTGTAACACTTATACTTATGTTTTAATTCAGTACTTGTACTTATAATACCATAAGGTAATTTAGTTGAAAGTTTTATAGTAAGTCATGGGTCGAAAAGACGTCAGTAAAAGCTTAAACGGTTTAAAATGCAAAGCTGGTGGAAATTTGGATAAAAATACCGCACTAAACGGGTCGCCATTTCTAAACCGTAAGGGATAAAATTGTGAACTTTATATGGTTGGAAAGGTATGACTTTGTAATATTTGAAAATCAAGGCCACACTTAACTAAGAACTTCAGAACATAGGTGAAATTACTAATTTACCCCTGTGTCTCTATGCAGTTACTTCCAGCATCCAATTAGGCATAGAAAAATGAGTATATATTTTTATCAACAGGTCTAATGGACACAAGGCCAGTGGGAGAAGTTTTCTACATGTCTTAGCTCTAACTTTCAAGTTTTTACCAACCTAGGGTTCTTTGCAACATTTTAGAGTAAATGGCCTATCAAATCTGACATGCAAATTCTGGACAAGTTTTAGTGTGGATTTTCTCCAAAAATCATCGGGATGAATTAAGAGGTAAGGTTTTCGGGGAAATGATCCTAAGACCTGAGGAAAAATTATAAAATTTTTATTTTCATTGAGATAAAATGGGATGGTTGATTTTGGCTCTTAAAATTCTAGGTAAATTTGGCCAATGACAAGCAAGATGTTTTATGCTTGTATATTTAATTTTTGGGTATGCATGCGAAGACTAATCACTAGGATCTTGTTTATTATCCAAATTACTAATGTTTCCAGTAGCTAAATGGTTTCTCCATAAAAATTTGAGATTGATTTATATAAACAACTTAAGATAAAATCAAGATTAACACATATAAATCAACAACTCTTGCATTCAAAAACCCATTCAAGCCTAAACTACCTATCTAACACCTAACAATCCTATGAAAACTTGATCAAATCATCCAAATAGGGAATGAAAAATTTGATTTATTTAATCCTAGTGAAATCTATAATAACCTAAGATGAGATTAAAAAGACACAAGATACTTACCAAGATGATGAGATTTGGGTAGAAATGAACCAAGAAACTAGTAAGCCCTTTAATCTTCAAACAAGAGTTCAAGAACTAAATAAAAATTAAAAGATTGAGGGTTTAGGGGCTGATGTTGGGTCATTTATTGGGAGAGAAAAACAATGAGATGAAAGTCTTGGTGATAATAACAATGTGAAGTATTATGTAGTAGTTTTTGAGAAGTAGGGAACACATGCAACTCCTTTTAGCCAAGTGGTAAGAGTGAGACACCATATGGACATGTGTCCATGTGGTTTAGCCGTTTATATGCATAGGAGGGGGAGGGTGATTGGATTTTTTTGATTTAATTTAAGTATTGTTTCTAAAAAGTGTAGTTTTAATCCCCGGTAATTTAAAACGTAAATGTTTTTAAGATGCGAATGTCAAATAAATATCAAGAACACTATATTTCTATAAAAATATCACATTTGACTCAAAATGACCTAAATTGATGTTTTATAAATTTCCCGAGCCTTTCGGAGTGTTATAACGTCTTTAAAGCTTAAACCGTGAGTCGAAAACGCGTAAAACGTAAAAAGTGCACACTTCGCGTAGAAATGGAAAATTAAATTATTCTATATGAAAACAAGTATGTGGGGGGAAATAAATCATATTAATGGGTAGACTGGGCTTCGTCTGAGTCAAATTATGAATTTAAGTGTACGTGTCATGACGTATGCGGGCAACTTTCCCGGCAAAAGCCAATTTACTTAAAATAGCATAATAAGCAAATAAAATTAGTAAAAATAATGACTTGAAATTTCTCGGTTGTTACATTACCCATCCGTTAAAAAGGAATCACGTCCTCGTGATTCAGTTTATCTTATCGGCTGACGGTGTGAAAGGAAAAAAAATAAAGGTACACTCGTCGCCAATCTGATCTTTTCGCTCCCATGTGTACTCCGGTCTATGTCGAGTATTCCAACGAACCTTGACAATGGGAATGCACTCTGCTTGAGTCGCTTGACTTCCTACTTCATGATCTCAACTGGTTCTTTGTCAAAGTTAAACTTGTCGTCAAGTTGAATCTCCTCTAGTGGAATGATGAGGGATTCTTCTGTTAGGCACTTCTTCGAGTTTGAATCGTGATATGTGTTGTGAGCACTATTGAGCTCTTGCAGAAGTTCGAGTGAATAAGCTACCGATCCAGCTTTTGCCAAATTCTTGTAGGGTTCAACGTACATCGAGTTCAGTTTTCATCATTTTCCGAAACATAGCACGTTCTTTCATGGCGAACTTTCATGTAACTCTCCTGACGATCTTGTACTGCTTGCAACCTATTGTCCTGGAGTGTTGTTCCTACGCCCTGATGCGTACTAATGATAAATGCGAATGGGATTACTACGGGAGTGTACTATCAGTTGAAAGAAGTAGATGCCAATGCCTTAGGGTAAAAGATAGTTACAAGGAGTAATTAATAATACCAACGAAAGATCTTGATGAATCACAAAAATAGTAATAGAACTCTGTCGAGTGTAATGTTTTAGGAGCAAAGATTGCTTAAAAGGGATAGATTAGATATCTGTATGAACAAAGGAGCAAGTCATTATCCAATAATGTAACCAGAGGGTCAATGAATAGCATTAGTGGATCAAAATTTTGATATCAAAAATATTGGTACTTGTACGAACAAAGAAGCAAACTGTTATCAATCGATGCAAATGAAAGGATCAATGAATCAGAACAATAATGAGTGGATTAAGATGTCCATATCATTCGTACTAGTATGAGCATAGAGTGCTCGGAAGAAAATTTGATATTTCTACGAACGAAGAAGCAAATGAAAGGGTGTGTAAACGATCAATGACTCAAATTAATGCAAACAGAGGAAGCATAAATTACAATCATAGTAAAGCGAAGAGATATATAATATTAACACAAATAATTAATTAATCGAGACATCCAACGAATCAAACCAATAGTCAAAAGAGGCCAATACTGAAGGAAAAAACTCTAAATGAGTTTCAATAATAAATGAGACAGACAATGTTCATTGCGAATATCAAATGAGAATGAACAAGGAAAATCAATAACTGAGAAGGATAATAGACACACGGGTGTTGAAAGAGAGTAAGTGTAATAGACAAGATTTAAGAAAGCAATAAGCGTAACAATACTTTAAATGAGAACAGATGAGATAGGCGATAAATGTGAAAGCAACCAATAAATGAGAAAGACAATAAGTGTCATGAAGGTGAACAAACGGTAAATGATGAAATCCATAATTATCACGAATGTTATATGAGAATAACTGCGAAAATCAATAAATTAAAAAGATAATGTGCATCCCGAATGCTAAATCAGAAGAAGAAATGAGAACGGACAATAAATGAGAAATACAACAAGCAGCACGAATGCTAGCTGAGGGTAAACAATTAATGAGAAACGCAATAAGTGACAAAGACAATAAGCATTGTAATTGCTAATTGAGAATGAATGGGGATCAACAATAAATGAGAAAAGCATTATGTTGAAGACATGCATTTTAAATAAGAACAACCTAAAATGAAAGAGGCATTAAGTATCACGAAAGTTGTTTGAGGTTAAATGAGAACAAATAATAAATGGTAAAGTCAATAAATATCACGAATGTTGATTAAGTAAGATCCGCAACTTAGCTCCTCGAGCTTTACTCTGCTCCAACTAGACTGTAGGTTGGCCATTACAGCTCGTTTCTGCTGACGTGTAATATCTCTCATGATGTGGCATGTGTGTCACCAACGATGGGATGCTGTGGTGGATGGGCTCTCTGGTGATAGACTCTGGTCGAGTGAGAGGAGTAGGTGCGGTAATGGTTCTCCTCCTCGTCTTCCGAGGGATTCTTCTTCAAGTGAGTAATCTTCTGGTTTGAGTTTACACTCTATAGCCTTGTCCTCGAATGGCTTTGTCTCACTATCAAACATTAGCATATAAGTTGGTGAAGTAGGTGTCCGAATGGTGGTCGACAAGTTTCCAAATTGTGTCCTTGGAATCGAAAGATAGTATTAAATTAAGGTAAACATTGTTGTCAAGCTTCGGCGTTACCTTCCCAGCGGCATGATTCTTCAAAACACAAGGAGTGAAAGAGAATGAGACGTTAAAAGTCATGTTCCGAAAGTAGGGTGTTCCAAGGTGGCACGTTAAAGTCATGTTCTAATCAATCGGCGTGTATTTAGGCGATGGTTTACGAGGCAATGTAGGTTTTCTAAAAGTATGGGACCAATGTTCCAACTCATCTTCGAAGGCGGATAGTAAGACAACCAAGGGAAATCGATAGACTGCAACGGGTTTTGCGTAAAAGGCTGTTATGAAAGGTTATGAAAAAAGTTTTAGCAAACCACGGTATTACTCACGATGTTTGAGAAAATAAAAGAGACCATCAAAATGTAAGTATAGGTATGTAATCGGGGAAAACAGCGTTTGAGCTCAAGCTCCGGAAATAAGCGTAAGAGGTCAAAATCTGTCAAACATTTATATAATTAACCTTTATATAAATAATAGTGTATATAAGAATACTTCATATAATACCAATAGTGATGACATATGTATAACAGCATAGGCAGTCTGGTGGTATACGCGCACGGATATCGGATACGGAAATGAGAGACTTTTTAGTGAAAAATAGTTATAGTCTGGGTTTTGAAAACGACCCAGTTCTCTATAACTGTAGCTCTGATACCAATCTGTAACACCCCCAAAATTATCGCAGTGGAAGATAGTTCACTGGGGTATTACTTCCTAGCACAAAGTAAAAGTCATGGAAAACGACCCTTTAAAAGATACGTTTTAAAAGTGTTTCACATTTGATACATTTAAACCTCAGAGTTTGCAAAGGTCCCAACAGTTTTCATAAAAACACAATGTTTTCAAAAGATCACCAATGTTTTAAACATAACATAAATCTTTAAAATATAGTCTCCTCAAATGTGAAAATATGCCGAGTCTTCAAAAGATATCCGTGCGACTCCAACCAAGACCTTCATGCCTTAAAACCTGAGATAAAACATGCTAAAACGTCAACACAAAGGTTGAGTGAATCCATAGAGTTTAATAATAAGCAGTCGATCACAATAAATCAATTATAAAAACAACTAAGCAACAAATGCAGAGTCTGGTAAAGTTATTATTGCTCTAAGCTCGTGACCCCGACGCTAACGTCATTTCTGTCAATAGCATAAACTTTTCCTTCAAACATAGGTAATAGCCACACCTATCATCGGTACGAATACAATGCACACAACAGCCATACGGGCTCATTCCGGCATGGGGGATGTCATTCCCAATAGATCTATTCACGGTATTCGCGCTCACTCGTAAGTGACTAACGGTTCACGATAAAAGGGACTTTCGGCTATGGGAAACTTAGGCAATAATAATAACATGATAGCATACAATTTCAAAGCATTGTGATTATAAATATTTATAGCATGTATCTCCCCCACGGAGTTTGTAAAACAATTGAAGTAAAAACTTGGGGCTATGAACTCACCAACGATGAAGTAGTGGTAGAAATCGGAGAAGTGTGCACGTCGAGAAAAACCGCAAAGATTACAAGTGACCTAAATAAAATACAACACGACTTAGGCTCGGGGATTAAGGTGTAACACTTATACTTATGTTTTAATTCATTACTTGTACTTATAATACCATAAGGTATTTTAGTTGAAAGTTTTATAGTAAGTCATGGGTCGAAAAGACGTTTGTAAAGCTTAAACGGTTTAAAATGCAAAGCTGATGGAAATTTGGATAAAATACCGCACTAAACGTGTCGCCATTTCTAAACCTTAAGGGATAAAATTGTGAACTTTATATGGTTGGAAAGGTATGACTCTGTAATATTTGAAGATCAAGGCCTCACTTAACTGAGAACTTCATAACATGGGTGAAATTACTAATTTACCCCTGTGTCTCTATGCAGTTACTTCCAGCATCCAATTAGGCTTTAAAAAATGAGTATATCTTTTTATCAACAGGTCTAATGGACACAAGGCCAGTGGGAGAAGTTTTCTACATGTCTTAGATCCAACTTTCAAGTGTTTACCAACCTAGGGTTCTTTGCATCATTTTAGAGTAAATGGCCTATCAAATCTGACATGCAAATTCTGGACAAGTTTTAGTGTGGATTTTCTCCAAAAATCATCGGGATGAATTAAGAGGTAAGGTTTTCGGGAAAATGATCCTAAGACCTGAGGCTAAATCTTATATTTTTATCTTAGCTCAAAAAGTCACTGAGACAAAATGGGATGATTGATTTTGGCTATTAAAAATCTGGGCAGATTTGTCAATGACAAGCAAGATGCTTTATGCTTGTATATTTAATTTTTGGGTATGCATGCCAAGACTAATCACTAGGATCTTGTTTATTATCCAAATTACTAATGTTTCCAGCAGCTAAATGGTTTCTCCATAAAAATTTGAGAGTGATTTATATAAACAACTTAAGATAAAATCAAGATTAACACATGCAAATCAACAACTCTTGCATTCAAAAACCCATTCAAGCCTAAACTACCTATCTAACACCTAACAATCCTATGAAAACTTGATCAAATCATCCAAATAGGGAATGCAAAAGTTGATTTACTTAATCCTAGTGAAATCTATAATAACCCAAGATGAGATTAAAAAGACACAAAATACTTACCAAGATGATGAGAATTGGGTAGAAATGAACTAAGAAACTAGTAAGCCCTTTAATCTTCAAACAAGAGTTCAAGAACTAACTAAAAATTAAAATATGGAGGGTTTAGGGGCTGATGTTGGGTGGTTTATTGGGAGAGAAAAACAATGTGATGAAAGTCTTGGTGATAATAACAATGTGAAGTATTATGTAGTAGTTTTTGAGAAGTAGGGAACACATGCAACTCCTTTTAGCCAAGTGGTAAGAGTGAGACACCATATGGACATGTGTCCATGTGGTTTAGCCGTTTATATGCATAGGAGGGGGAGGGTGATTGTATTTTTTTGATTTAATTTAAGTATTGTTGCTTAAAAGTGTAGTTTTAATCCCCGGTAATTTAAAATGTAAATGTTTTTAAGATGCGAATGTCAAATAAATATCAAGAACACTATATTTCTATAAAAATATCACATTTAACTTAAAATGACCTAAATTGATGTTTCATAAATTTCCCGAGCCTTTCGGAGTGTTATAACGTCTTTAAATCTTAAACCGTGAGCCGAAAACGTGTAAAACGTAAAAAGTGCACACTTCGCATAGAAATGGAAAATTAAATTATTCCATATGAAAACAAGTACGTGGGAGAAAATAAATCATATTAATGGGTAGACTGGTCTTAGTCTGAGTCAAATTATGAATTTAAGTGTACGTATCACGACGTATGCGGGTAACTTTCCCGGCAAAAGCCAATTTACTTAAAATAGCATAATAAGCAAATAAAATTAGTAAAAATAATGACTTGAAATTTCTCGGTTGTTACACATGGCCACTGATTGTTGTTTCTTAGAGCTCCAACATACTAGTTTTCCTCCAAGAATTTGACAAGAGCCTGAGGTGCTCTTTCTGTCTATGTTGCAGCCTGCATAGTTAGAGTCTGAGTACCCTTTGAGATCAAAGCCTTAGCACCTTGGATAGTATAGACCAAGGTTTAGTGTACCCTTCAGGTACCTGATGTTTCTCTGGGTAGAAGTGAGATGTGATTCTCTGTGATCAGACTGATATCTTGCACATAGGTAGACTGGAAATTGTATATCAGGCCTTGAAGCAGTGAGGTACATCAGTGATCCTATCATACCTCTTAACAAGGTTTGATCCACTAATTTGGCTGTTAGATCAGGGCCAAGGTTGTTTGGAAGAACCATGGGTGTCTTTACTGAAGAGCAATCAGTGAGCTCATATTTCTTCAGTAGGTTCCTATTGTACTTCTCTTGAATAATGGAAATTCCTTTATCAGCCTATTTGATTTGTAGTCCAAGAAAGTATGTGAGTTCTCCCATCATGCTCATTTCAAATTTCTTTGTCATTAGTTTTTCAAATTGTTTGCAGAGTTTGTAATTTGTTGAGCCAAATATGATGTCATCAACATACACTTGAACTAGAATTACATCTCCCTTTGTCCTATAGATAAACAAGGTGTTGTCTATCTTTCCCCTGACAAATTTGTTTTGGATGAGGAAGGCTAAAAGGGTTTCATACCATGCCCTTGGAGCTTGTTTCAGTCCATAAAGGGCTTTGTCAAGCTTGTAGACATGGTCAAGAAATTCACTGCTTTCAAACCCAGGGGATTGTTGCACATAAACTTCTTCCTTAAGTTTCCCATTGAGGAATGCATTTTTGACATCCATTTGGTAAACTCTGAAGTTCATGTAAGTTGCATAGGTAAGGAAGATCCTGATGGCTTCCATTCTAGCAACTGGGGCAAATGTTTCCTCATAGTCAATGCCTTCCTGCTGATTGTATCCTTTGGCAACAAGTCTTGCCTTGTTCTTAATGACAGTACCATTTTCATCAGTTTTGTTCCTGAACACCCATTTCATGCCAATGACATAGACATTTTGAGGGCATTTGACTAAAGTCTTTACTTTATTTCTATCAAACTGTTCTAGTTCATCTTGCATGGCCTGAATCTAGCTTGGGTGTTTCAGTGCTTCTTTGACATTCTTGGGTTCAACATCTGAAAGGAAATCAACAAAGAGGCACTTATTTGCTGAGGCTGCCTTAAGTTTAGCAGCCATGCTTTTAGTAAGCATGCCTTCAGTGGGCTCACCAATGATGTTCACAAGTTCTATTTTTTTGGATTTTGTCCAACTATCCTAAGGTCTGGGATATGAGTTAGAACTTGTGGAGGCTTGATTAGGTGGTGGTGTAGGTTCAAGGACTGAGACTTGAGGTACTTCAAGGTTTTGGACTTCAGTGGGTTCAATTTGATCACTGGGATTTTCAAATTCCTGAACTGCATGTTCAGTTTGAGTGATTCTATTCAGGATGGTATTCATCAGGAGGTTATCTAGATGAGTCATCAATCCCAATCTCTTCCACTGAGGTGTTTAAGAACCTAATGGCTTCAGTGCTCTCATCAAAGGTTACATGAAAGGTTTCTTCAGTTTGTTGTCTCCTTGTGTTAAATACCCTGAAGGCCTTGGAGACAAGGGAGTATCCTAAGAAATATCCATCATCAGCTTTGGCATCAAATTTGCCTAAGTGATCCTTGTGATTATGAATAAACACTGGACACCCAAATACATGGAAATAGCTGATGTCAGGGAGTCTTCCTTTGAATATTTCATAGGGTGTTTTGTCATGTCTTTTGACAATGATGGACCTTTTTTGAGTGTAACAGACAGTCTTAACTGCTTCAGTCCAGAAGTGCTTAGAGAGTACTGAACCATTCAGCATTGTCCTTGCAGCCTCAATGAGTGTTCTATTCTTCCTTTCAGCCACTCCATTTTGTTCATGAGTGTAGGGAGAAGAGAAATTCTGAGAGATTCCTCTCTCATCACAAAAACACTCAAGATCTCTATTTTTGAACTTAGTTCCATTGTCAGTCCTAATCTGTTTAACTTTGATGTCATTTTGATTTTCAATGTTCTTGACAAATGACATGCTTGTTTCAGCTGCCTGACTCTTCTTAGTGAGAAAGTAGACCCAAGTGTATCTTGAGTATTCATCTACTATGACCAGAGTGTACTTCTCATAATGGATGGACATTGGACTGACAGGTCCAAAAAGATCCATGTGAAGAAGATGAAGACAGCTTTTAATAGAGAAATTTTTCTTGGTTTTGAAGGATGCCCTGTGATGTTTTCCATTTTCAAAAGCTGAACAAGGTTTATCTTTGGAAAACACAAGGGAAGGTAAGCCAAGAACTTTGTTCTGTTTGGCAAGGTTGTTGATGTTTTTGAAGTTAAGGTGGGACAATCTTTTATGCCATAGCCAATTGATTGTTTCATTTGCCTTTGTGAAGAGACAAGTGCCATTTTGAGTAAGAGTTGACATGTCCAAGACATAAACATCATCTCTTCTTGGGGCAATCAAAACAACTTCTTTATTGGCATTAAAGATTGTTCCTCTCTTATCATCAAACTAAACTATGTATTTGGCATCACATAGTTGTCTGACACTGATTAGATTGTATTTTAGGCCATTAACATAAGCTATTCTTGTAAAAACTACACCATTGCAGTTCACTGAACCATAACCTTCAGTGAGACATGATGAATTATCAGCAAACACCACCTTAGGTCCTGGTTCTTCCACATATTTGTGCAGATATTCCTTCACACCAGTCATACTCCTTGATCATCCACTGTCTAGATGCCAAATAGGTTCCCTGACATGTCTCTACAAAAATAGTAAACTATGTTAGTTTTTCTTGTGAACCCACTTCCTGGTGGGTTTGGCTTTGTTGGCCTTTTTGAATTGAACAATTGATTCATGGTCAGTGGTTGAGTGGACATTGCTTCCACATACTTTGCATTTAGGTATGGATGTTGACTCATTTGACTAAGAGGATTCAGTGGAGAGTCCTCTCCTAGCATGAATGATTAAGTAATGTCCTGAGGTGACATGGTTTGGGTCACCACAAATATCACAACAGGGATACATTAGGCAGTCATCAGTGTGATGATCATTGAATCCACATTGAGAGTAAGGTAGGAAAGGATTTGCCCTCGTCCTGAGAGTCTGCTTGGATGTTGAAGCATACTTAAAAGCCTGAGCTTTATAGTTAGCATTTAGGGAGACTGAGTGAGCTTTATGATCAGAGGTTCTGTGATCTTCCTGTTTGCATATCATACAAAACAAGATTCTATAGCAATCATCAGTGGAGTGATTTGAATAATTGCATAGCTCACATCTTAGTATGGGTTTTGTTGTTTTTGGTTTGATGTTACTTGAGGAAGCAGGTTTGGAATCCTTAGCTTTAGACTGAGGAAGTTTTTCGGAAGATTCTAACTTATCGCTTAGCTTCCTGACAAGTTCGACTAACTGATCATATCTTGAATCAGTGGAATCAGTGTTGTGTGTCTTCTCTTCAGTAGGAACTAAAGGTGTGGAAGTTTCGGTAGGGACTGAGACTTCATTGTCTTGGGTTGTGATGGGTCTTTTCAGGATTGTTCTCCCCAATCCTGACTTCTCTTTAGGAGAGTGTTGAGAGTAGACTAAAGGCGTGAGGTCTGAACTGGGTGATGCTTCCTGAAGGGCTTTTCAGAGGAGGCAAAGGCGTTCAGCTATCTGATTCAGACTCATTGATAGACTCAATACTACAGGGTTCATCAGTGAGTCCAAGCATCTCTTTAATAGCCTAACTTTCAGGCTTCAAGACTTTTCCAGTGTCGAAGTTGGGTAATTTATTGTCTGGGTTGACTCTTTCAATCCAGTCACTGGGTTTTGGTTTTAACTCTTGCTCAAAGGTAATGCCAGCTGGAGTGAAAGCATTTTCACTTAGATTTTCATTTGAGGGCTCAGTGAGTTGGTCTTCTCCTAGTATCCTCTTTTTGGTACTAGGAATGTGATATTGAACATCATCAAAGACTTTAGGATTTTTTGAGGTCCATTTTTCAATGATGAGTTTTTCTTTCTTAAGTTCAGCTTGAAGAGCCTGATTTTGTTTCACAAGTTCAGTATTTTGAACTTGAAGTGTAACAGCCTCAAGTTTGGCTTGTTTTAAAGCTAGAAGTTCATCTCTACAATTATTTAATTCAAAAGTAATTTTGTTGTATTTTGAAAATAGATTTAATCTTTGCTCTTCAACAAACTTAAGATCCACATTAATATAACTCAAATAAGATTGCCAATCAGCATCATCATCCATAGACAGTAAATGTTTACCTTTCTCATGGTGATGTTGACCCATTCTCCATTCCTAGCATGACTTTTTCCAACTGATAGCTTTTCTCCCTCTACAGGTGCCATCAGTGCACTAACTCTTACTTCCTCTTCATCATCAGTGGAGACAGCTTCCTTATCCCAATCAAATATTTCAGCTACAAGACCCTTGTTTTTGGACTGAAAGGGCTTAGGGGTTTGAGTTGGTTGGGATGTTGAGGGGGCTGCTTCAAGAAGTGCAAGTTTAGCTTTAGCTTTTCTGTACTTAGCTTCAAAATCTTTTTGAATATTTTGCTCAGTTTTATTTTGAAAGTGTTGAGTAGACTGAAGCATTTTTGGTTGAAACTTGCTACTTCCTGAGGAAGAACTATTTCCAGAAAATTTGTATGATGGTTCTGAGGTTGTTTTAGAGAAACAATCTTTTGCAAAATGACCTCTTTTACCATATTTAAAACATTCAGTGTTTTCGTTAGCTTTTGCACTAGAAAAGTTTGATTTGTTTCTTTTGATAAAACATTTAGAACTTGCAAGGAGTGCCCTTTCTTGAAATTCAATTTGTAAATCATTTAGGTACTCCTCACTGGTTCTCTCATCAACCTCATCATCTGAATTTTCTTGGAAATCCTGCACAACACCATTTGAATAAAAAGCAGTGGATATGGGTGAAATTGTCAGGGCCTTTTTTGACTCTTGAGCTTTCTTAGAGTCAGGGTATCTCCTAGAGATTAAGTTGTCTTCATAGACAAACTTCCCATAGATTTGAGGGAGCTCAAGATTTTGAATGCGATTAGCATTTCTAAGACCCTGAGAGAAATTTAACCACTTCTCAGGGAGACTGTTGACAAAGCCAACATTGATTTCATGCTTAGACAGAATAACACCATCATTGGTCAGCTCATTGAGCAGAGTTTTGTAACGGGTATAGGTCTGAGAGAGACTTTCAGAGTCTTTGGCCCTGAAAGTATTATACTCTAGTTTCAGGTCCATTATCCTATTTTCCTTAGTATCTGAGGGACCTTCAAAGCTATGAACCAAGTTAAGCCAAGTTTGTTTGGCTGTTGGACAGTTAATGACTTATTCCATTGTATCGTCAGATAGACGATATAATGATGCTTTTAAGGCGTTGGTCCTGATTGACCACCCTCCTCTCATCAATTGTCTACTGAGCTTCAGGCTTTGGTAGACCTTCAGCAGTTTTTGGGACAAAAGGACCTTCATTGATGCAATTTATGTAGTATGGTTCCATACGAGTTACGTAGCAAAGCATGCGCTTTTTCCACTTATTGAATTTTCCAGCTTCTAGTCTAGGAGCGACAGCTGAATAGCTTCCTCCCTTTTTTCGACTAGCTGGGGTACATCACTATCAGCCATGGTAGGATCTTGATTTTAAAAACTTTCGAGCACTCTTTTTAGAAAGTTTTATAAACCAGAGGCTCTGATACCACTTGTTGTTCCCCTTTTACACAGTTAGAATTAACTACAAAGTTAAGCTAACCATGTTCCATGGCTTAATGATGTAATGAATAACTTATTACTAAGTAAAACGTAAAAGATTAAAGACAAGAGTTTTTCAACATTTAAATACTTATTAGAAGTTAATCAAAGAATCTATACCCAAGTGTTTGCGGAATAACACTTGGGATTGAAATGACAAGTGTGGTAATCTCCTCTCTAAACTTAAGCTAAGCTTAAGTACAACTATGCTAACCAACTGAGCTATCTCAGGGACTTAGTTGTATTTGGAGGAGTAGAAAGGGTTTGTGAATGCTTAGCATTAATTGCACAAACTTGTCAACTTTTCTACTCCTACTTATGATCCTATTTATACACAAATGTAATACAACCGTTATCTAAGAAGACAAAGATGACCTAAGCTACTTTAGACAAAATGCTTACACATTTTGTCACTGTTACAATACTACTTTGGGTATAAGACAATGGTGCTTTCTGATGAGCAGTGATGACACTGCTTTGGTTTTAATCCATTCAGGGTAAGTTTGACTTCTGAGTGATAAGGACTTACCCTTATACGTTCAAACTTATCCCGCCTTATCTCGCCTTTACTTCAGTCTTCAATCTTCAGTCTTTATTCATCAGTCTTCATTCTTCAGTCTTCATAGTAGAGGAGATTTGGGGTTCAGTGAGTTATTGTCATCACTCACTGAACCCATCATCTTTTTCTTTGACTCAGGTATTATTCACTGAGTTCCGCCTCAGTGAGTAGAAAGCCTTTCTTCTTTAGACTTGTCCTGAGTATCCTGAAGGAGACTCACTGAGTAACTACTCACTCAGTGACTTGATTATCTTTACGGATTTACAACACTTAGGTTATTTTCTATTCAAATCCTAGTTTAAGGGAACTTGGGTACTGAATGGAGCCAACACTTTGTCCTTATTTTACAAGCAATACACTATCATTTAAGAGCAAAAGGTGTGGTGAAGCACCTCACATCTTTATTTGGGCCCCACTGGTGCCACATCACCTTAACACTACCATTTCAAAACACCTCCCTCTATCATAACACAAAACAAACTCTTCATTTGGGCTCCACCCACCACTTTCAATTTTATTTTCTTTTTCATTTTTCCAAATAAACTAAAATTCATTCATTAAAATAAAAGTACCATACAAAACAAAAAAATAATTAAAAAAAAGACGGAACAAAAACGTAAAAAAGTATAATAACCAACCCAAAAATTATTTATGCAAGCTCAAAGTCCAAATGCTCAAATATTCGGATAGCATGTGTCCCACCCAAGTATAGTCAAACCAATACCAAAAATTAAAAAAAAAAAATTAAAAAAATAAAAATAATAAATAAATAAATAAATAAATAAATAAATAAATAAATAATAATAATAATAATAATAATAATAATAATAATAACTTGTGTCTAGACTCCCATCCAACTTTATGTAAAATTTGTTATGTTTAATGAATAATAATTATTATTAAAAAAAATAAAAAAAAATAAAAATAATATAATAATAATAATAATAATAATAATAATAATAATAATAATAATAATCATCATCAATTAAGTCCAATAATGGCCCAAAATTCTACCATAATTTTCAAATAACTTATACACTGCCTTAATATTTACACTAATTTCTTACCCCAAAAACTGCCATTCGTCTTCTTCTCATCAAACACACACACTCTCACACACACAGTTCATACATACACACAACTTATTATAAATCGGGAAAAAAAAAAAAAAAAAAAAAAAAAAACAACGGTTAAAAACTGAAAAGTAGATTTGTCTTTTGTGCTTCACTACAACGGCGAGAGGGAAACGGCGAGCAACCGGCGAGCTTGCCCGGTGTGGCTTTTAGGGAACGGCGAGCGCCATTTGTGCTCCACATAGCAACAGCGAGCGGTATAAAATCACCGCACCTATTGCTCTAATAATCACATAGCTTACAAGACAAATTATTTTTAATCCAATAATTTTTTTTCTCTTTTCTCACACTAGAATAATACTTACTCCCTTCCAAACTGAATGTTCACTTTTTTATTTTAAGATATTACAAAACGAATATTCACTTTGTGTTTTAAGCAATCATTAGTGATTTTAGTGGTTATGGACGATATTTTATTGACTGATGGATTATCTAAATTAAACCAAACCCCACTCTTATCGTGAACCCGCACACAAGCCAAACGCTTCCTTAATCTTTGGTAGTTGGATTCAATAGAGTATATCATTATACCATGTGAAAGTTCCCAAGGTTTATTTATCATTGATGAGAACTGGATACTAACCACCAAGGTTTTGTACTTGTTACCTTGATGTCAAATGCTTGCGGCCAAATCTATAATAGACGCCCATTATTAATTCAAACCAAGGAGAGAATTGTCTATTGACCAATCTTGCAATATTGAACTGCAGACCATGGATACATGCCATGAATTATCTATGTTAGCTAATTGACTAGTTGAAATCATACCAATTTGGTGTTGGTATTACTTAGGGTGTGTTTGGTACACTGTAATGGGAATTAGGGTATGGTTTGATATGCATAAACAAATAGAAAAAGATGTTTTGTAGACAAATATAGGAATAAAAGAATGAAATGCAATAATAAATTCATTCATGTGTAGATTGGTGACTTTGTAAATGATTTCACCCTCTACCCCACATCTTACCTCACATTTTCTATTTTACACTCATTATAAACAATATTAAACTAGTATGTTAATTTAACAATATGAAACTGATTCCCAAAAGTATTTGAACATACCAAACAACATTTTATATGTATAGATACTTACTTTCATTCTACCATTTTCTCAAACCAATACCGATAGTGATTGTTATTTGCAAACCAAACGCACCATTAGTTTACTTTTTAAAGTTCAACTTTTGAAGTAAGCTCATGTGCTGACATCTGGAGACAAATGTGAGTTTTCCAATAATAATGTTTAAAAATACTACTCTCACCATCTTTAAATAAGTGTTCATTTTAATTTTTGAAGTCTTTCTTTTTCAACTTTGACGTTAAATATTTTTTATTTGTGTTAATACTTGATGAAAATTATAACAATAAAGATACATTTAAAACCGAATTTATTCATATATTTTGCATCAAGTATTATATAACAAAAAATAATAATAATTAAGGTTAAAGTTGAAAAAAATTGACTTCAAAAACTAAAAGTGGACATTTTTTTAGAGAAAGAGAGAGTACTTGCATTACCTCCTTTGATTCTCATATACAGTAACATTTCTTTTTTAATTTCCTTGTATTAATTAAATATCGAACAAAAACTTGATTGATAGAAAAAGGGAAAATATATAACTACGTCACTAAACTTTCAAAAAAAGTGCATCAAAGAAGTAACGAATCTTCATTTTGTTCATTACAGTTACTAAAGTTATAAGGCTATGTACAATGGTGACCCAGGGCGATCTGGATTTTGCCTGCCCCATTAGCTTTCTCTGTCCGGCGACCTTCAGACGACCAAGTATCCACAGCAGCGACCTTTTTTTTTTTTTTTTTTTTTTTTAATTAAAATTTTTTAAACAACAAATTTAAACTTCATTAATAATAAAACTTAAACATTACAAATACTTGGAATAATAATAAAAACATTACAAAGACAGCTAAAAATGTAAACTAATAATCTAAGTTATACATTTTCTGGATTGATGCCTTCATATACATAAGTTCACGTTGTTGTCGTGGGGGCGAATTTGGGTCGATTGCTGAATTGTAGAAAATTACGTCTTGGTCCCGTTTCGTTTTTTCCATCAATTCAATTTGCCGGCGTTGGAGCTCAATTTTTTGCATTTCCAACTCCTCTTGTCGCCGACTTCTTGCCTTTCCCATCTCCATCTCTTTTTTCCTCAGCTTTATGTAGTCCTCGGTGATCTCCTTTTTTTTCTCGATTTTGTCGACTTGAAGTTGAAGTACTTCTCGGCTAACGAACTAACAAATGACGAAGGTGGCTCACGAGAGGAGGCGGATTATTTCTTCTTGGATGCGTCACGACCAATTGGTCGTGATTCTCGAGTCTCTTCCTACTTAGAATCATCCACGTTGTGCAAATTCAAACCACCCAAACCACCTTTTGTTGACCCTGAGGTGGTTTCTGAAGTCTTGGATTTCTTCCTACCCCTTCTGTTATTGTAGAAACAAGGCATCTGAATATCCTTCCAAGCAACATGATCCTTCAAAACTTTCCAACACTCCTTCAATGTAAACTCATGATTGTGAATCAATTGGTATTCTTTACAAGCTTTTTGGTACGCATCAAGGTCATTCGCACCACTTTCGTGATTCTGCTCGATATTCTCTATAGCAATCTGTAAAAATCCCTAGTAATTTGTAAAGATTAATCAAGTATTAATCTCCATTACTGTTCAGTTAACCATTTTTATGGGAAAATTTTTTACTTTTGTTTATTACAAACATATTGATACGTAATTCACCAAAACCTTGGAACGAGTTCACACGTGGACCACAACGAAATAAACACACTCATTTTATAACCAAATGCATCCTATACTATTCATGGCCCAATTTTTATGGCCTGGTACTATTCACAAGCCCAACACAAATTTCATAAGTTTTATTTAACACTTATATCACTCGGCTAAACCCCCTTAACTTGGCCTCGTTTTCTTTTGATTTCGACTCACAACACTCCCGAATTTTTACACCATTCGACTCCTCTCCCACCAAAGAAATAGTATGTCGAATCCTACATTTTATTTCAAACGTTTGATACACGAACAAGAGGCAAAGTAAATCACCCTCGACAACATTCACAAATTCACACATATTAACCAAATTCGATTTAACTTTATTTCACTTAGCTCAATTATTTTTCTATGATCGAATACAAGGTCCCAAGCTTTTTTTTCACTATCACACTCAATATCATGCGTTTAAATGTGTTTGGACCCTTTTTAAATATATTTCGACACATACAAAAATACATATATACACCACTTGACTTCTCTAAACCAAAAACCCAATTTCACTTACACACAAAGACTTTCTAGGCAAGATTTATTCCTTGTGCTCCCTCCTATCTTCTGCCACCATCGAACCATACCAACTTGTGTTTATTTGATATATGTCGACACATACATACATGCATGCAATTCAACACAAAACCACACCCACTTGTTACTTACACACAAGGAATTTTAAGGCTAGTCTTATTCTCTTTGTCCCCCTCAATATCTCTGCCAAGACCGAATGCAATCTCAAACAATACCAACTTGTATTTATTTTGCTATATATCGAGTACATGCACATATTTCACTTGCTATTAATTCCCTTTCACACTTGAAGTCATTCTCCATATTTTTCTAAATCCTTCACACTCTATTCGAGCACCTCAAAGACCAGAAACAATTTCCATAATCACTCGAGCCATTTTCAAGTCGACAAGTTCCCATTCGAAGCTTTGGGTTATAGTTCTAGCGGGTTATTTGAATTCTTTTCGATTCCTAGTCCATATTGAACGTTTAACTCCCACCATTTGGTGTTGTAAGTCTTTACAACACATCTCATATTCATTTCTTATGATTTAAATCACACATGCATCATACTTAATTTTTATTCGAACGTATATATAATTTACATGCATTTTACGCTTCGTGTATTCATTTGCAAGCATAAACATGGTTGCCTCCTATTGATGGAAGGCTAGAAATCATCGTTACACCATCACACAACATTTACGTATTCATTTTATCACTTATCGATCATCATTTGTAATATATGTTCATCGTATAAAATTTAAAAATAAAAAATAAGTCACATTTATTTTATTTGTACAACTCATTAATATCAACTAGAAATGGCTATATAAAATCAAATACATACACACGACATATAATTTTTATTGCACATCTAGATTCTTCACAAGCTTACCTATTAAGTAGATGTTATAAGTTTTCCGTGATAAGCTTATATGAACCCTTTTTGAACCTCAAAGCTTTTGCTACTCGAACCGTGTTAAAACTCTTTATATATAATTCGGTTGGGCTTAAAGCCCAATAAGCAAATATTAAGATATTCATATAAGCTGGTCCTATAAGCTCTTTTGTATTATTTTTGTGACATTTAAATAAGCCCAAAACTAGGCCCAACTTCCCTTAAAACACCTCGGACCAAAAATCCTTAGCGGGCCTTTAATTATAAACGTTAAGTCTATTAAGCTTAAAAATAAGCTCTTTGACCAATAAGAAGTTGAACTTGACTTGAATAAGCTTTATAAAAATGTAGAAACTCTCGGAAATCATTTCACACTTTTTTTGTGATTTTTGGACTAAGTTTGCAAAACATTTCAACTTTAGGGACTAAAACTGCCAACTTCACAAAACTATGATCAAAACTGTAAATTCAGTAACTTGAGGATAGAAAATGCTAAAAACAGTAAGCTGGAGGTAGTCGGGATCCGGCGAGAAATTCAAATTCGGGACATTTTGTGGTAGTCGGGATCGTGGGGTTTTTGATTTGGGAGTTTTTTTACATGACATGATGAATATTGATGAGAAGTTGTTTGAATTGTGCTTAAATTGTATGTTTAGAAGTGTATTTGAGGTTGGTATTTATAATGTTGTAAAAGTGGTAGAACCTTTTTTTTTTTTTTTTTTTTTTTTTTTTTTTTTTTTTTTTTTGCCTGACGTTCGAATTCTTTTGAAAAGGAGGAGTTTTTTGTTTTTTTGTGAGTAAAGAATTCGGTCTAATTTTAGATCGAGTGTGGCGTTTCTTCGTCCCTCGACCGAACACGACCGACCACCTGCAACAGTATGACCAAGCTCGACCGATCGGTCGCTCGACCAACTCGACTTCCATTGTGCATAGCCTAAGAATTGACATTTAGATTACTATTCTATAACTCCTGTGTTAACACGAGTGAATTGAATGCATATTTTTTTATAAGTGAAGTAATATAAATGTCGTGTTTTATGAGTTCAGTAATATGTTTGTATATTTTTATAACTTCAGTTACCCAAATTTCATGTTGTATAAGTTAACGCAAATGAACAAAATAAATGAAATATTTTGAAAAGTTTAGTGACATATTTGTATATCAACCCATAAAAAAACAAGTAAACATGCCCTTAGTATTGTTAAGATGAGCCGCGTTGTTCAAGTTTGTAACCTCCAATATAATTTTGAGAAGTGATTTGGTGACCTAAAATTCATGCCTAATCTTATGCCTAAATCTGTGTGGCAATAATTCATTAGTTGCACCAACCGGGTCCACTTCTTCACAAATCAATAAGCTAATGACACATAAGTTAGCCATAAACTATGCATAAATTTTAATTCTCCCAATTTTTTTCCTATAAATTTTACCATCGTAGTTTAGGTTGTTGACCTGGATTCATGAATGCACATAACTTGTTCTTTTTAGAGTGCCAATGATATCCCTTAAGAACCTGCGATTAAGCTACGCTATTAGCTTTATTGATTGCTAATTTAGAGACACGCATATACATGTCATTGTCTTACATATTGAGGTGTGATTAGGACATAACTTTAATGGTAAAAGCAACGTGCTTTAAAAAAAAGTACTAAGTTGAACCATTTACTTTTTTATTGTTTACTTGACCAACAAACTTTCAAATTTTAATTCGACTTGAAACATTTCTTTAGATCGTTAGTCTTCATGTGGCAACGTTAGTCCTATTAGTCAACGAACGTTTGCAAAGTTAGTCATTTTATACTAACGATTTAGACCGTTAGTCTTCATGTGGCAACGTTAGTCCTATTAGTCAACGAACGTTTGCAAAGTTAGTCCTTTTATACTAACGATTGTTTTTAATTAACTAAAAATTTGGAAAAAAATTTAAAAAAATTCGAAAAATTTTTAAAAATTCAAAAAATTTATAAAAATTCGAAAAAACTTATAAAATTTCGAAAAAAATTTAAAAAAATTCAAAAAATTTTTAAAAATTCAAAAAATCTATAGAAGTTCGAAAAACTTATAAAATTTCGAAAAAAATTTAAAAAAATTTGAAAAATTTATAAAAATTTATAAAAATTCAAAAAACTTATAAAATTTCGAAAAATTTTTAAAAATTCAAAACAATTTTTAAAATTCGAAAAAACTTATAAAAATTTCAAAAATTTATAAAAATTCGAAAATATTTTAAAAATTCGAAAAAACTTATAAAATTTTGAAAACTTTTTAAAAATTCGAAAAGTTTATAAAAATTCAAAAAATTTATAAAAAATTTAAAAAATTTACAAAAATTCGAAAAACTTTTTTATAAACTTTTCGAATTTTTAAAATTTTTTCGAAATTTTATAAGTTTTTTCGAACTTTTAAAATATTTTTGAATTTTTATAATTTTTTCGAATTTTTGAAAATTTTTTAAATTTTTTATAAATTTTTTGAATTTTTATAAACTTTTCGAATTTTTAAAATTTTTTCGAAATTTTATAACTTTTTTCGAATTTTTAAAATATTTTCGAATTTTTATAAATTTTTATAAGTTTTTTAGAATTTTTAAAATTTTTTTGAATTTTTAAAATTTTTCGAAATTTTATAAGTTTTTTGAATTTTTATAAATTTTTCGTATTTTTGTAAATTTTTTAATTTTTTTATAAATTTTTTGAATTTTTATAAACTTTTCGAATTTTTAAAATTTTTTCGAAATTTTATAAGTTTTTTCGAATTTTTATAAATTTTTGAAATTTTTATAAGTTTTTTCGAATTTTTAAAATTTTTTTGAATTTTTAAAATTTTTTCGAAATTTTATAAGTTTTTTGAATTTTTATAAATTTTTCGAATTTTTTTAAATTTTTTTCGAAATTTTATAAGTTTTTCGAACTTTTATTGATTTTTTGAATTTTTTTAAATTTTTTTCGAAATTTTATAAGTTTTTTCGAATTTTTATTAATTTTTTGAATTTTTAAAATTTTTTGAATTTTTTAAAATTTTTTTCCTATTTTTAGTTAATTAAAAACAATCGTTAGTATAAAAGGGCTAACTTTGCAAACGTTCGTTGACTAATAGGACTAACGTTGCCACATGAAGACTAACGGTCTAAATCGTTAGTATAAAAGGACTAACTTTGCAAATGTTCGTTGACTAATAGGACTAACGTTGCCACATGAAGACTAACGGTCTAAAGAAATGTTTCAAGTCGAATTAAAATTTGAAAGTTCGTTGGTCAAGTAAGCAATAAAAAAGTAAATGGTTCAACTTAGTACTTTTTTGAAAGTACGTTGGTATTTTATAGCTTTTACCCTAACTTTAATTCTAGAATATCCATAACGATATCCAAATAGCATACTTCTCAATGAAATTTTATGGCAATTGTGGATAAGAAACTTCAATGATAATTGAGATTATTCATTGGAGAAGGGTATGGAGAATTATCAGGTGACGCGAAGGGGGAGAGTTCAAAATTTTCACGTTTCTCGTTCTTTTGTTGCCTTGTTCCTGGCGGACATTCAAAATAACAGTGGCATATGGCTGAACCTTTGCATTGTCCAATCGTGCGACGTCCAGGATGAAGGATACGGCATGTCCCAAAACATGTATCAAATGTACACGCGGGAAAAGGATGATTGTCCTCACAAGTCGCTGGGGCCATAAGCATCTCTATACCTGCAAATTTGAATCACATATAAAAAGCCATAAAGATTACATATATAATTCTTAAAATGCTCAAACATAATTGTGCTAGTCCAACAAGCGTATTTTCTATTATCAAAACCAAATGCAATAAAAAATTACTCGTATTTCTCTAGCATTTATAAGTATAACTAATAGATTATAAGTTACTTACCTAGACATGCTCTATATGAAAATAAAAAAATTTATAGGTTACTTATTTGTAACGCTAGCTTATAGTTTAATGGAAATTTAAAAAGCCAATATACTCATTTTAATGGTTACAAGCTTATGAACTCATATAACCTATAAGCTAATGTTGATAAGTTTATATACCATTAACATGTCCTTTTTTACATTTTGCATTTTAAATAAGCTGCTTATACATAAACTAAATTTAGCACCTACTCAGAGCACTCGGTATAGTTAACGTGCACATGCATTAAACCTTAACTTTTCTCGCGTTAAGGTGCGTTAACCATATCGAGTGGCTGCATTAAGGGTGCGTTAACGCACCTGCGTTAACCCCTTAAAGCCACGTTAAGGTGAGCTCCAATAAAAAAAATAATAATAATAATAATAAAAATCATTTCTACCCCCTATGTAGACGTTGTGTTTTAAAAAAAATTCAAAACACCCCTTTGGTTCTTAAGCGGGATAACCAAATTCAAATTCAAAATTCAACTACAAGCGGGATAATTTAATTTCAAATTCAAATTTGAGAGTGCCTATATATACAACACTACCAGAGTTGTTTATCACACACACAACTCATACACACAACTCACACACAACTCATACACACAACTCACACACAACCCACACACAGATTCTCAACAATGTCTCACAAAGATTTCTCACAACAATTCCCAACTCACCGTGACTTCTCCCAACAATTCCCAACTTACCGTGACTTCTCCCAACAATTCCCATGCCAGAACAACACGACTTTACCCAGCAATTTCCAAATGAACCGGTGAACACTTCACCTGACGATATCTTTCCGGTGTTCACACCGGAAAATGAACCGGCCAACAATCCACCGGTTGTTGAACAACAACCAAATCCACCGGTTGTGGAACAACAACCAAATCCGTTTGGACTGAGTGAGGATGAACTCCGACTTCTGGAGCAAGATGAGGAAGTCAGAAGAGAAATAGAACAACGCGAACTAGAAGAGGAAGCTGCTCGTATGGAGCAGGAGAGAAACTGGTTTGATATTATGGAAGGAAAATATTATGATGGGGAGTTTAGGTCCTCTTCGAGTGAAGACGGTTGGGTTTCAGATGATTCATTTTTTTAATTTGTAGTTTTAGTTTCTATTAATCGTACTATGAATTGTGTTTTAACTTTAATGTTTAATGTAATTTGTGTTTTGACTTTAATGATTAATGTAATTCGTGTTTTAAATGTTATGTTAGTTATTAAATGAAGTATTAATTATAGTTTAGGGGTTGATTTTGAAAATAGTTGAGTTAAATGTGAGTTAAGGGTGAGTTATGATAGTGGGTGTTTTTTTAAGTTAAAGATGAAAAGTTTAAAGCTGACGTGGCAGTGTGTTAAACCTTAACTCTGAGTTACCATACTGAGAGCTCTTAGGCAAGAATATGAGGATTAACAATTACCTGCCGTCATGAGACATAGAAGAATTGTTACGGCAATTAATGACTTTACCATGTTGATGTTTGTTATTAATTTTAAAAGTGATATATAGGATTCGTAACAAGTGGGAAGTACCCGCCGCGTTGCGGCGGGATTTTGGGCATTCGTTTTTTGCCTTTTGTTTTTTTAGTTATCTTCGAAATATTTTTTTTAAAATTTAGGGGGTCTCCTTATGTTTTGTACAATATGTTTAGGGGGTGTTTCTGTGTTTCCTACAATATTTGGGTTGAGTTAAGTAGGCAAGTGGATGTTTGCCATTTAAGTGGGGATAATCATGAGTTGCTCTTTTTTTCTTGTCTGTGTACACGCCGGCTTCGTGATCACTGATCAGTGACTTCTTGTTTTTTTTTTGAAAGGTTTAGTTCAGGTAATGAAATCCCAATCCATATCCCTAAGCCCAGGTTCGAACCCTGGGTATCCCCACACAAGAGCTCCAATTGAGACACTTGTGACCAGCTCTGCTAGGCAGACACTGGCATCAGTGACTTCTTGTTAGACGGTTGATCTTCTGTAAGTCATTAATTTGTGGGTTTATTTGGTTTTGTTAATTTTATTATTCCATAACCACATCTTCTACCGTTGGTTACTCGAGTTCGTCTTTTGTTTTAAAAATGTCTGATATACCTTATTTGAAGGAATTGCGAAAGGCTTGTGGATCAGCTAACACTACTACAATTTCAACTTTCTGCGTCGGGGTTTTTTCGAGACCACATATGTGGTCGCTATATAAGGCATTGGACCCACATTTTCAACGTAATTTTTCGTTGAATCATACAACCTGGGTCCTACTTATTTCGAGACCACATATGTGATCGCTATATCGTTTCCACTTTGTTTTGCTAAAATAAAATCTAAGAATGTTTCAAAAAAAGGATTTTTGAGTTGTAAATTACTTCGCGACCACATTTGTAGTCGCTACATTAATATATTTACTAAAAATCATTTAATTTTTTGTTAAAAGGATTTTTGAGTTGTAAATTACTTCGCGACCACATTTGTAGTCGCTACATTAATATATTTACTAAAAATCATTTAATTTTTTGTTAAATACTTTTAATTATGTAAAAAGAAATACAGAGCCTTTACATTTGCTTGTTTAGAGACCACATATGTGGTCGCTACTTAATTTAACAATGAAATTTATTTTATTTTATGTTTAAGTATTTTGTTTTATTTAAAAAAAATATTAAATACAAAATATTTTAAAGGGTAAAATATTTTACGAAATTCACTACAACAATACACTTTTAGGAAAATGGAATTTTTTAAGGGATCACCCTAAATTACGAGGGGCCCACCTATAAAAATGTCGTCCCTATATATATATACTAGTGTCAAAGCCCGCCTGATGGGCGGGCATGACTTGTAATTTACGTAAATAGTGTTATGTTATTGTTATTTATGTACATTTAAAATATTTTATTGTTATTTATGTACAAATTTAAAATATTTTATTGACATTAAAAGAGTACCATTTATAACACTATTTACGGGCGGGCATGACTTATAAGCCCTATCGGGCATATAAGCCCGGCCGCTGGGCGGGCATGAATTGTGATTATCGTTGAAAAAAGTAAGTTTGACAAAAAATAAAGATATAAACATACTAAATTAATTTCGAGTAATGTGACATATATATACGAAGGTTGTATTTGTGTATAAATAATGTGTTAGGAAGTTACTATTAATCGTTAATTATATTTTTCTATAGCGAAATAAGGGTGGTAAAAAAAGTCTGAAAAGTGTACGTGTTGAAAGAAAGGAATTTCATTGAAATACATGATGAGTATCGTTGTGTCCACCCATGCTCGCCGAACAAAAACAGAAACAAAAACTATAACAACATATATGAGGGATGCAAATAGTAATGTTTGAAATGATTAACAGCAATAATTTAGACAAAATACTAATTTAGAATGATTTTTGGGCAAAATAGTAAAGTGCGCATGTAAAAATGATGGCTAATGTATGCATTGGCCACCCAAGTATTGATAGTTGGACTGGATGGCCTTAGTGTATATATTATCCCTCAAAATAATTGGGATTTTACCTAGAACTTCTTGAGCAGTTAGGCGTGTAGTAGGGTCAGGATTAAGCATCTTCTTGACAAGGTATTTAGCATTATCGGACACTTTGGGCCAAGGATCCCTCTTGAAGTCCACAACGGATCTAATGATTGCTTGTGCAACTCCTTGTTCAGTTTCTGCATTTCAAGTGAATGGTACTTTCAAGAGTTGAAAACATAATGAATACATGTTTTGACGAGTTAAAGAAAATTTTGAAACTGACCAGCCCAAAATGGTGGGACACCACAAAGCAAAATGTATGGGATAACAACGGCACTCCAGACATCTACCTCAGGACCATAGTTTCGATTCAGGACCTCAGGAGCCATGTAGTATGGACTGCCAACAATCTCATCAAATCTTTCTCCTTTAGAAGATTAAGAGCAGTTTGCTTAGTGGAAATGGAAGACAATGGAATAACAACATTATATAAATGAATAAAAAATGAATAAGCTTTCACGGTTGATAGTCTTTACCTGGTTTAAACATAACAGATAAGCCAAAATCGATAACCTTTAAGGCTGAATTTTCTTTCTTGTTTGCATACAAAAAGTTCTCAGGTTTAAGATCCCGATGGATAACACCATGTTTGTGGCACATCTGCAGTAAGTAACAGATAGTCAGTTCAAATATTTCAATAGGTGGATGGTGAGCTGCTCATCTTATCTAATAACCATATGGGAAAAGGAGATATAACCTTTAAAGGCTACAACCAATAAACTAACAATCAAGATTGCAGGTAACAGGCAATTTCACTTAATGTGATATAGAAAACCATGCGCTAGCCGCTAATAATGAAGAACATGAAGAATTTGTGATATGAAGCAGATTGGTAATCTGGCCAAGACATTTACGAAACATTGGGAAAATAGCATATGCATAAAAAACACGAATTCCACACAGGTGTAACTTTTGATCCAAGACAGCTACAGGCCCAGTACTACCCTACGGAAATGCTCTCAACAACAATCGTACCGAAAAAAAATAGCTTTGGCTTTTTGGCCTCCAGTTTCAAATTTTCCCCAAATATAAAGATTTTATCAATTTTCTTTTTATTCTGGTAACTTACTGTTCATTTGAGGCCTTGTATTCTTAGAGTGTATGATTATGTGAAAGTCATTGTTCGCACCATCTCCTGTCATTCCACATATATGCTTCCTCTCCTAGAGTTTACTCTTAGGCATAACGATATCATTTAACATCTCAGGCATAACGATATCATCTCGACTCATCCGTTAAACATCTCATGTACAACGATATCATCTCGACTCATCCCTTTAACATGTCTCGTATAATCGTATCATCTCGACTAATCCGTTTAACATCTCATGTATAACGATATCATCTCGACTCATACGTTTAACATATGATGTATATCAATACCATCTCGACTCATTATTTAACATCTCAGGCATAACGATATCATCTCGATTCATCCGTTAAACATCTCATGTATAACGATATCATCTCGACTCATTCGTTAAACATCTCATGTATAACGACATCATCACGACTCATCCGTTTAACATATGATGTATATCAATATCATCTCAACTCATCCATTTAACATCTCATGTATAACGATATCATATCTGATAGAACTTATGCACGCCATCATCAATTAAGTTCTTGGATCGTTTTGAGCCTTAGGGTTCAACAATAACAATTAACAATTATGCACAGCGGAATAGAACAAAACAATTGTTATTGACACAAAGTTTTACCAAACACCATCACCTCCAAATTCTATTCGATTACAATAGAACGGTTACACTAAACTTGTAACAGGATCAAAGACACCTTTGATCTTGGAGGAATACGAACACAAACTAGTTCTAGGCATTTACAAGACATATGCCCTAGAACACACACACACACCCCTTTCTGATATTTACATTGTGGAAGACATTCTAAACTACGTACCCTACCTCTCTTTATATAATAGAGAGTGCTAGGGTTAACAAAGAGATAAGAATAAGTTATTTCCTGTATCATTGTAGCTTTCTCTCTTTGTCATCTTTAGTCCTTCTTGTTTCATTCTTTTATTTATTTTGTCACATCAAATCTATAAAACCCAACAATCTTCCCCTATTTGATGATGACAAAACAAACAAAGTCGTATACGAACTTCCCTAGACGAAGTAGAGAAGTTGAGATGTAATCATCTCCCTGAATGAAACAAACTGTCTTCCCCTTAAACCATGCCATGCCACCACAATATTTCTTCCCCTTTTTGTTATCAACAAATAGAGAATGAATAAACCGTAAAAACTTCCCCTCGAGTGATGCATGTACATAAAATGATTCTTCAAATCAGTAGGCTGTATATATTGTTGAAGAAAAATATCATTACCAATTTGATGTTGAAGTAGAAGAAACCAACCTTGTGTCCTATGCCTTGTACTAAATACGACTTCGAACGTATACTTAACGTATAGGGAGACCGCAATCTCTTGACAATAACCACTGAGCACTACAATGTAACTCCTTCAAGTGTTTTGTCAATTCTTAGTCACCTTGAACGAACAAACAAATATCTTAAAACGAATGGGAACGTTTAAGATATGATAAGACACAACCTTGATAAATTCAACCGCATCATCAAAGAAATAATAAATAATCCTCTCCTCCAATAAGAAAATTAATGCGAGCCTTTAAATCTTTTAAGAACAAATAAACAAACTTCTTGTGTGTGTGAACTTCCCCTGTGTGTGTGTTAACCAATAACCATACTTACTTCCCCTCACTGCTCGTAAATAATGCAACTATCAATCATGTAAACCCAGCAATAACGAAACAGCAGAGAGTAAGTCCAACAGCAGAGTCAATATGCGTATCAGCAGAGTGAATTATGTCGAGCAGCAGAGTGAAATTACCACCGACAGCAGAGTAAAATAACTTAGCAGCAGAGTAAAATTATAACAGCAGTATACTAGCAGCACTGATAATACAATTAATGTGAGCCACTGACCATAAGCGACAACCCAATTAATCTTCCACATGTCGACAAATACGCTTTATACTAGACACCAATTTAGCGATTAAAATAACTAAGCCAATGATATCAATTCACTTTTGTCGCCAAAATAAAATTGACCAAGGAAATCTTCCATATCAGTAATATAGATCAGCATGCTGTTGACCCCACTTGCGTCTGACATTAGCTAAACACAGTCCAATTCATCTGCTCCTAATATAATACTCACGTTTGACCAATAAATAAACCTCGACAAACAAATCATCCCCAAAACGTCAACACCAATCAGAATAAAATAATAAATCAATCACAAGTGACAGCTGAATTTAATCGGCACTCATCCACTTGCACAAATATATGCCAACCCAATTTATTATTTAATTGATCAATGAATGACAGTACGAGGTTAATTCGTATGAGGTTAACAATTAAAATAGCCAATCATCCATCCACAACCAATTTATTAACTTGCAGCAGACGACAAATAGTCCCACAATCAATCAGATCATAATATTGAATAAACAATAAAATAACTGATATAGCACCGATCATAATATTCAACAAATTCGCTAGAAACAAATTCGCTGTAACAATTTGACCATCGACCAATCAAATCTCCACTTGTTGACGACAAATTAAATGCAATATACCAATTGATGCAAGTAGATCACGTGCGAAAGAAAACAATCAATTAAATATACCTCCGATCAATCAGCAGCAGCAAATACGAAACCCATTATAGTAAACGTTTCTTCTGTTTCAAATCTGCTTCTGTCGACACCAATAAACTTTGTGAATCCCTAGGTAACGAGCTCCCCAAGCTCTGATACCACCTGATAGAACTTATGCACGCCATCATCAAATAAGTTCTTGGATCGTTTTGAGCCTTAGGGTTCAACAATAACAATTAACAATTATGCACAGCGGAATAGAACAAAACAATTGTTATTGACACAAAGTTTTACCAAACACCATCACCTCCAAATTATATTCGATCACAATAGAACGGTTACACTAAACTTGTAACAGGATTAAAGACACCTTTGATCTTGGAGGAATACGAACACAAACTAGTTCTAGGCATTTACAAGACATATGCCCTAGAACACACACACACACACCTTTCTGATATTTACATTGTGGAAGACATTCTAAACTACGTACCCTACCTCTCTTTATATAATAGAGAGTGCTAGGGTTAACAAAGAGATAAGAATAAGTTATTTCCTGTATCATTGTAGCTTTCTCTCTTTGTCATCTTTAGTCCTTCTTGTTTCATTCTTTTATTTATTTTGTCACATCAAATCTATAAAACCCAACACTTGTTGATCCCAGTTGAGCTTCATGATCTTATTAATTACCTTAAATAAATCTAAAATAATCGGTATAGAAACTGATCTTGAGTTGTATATCAAATATTATGCGGAACTTAATATTTGATCTTAAGAAGAATAACACAAAACAAATTATCAAACAACACTTCAATATTAATACGATTGCTCAACAGCAATAGGGTTACAGAAACCTTGAAGTGTAAACAATAATACGTATGCTAAGATAATCGATATCTAACCCTAACCCTAGAATCTCCTTTTATAGCGTAAGGAGTCCTAATCGGTTTACAAGACTTTCTATACAAGAAAAATATCTTTACGTATCTTTTCTATACTTATCCTTAACATACTATACATATCTAATAAGCAGCAGAGTAAATCTTCTAGCAGCAGAGTCTTCGTAGGCTAGCAGCAGAGTTACACTTTGCTTATTCTTCCAAATCAGCAGAGTCACAAACAGCAGAGTCATTGTGCTAATCAGCAGAGTTACATAACTATTCAGCAGAGTTATGTTTCTCGAATCAGCAGCATCTTTTAGACCCAACAATCCTCCCCTAAACTTGATATTTTTCATCAAAAATCATCAAGTTTCTTTTAAACCCAGCTAATCACCAGGAGGATGCTTCCAAACACTTTACTGTTTTGATGTCTTTGATTCCAGCACTTTTCTATACCTCTCCACTAACTCAAAAGCTTGATGATCTGATAAGAATGGTCTTTGCAAACTCAGCTTTCCAGGTTGTAACATGTTAGTCAGAAGAGCAGTATTCTTGAACACAGGATAATCTTTCTCTGTTAACACGTACAAACACAAACCATCACTTCCAGTCAATGCATGTACTCCACATGATTGATATAAATACCATCTGATAAATCTGCTTGAACTAATTACATTCTTCCAATCAAGACTTCTTTCATCAGGTTCAAACATATTCTTCAAATAGTAATAGTTGAGTCTTTCATGCACCACCTCTGGTCTAGTATCACCATAATTCATCTTGTAAAGATTCCAGAGTTGTATAATATCATTCCTATCCATGTAGTGCAACATTTGAGAAAAACTGACATATCCAACACTTGAACCATTTGATCTCTTAATCACCCAGCATGCTTGACTACCATCTAGAACATCATGTGAGTATGAAATGATTGGATATTTTGTTGACAAAGGAACTTCATTAAGTAACTCAGGTTCTTCTTGAGGTTTATGAACTGTGAGATCCATAATACCTTTCATATCATCTGCAGTCACTTCTTCAAAATTATGCTCATCAGTCACTTCTTCTTTCTCTGAATCACTATCCTCTTTCTCTGAATCACTCATCAATACTGACTGAGTTCTTCTCTTCTTCCTACCCACCTGTTTTACTTTCCTCCTATATCTTTTTATACCAACAGTAGGTTCAGGCTTTTTCTCTGCAACTACATTCTCTTTCTCTTTCTCTTTCTCAGCATCTAATACTTTGGCCATTTTAGCAGTAGACTCAGGATTCATATAAGCATTTGATGCTACTTTGATTCTTGTCAACTCTTTGATCTCATCATCAGTTAAGGTTTTAAAATTCCTGTCCATCTCTTTCTTAGCAGCCTTAAACTTCTGTTTGACTTCTTCATTAGAGTATGGCTTCAACTCCTTCAATTTCCAACCCTTCATATTCCTCAGATATTGCTCATGAAGAGTTCTCTCTTGCCTTGCAGTTGGTGGTCTATTCACCTTTTTATTCTTTCTTGCAACCAGAAGCCTTTTCTTATTCTGCACAATAGCTTGATGAATCCAGTCATTAACACCTTCATCTGTAAAAACATCATCCATCTCTACTTTCACTTCTCCCAGTCCATAGCAGCTTTACATCTTGCCTGCTCATTTTCCCATGCAGCCACTTTGGCTTCAACTTCTGATTGTTTCTCAGATTGTTGCTTTTGTATCTCCATTGCTTTATCATACTCAACTTTTTCTTCATCAGCAACTCTCTGAGCTTCTTCTGCATCCCACCTTTCTTGCAAATGTCTAGGCCATACCTCAATTGGAACTTCATTAGGATCAGGATAAGGTTCAAGTTCTTCCACCATTTTCATCTTGCCCTTACCCTTGTAGGTAGGCGTTTGAACAGGTTTTCTTGTTTGCACAGGTTCTTGTATGACAACTCCTTTGGCTTTAGGTCTTGAGACAGTCACTTGAGTTGGTTGTGTAGTTGAAGATTCTTTTGGTGCAGGTGTTTTGTTTCCAAGGTTAAGCAATACATGAGCTAAGGGAATTGTGTCTTCATCTAAATCACCAGCAGAGTGATGTAACCCATCAGCAGCATTGGCATTGTGTCTTCATATAAATCACCAGCAGAGTGATGTAACCCATCAGCAGCATTGTTTCTCCCATCAGCAGAAAGTTTTGCATTAACAGCAGAGACAACTTTTTCATTTGTTTCCATTACACCCTCCCCTGAACCTGCTACATCCTTCTGATCATTCCTCCCCTGTTTGGAAGCATCCTCTTCCAAACATGGTTTGGAAACCTTCTTCAACCTCCCCTCAAGATGAGTAACCCTGAGCTTAAGCCTTCTTATTTCAGCACCTTGAGAAGCTTTGATAACTCCTTTCTTAAACCAAGAACCTCCTGTGACAATTTTGTACATTTATCCGTCAATTCCTTAAATTGTTTCATGATATCCTCACAACTTCGGTCTGTGTTACCTGACCCGAGAGGTTGATCACTGGAATTGGCATTTTGTACAGGGGTTTTAACCGTCAAATCCTCTGTTTCAAGTTCAATGCTAGCCTCAACACTTCGACCTGTGTTACCTGGTCCGAGAGGTGTATCATTGGCATTGTCAATATGTACATCAGTATCCATCAATTCATGTGTGTCATCTCTGTCCTCATCATTTCGAGATGTGTTACCTTCTCCGATAGATGAATCTTTGGACACAAACTCAGTCTCAATCCTAGATTGAACAGCTGAGCCCCCCAAAGTAGCCATTTGGCTGGGGTTACCATCAGTTGTATTAGGTTCTTGAGAACCTTCTACAAAAGATGTTGCCATGGTTGAGGTCTTAGTTATGTTAGCACTGTCCTGTTCAACTACTAAGTTGGAAACAGTAGTGCCAGCCTCTTCCATCATGGTACCTGCATCACCTGTACCAGCCTCATCTGCATCCATACTGACATTGGCCTGAGGTTGCACAATGTCCTCTTGTTGTGAAGTCCTAGGTGATAGGGTATGTTGGGGTTCATGTGATACTGATACATTCAAACTTGTAGATGAGGATGTGTGATGGGAAGCTGTGGGAGTTCCAGCCTCTTCATCCTCATTCATTGCAGCCACAATATTCAAGATATGTTCAGTTAGGGGAGTTATTGCACCAGAAAAACCTTTTCCATTCTTCTTTAGAAAAGCAAACATCTTGATTGCCATTCTACTACAGGGCTCAACATTTGTATGCCTCAATGGTTCTCTAAGCTGATAGTTGATAACAAGTTGTAGAAACCTTGGATACAAATAGAACTTCTTCTTAAGAAACTTCTTCATACCCTCAAAAATCATAGAAGAAAAATCAAATGGTTGCCCTGTTGCCAAACAAACTAAAGCCATAGCTTGAGAAGCACTAAACTCACTCCATCCACCTACTTTGGGAAACAAGCAGTGTTGTAGAGTATGCAACAAGAACTTCCAATGGGGACAAAGATGACCTTTCAAAAATGTTCCACCAGCCTCAGGTCTCTCATATCCAATGTTCTCAAGCTCAGTCAAAACAATTTCTGGGGTAAGGGTAGGAGGTGTAGGTACGCCTGATAAACGAAGACTTCTCTTAATGGTTGTTTCACTAACTACAATACTTTTACCATCCACACTACCTATCAACCGTTCCTCCCCGTCAAGTATATCCAGCTTAACAGTTGACCAAAATTGGTGCATATGAGATTTATAAATGGTAGGATCAACTGTTAAAGCATACCTTAATCGAGACGCACTCAGAAAATCCATAACCTCATGAAATCCGTCAGCAGCAGTAACCTTACTAAGAAATGCAATTTGATTATGCTCATTAGGAAACTTTCGTCGAGCCATTATGATTTGGGGGTTTTGGGTGTAATGAAATAAATTAGTGTTCTTGGGTGAGAATCAAATGTAGTTTTGAGCAATTAAAAGGTAATGTGATCGAATTGGTGTATGAGACCGTTTTGATCTAATTAGGTTTAAGAACGCGCAAAAAGTTTCAATTTGACCCTTCTACTTTCAAACTCATCAGCAGAGTTATGAAATTGTTGACCAAAAGTCAACTTTCCCAATATCTTCAAAATCACTCCTTTAAATACAATACCAACCTCGCATTGAAGTCCATAAATCCCTTAATCTCTTTAGCAAATCCCCAATTCACAAACCCTAACTCCAATAATAACCAACCATGAGCTCTTCCAAAGCACCAATCATCGACATATCCTCAGATTCCTCGTCAGATAGCTCACAAGGATGGTCAAACTATTTTCCACCAACTTCATCCTCAGCACACAAAGGTAAGTCGATTGTAGAAGACGAATATTCTGACCCACTTCCATCAACACCATCCTCCTTTGAAGATTCTGATGATGATGAAACAGCAAAATGGCCAAGATCAATGACATACTACCAAGGTGCCTGGGAAATCATTCCTCCGCAACATCCTTTGACCGCTGAGCTTCAAAAGCAAATGGAGAACGCTGCGGCCGCTTTTGCAAAGAGTTTCAATCCGCCGCAACCACAACCACAAACAGAGGAGAGGAAAGTCCCTGTTCCTAAGAAAAAGCCAATGAAGAAACAAGCTCCTTCTACAAGCCATCAGCAGAGTCCACCACCACGACCAGTCATACTTGCTCTTCCTTGTCCAAGAGTGTCAGCAGCAATGGGTACTAGGGGACCACGCAGCAAAGTGATGCCAGACTTTGTTGGGAAAGGGAAGGATAAAGCTTGATGTGGAATAGGTGTTTTAGGTTGTGAATCCATGGTTCTTGTTGTCTTTTGAACTCTTTTGATCAATGGTTGTAAGAAAACTTTAGCTTGTACTTTGCTTTAGTTATCAATGAACGTTTAAATTTCCTTGCTTTACTTGATTGTGTGTTCATGTAAATCTGCAAAAGGTTAGTAGAAAACCACAAACACAAACAAGAATATCCAAAAATAACAGCAGAGTAGCATAGCAGCAGACAACTAAACAGCAAACAACTTAACAAACAACAAAGTTTGACTTAACAAACAGCACAAATCCTTACAAAAGTTTACAAAAACATACAGAGATAAGATGGTTAAAGATTAAAGATTTATCATGCCAATACTAGCAACTAAAAATTGAAATCTACTTATATCAAAACTTTTTGTAAGTAAATCAGCAACATTGTTGTCAGTATGTATTTTAACCACTTGAATTAGCTTTTTCTCATAACAATCTCTAATAAAATGATGTCTTATCTCTATGTGTTTTGTTTTAGAATGAAAAACAGGATTTTTGATAATACACATTGTGCTGTTGTTGTCAATGAAAATTTTTGTGTTCATGAAATTGTACCCATAATCCAGCAATTGGTTCTGAATCCAGAGCACTTGTCCACAGCAGCTAGAAGCAGCAACATATTCTGCTTCAGTTGTCGAATTAGCCACCACTGTTTGTTTCTTACATTGCCAAGAGATTAGCCTATGTCCAAGGTACTGACAGCCTCCAGTGGTTGACTTTCTATCCATAGTAGCTCCAGCATAGTCACTATCTGAGTATGCTATCAAGTCAAATGGTGAATTATTAGGATACCAAAGACCCAATTTTGGTTGACCCTTTAGGTACCTAAAAATTCTTTTGACTACTTCCAAGTGTGAAACTTTTGGAGACACTTGAAATCTAGCACAAGCACACACAGAAAACATGATATCTGGCCTTGAAGCAGTCAGATACATCAATGAACCAATCATTGATCTATAAAGATGTACATCAACCTCTACCCCATCTTCATCCTTGAGCAAAGGTTTGTTTTTATCCATTGGTGTTTTAGCTGCCTTCACATCTTTGAAACCAAATTTCTTTAACATATCAGCCACATACTTGTCTTGGCTAATAAAAATCCCATCTGACTTCTGCTTAACTTGAAGCCCTAAAAAGAAAGTCAATTCTCCCATAGAACTCATCTCAAACCTGCTGTGCATAAGCTTCTCAAATCCTTCACATAACACCTTATTTGTAGACCCAAAAATGATATCATCTACATAAAACTGAACAAGTAGGATATCCTTTTTGTCTTTCTTAATGAACAATGTTTTATCAATGGTTCCTCTGCAAAAACCATTGTTCAACAAATACTAGGATAAGGTGTCATACCAAGCTCTAGGAGCTTGATGTAGTCCATACAGTGCTTTCTTCACCTTGTAGACCCTATCAGGATACTTAGGATCTTCAAACCCAGGTGGTTGCATCACATAAACCTCTTCAGGTATCTTTCCATACAAGAAAGCACTTTTCACATCCATTTGATACACAGAAAAATTCTTGTATGAGGCATATGCCAAGAAAAGTCTGATAGCCTCCAGTCTTGCAACTGGGGCAAATACCTCATCATAGTCTATTCCTTCTTCCTGAGTGTATCCCTGAGCCACCAATCTAGCCTTGTTTCTGATAACTATACCTCTTTCATCTCATTTACATCTGAACACCCATTTTGTACCAATTGCCCTTTTTTCATTAGGCAAATCAACTAATGTCCAGACCTCTTGAAGCTTGAACTGCAGCAACTCCTCTTGCATAGCTTCAACCCAACTTTCATCTTTCATAGCCTTGTGAATGGTCTTGGGTTCTTCTTGAGATAGGAAACAGGAAAACATGCAATTTTGTAAATCCTTGTGGCTATTTCTCTTCTTTAATGTTTGAGCAAACAATCCCTGATCAAGCAAATCACTCAGACCTTTTGATTTACTTCTGGTCTGAACAGCAGAGTGAACATCACCAATTATCTGCTCCTTTGGGTGAATCTTGTGGATTCTTGTTGTTGGTGTGGGACTAACAGGTATATCAGTCTCCAAATTGGATAAATCAGCTTCAGCACCAAAAACATCAACAACTTCATCATCAGTATCCACATACACTTCTTCTAATTCGGGCATCTCATCAGAAGAATCATCATAAGAATCACCATCTTTATCAGTAGTAGAGTCCTTAGGCATAGCAGCAGAGTTACCAAGCTTAACAGCAGAGTGTTTTACCCTAACAGCAGAGTGTTTTGGCTTAACAGCAGAGTGTTTTGGCCTGGCAGCAGAGTTGAGAGAACTGCTGCTATGTTTATTCCCTTGTTGCCCATCAACTTCTAACGCTTTATTCCTATGCTTATTGATGAGTGTCTAAATACTCATCATTTTTACCTAATCTGAGCAGCCAAAACATCCAAAAAATACTCAGAAATGCATCATAATACTGAAATTATCCCAGAATTGTGTTTTATATGTTTCAGATGCAAAATGTTTAAAAACAGATAAAAAATGAACAAAGTTTGCATAATTGGCAGTTTCAGTCCCTCAACTTTCAAAAGTTGTCAAAACTAGCCCCTGGTTATTCTAAAAACAGGAAAAGTCACCAAAGGTCCTTTTTAAATCATAAGTTGTCATATTTAGACCTTTGGATGAAAAGTTTGAGGAAATTACAAAATTGGTCCCTACAGTTTTAAATTTGGCAAAAGTAGTCCTTGGAATTTCAAAAAATGGAAATTAAAAATTGTGATCCTTGAACTATTCATATTTGGCAGGAAAGGACCTTTTAAGTATTTTGGAAGATGTGCAAGTTTGGTCCTCAAAATTTCAGGAATTACAAGAATGGTCCTTGTGATTTAACTATAACAAACCGGATCCAAAACAAATAACAAACCCATCATTAACCCAACCCATCCCATTTATCCTTGCCCAGCCCAACTTCTAAACCCCAAGCCCAAAACATAACCCGACCCAATCCCTTTTTAGCTAAGCCTGGGTTTGACTTCGGTCAAACCTTCCCTTTCCCACCAATACCGCCAAACCAAAACCACCATTGTCCACCGCCCTTCTGACACCACCCACCCCCCATCTTATCCCACTCACCTAACAATGCCAAAAGCTTTAAAAGCTTCTTCTCCACCTCCCTGAAATGCATTTAATGCTATAACCAGCTCAAATCAATTCAAGACTTTTTTGGCGCCAAAATAGCAAGTGGACGGCTATGATGAATTGAAGCAATCCAAAGGTGGGAATGAGATCAGAGGATGTCGACAAGAAGATCCCAGTTAGTTTTGTATAAATAGAATAGCTTTGTAAGCCAAGAAGAGCAGTTAGTTAAATTAGTATAATCGTTTTATTTAAATCAATCTTAATTATTGTAATTCTCAACTTAAGTTATCAATATAAGTTCATTTCAGTTACTTTGTTTCAGTTTCAAGTTAATTTGTGCTCAAGTTTAGTGATTATCAAATTTCAGTTTAATGTGTGATTCGTATAAGCTATAAGTACCATTTAAATACCATCAAAAGCCACAAAAGCCCTTGATATAAACTTATGGAAGCTTGATATAGCTTTTGTAAGCTTATATTAGAGATATCTGTTCTAAGTTTCGAAAATTCAAGAAGTCAACAAAAGTCAACACTGGGTCAATTAAGCTACTATGGGGTTAACAAGCTGAAACTCTGGAAGGAAATGGTTTAGTGGTTCTGTGGAGAACCCATAGGTTCTTGGTCCTAGTTCATTGTGTCTCAGTGCAATTCGATTGTAAGCATAATCTCAATTTTAGCTTATTTTCAATTTCACTATTACTCAGCTTATCATTAGCTTATTTGTGTAATTTGTAGCTTATCAGTAGTTTCTAGTTACATTTCATTCAGCTTCATAGCTATATATAACCTGTTATTTCATTTTCACTTAAAAACTCTCAAAAACTAAAAAAAAAACAGTCACACTAGGCATAGCTTATTTAAACTGCTTAATATTACTTTAAAAGTTGTTAAATATCACTAATATAAGTTGGTGATCAGTTAGTATTAAAAATCTCAGCTTAATTCGACCATTTCAGTTCAAAAATCAAATCAGATACACCCTAAAGGAGTGTTTGGTTCAGAAGTTCAATTGGCCAAAACCAGCTGCTACTGTAGCTTGACCATAAGCTCACTTTTGCACAAGCTTTTCTAAGTCCCTAGAAGCTCTTTCCAAAGTCTGATCAGTCCTATAGCTAAATCTAGTAGTTTTACATGGTCCTTGTGAAAATCAGTCCACATAGAAGCTCATATAAGCCATATTAAGCCACAGGCTTATTTAGCCTGCTAACTTGGCATTTTTGAGCTCATCTCAGTCCATATAGTGAGTACTAAAAGTCATAGAACCTCTGCATAAGTGTGCACCAAAGTGCAACCCACTTCAGTCAACTCAGACTGCAGTGCAGTCTTTGTGGTTATTTTGAAACTTTGAGGAATTTTTACTCACACACCACAAGCCCTCACAAGCTGAGCTTTTGGATATATCATCTCACCCAGCTTGTCTACAGTTAGAATTTTTCTTGTGATTTTTAAATCTCATCTGAGCCCTCAAATCAAGGCCTGCAAAAGGGCCATTTTGCCCTGTGCACTGCTGCACATCAGCAGACCACCCACAACCCCAACTGTTGTGGTTCCCACAGGCCACCTCAGTGGGTCCCACAGGTCCCCCCTGGTTCTTTGGATTCACAAGCTTGCCCTCTTTACATTTGTTCCAAGCTTGTGAGCTAAATCAACCTTGTGAGCCCCCTAGATAGCATCAAAGATTGTCCCATTTTCAGTGTGAAATAAAAGAAACATAGTGCTTATTTTGGCTTTTTGGCTTATTCATTGTTCCAAGCTTGTTGTTTTTAATCCATTATGCTCCACTAAGACTAGTTAAGCCTTAATCCATCACTGTTCATCAGCTTAGAGCTTATTTCAAAGCTTTTGCCCTCACAGTTGACCAAAGTCAACTGTCAAGAACATAAGCATTCATAGTGCTTATATTTGAGATCCAAGCTAGTTGTTTTTACAAAAGTTTCATATTTTTAGTATTTAAAGAGTTTTGCAAAAGAAAATCCAGAAAAACCAAATATAAAAAAAAGTGATAGCTTCTATTTAAGCCATTTGGCTTATTTTTCTGCTTTTTCATTAAGCACTTTCCATTTTTATATTTTTCTTAGCTTCCTGTATTTATTTAATAATTATAGAAAAAGTTTCAGATTTTTATTAATAGTTTTAATATTTTTAATCTTTTTAATTAGTTTAGCATAGTAATTAAATCATAATAAATAGAATATTAATCAGAAAAATATAATTTTAATTTTCATAATTTTCTTTTGTCATTTTTAATCTAGGAAAAATATAATTATATTTTTAAACCTTAAGAAAAATCAAAAATAGAAATATAGTGATAAGCTTCTATTTAATAGAATTTATCTTTTTAAATTTTAATTAAGTAATTTTCATTTTTATAATTTTCTTAGCTTTTTCTCATCTTATAATATTTTTAGAAAAATTTTTAGATTTTTCTTTGTCCATTTAGTATTTTTTATAAATTTAAATAGTTTAATAAGTTATTAAATAAATAAATAATTAATAATAAATAAATTAAAAGTGTAAAAAAATATAATTTAAGTTTTTTAATAAGTTTTAAGTAATTTTACATTTTTAGGTTTTAAATTTCATAAATTTCAGTTTTAGTCCCATTTTAGATTCCTCATTACGCGTTTTCAGGTTAATTAATTCGCGTTTAATATTATTGTGCATATCTGTTTTTAATTTGTTATTTAGAATTGTTAAAAGCAAAATCAAAAGCAATCTAAATCATCAATCACTCTAATCCTAGCTTTTCACAGTTTTCCATTCACACCTCGTTGGGAAACGATCCGGGTGATCACTTGCCTGGTTTCACACTACACACGAGTATTCGTTCTGAGGCTGTTTATATTTTATCATTTATTACGGTTGACCATTCACAAGTGGTTGACTTGTGTGATAGAGAAATAAAAGATAACTAGTTTGGAACGGATCAAATTTTGGCGCCGCTGCCGGGGAGGTTGTGCTGCGACAGTTGTGTAGAGTTTTAGCGATTAGTGATTCGAGATCCTTCTATCAGAAGTTCCTATTTCCCAAAAAAACCATATAAAATACAAAAATATTTTTCTTTTCTTTTCTATATATATTATTATTATTATTATCATATAAAAAATAAAAACACCAAAAATAATTTCCGTTTTCTTTGTTAATAATAAATAACAATAAAAAATTACCATCGAGAACCAAGAAAGAGTACTACCTAACTGGGGGTACGACCATAATAAGTTCCCAAACCAAAGATTTAAAACTTTACCTTTGTATCACTTGCGAATATCGGCTCACCTTTGATTGATAAACAAACTATAACGGAGGTTCTAGGATAGTCTGACATTAAATTGTCGGACTGAAAGAAGCGGGTTTTTAAGGAGCATTTAATTGCCCACCTTTGCTTCTCCGCCACTCTGTGCGTTTATCTTTTAGAGAGCTACCGTACGCTTGTTGATTGTTGGTTTAAGTTAACTTGTGTTTTGCTTCTGTCTTGTTTTAATTGGAATATTTTACTTAGTGCATGCGCACTCGTTCTTCCACGTCATCAAGCCCTTTACGTGAACTCGTAGAAATTCCGAGAAGACGTAATCGTAGACGTGCTGCCCAAATAGTCGAACCCGAGATTCGTACTGTTCTCACTGAAAATATGGCAGACGAACGCACAATGGCTGAAATGCTCCAGGCACCCACCGAGGGTTACGGAGATGCCATCGTTTTACCAGCCATCGATTCTGATCATTTTGAACTGAAAACACATTTGATTCAGCTCGTGTCCACAAACCAATTTCACGGGTTTGAACGAGAGGATCCATATGCACACATTCGTTGGTTCAACAAGTTAACCTCCACAATCAATTACAAGAATGTGCCGCAAACAGTTATCAAATTGATGCTATTTTCATTCTCACTTGAGGGGGCAACCCGGATTTGGCTGGATAAAGAACCCCCTCGATCCATTGAAACCTGGGAAGATCTCGTTAAAAAATTTGTAAATTATTTCTTCCCTCCATCAAAGACGACTAATCTAAAAAATGAAATTGCTGGATTTCTTCAAGGTTTCGATGAAAATTTCGGAGAGGCATGGGACAGATTTAAAGATCTCCTAAGGAAATGCCCACATCACGATTTCAATGTGTTACAACAGATAAATACGTTTTATAATGGGTTAACCCAAAACGATCAAGATGCACTTAATGCAGCCTCCGGTGGCAATATCTTGAATCGTAAACCTAGAGAGGTGGTTGAAATTTGTGAAAATAAATCAAAAGTTCCTATTTCTCGAAACAAAGTAAATGTTCCTGTCACTCCTGCTTCTTCTTCATCCGGTAACTCATCAGAGTTAGCCTTCCTTACGGATTCAATGCGTTGTATGATGAAAGAAATGAAAGAGTTAAAAAGTGAAATTCATAAACCGGAACAAATCAAAGCAATAAACAAAGTGTGTGAAACTTGTGGTGGCCCACATGCGTATTATGATTGTCAAGCAACCGATGCTTCTGTTTACCCAGCTCCCGTAGCTGCAGTAAACCAAAATCAGTACCGTCCGCATGCTGAGACTCAGTACCGAGCACCGAATGCTATGGTCCCACCTGGTTTTCCACCCGTGCCAAATCAGAATAATCAAAATCGCTTTGTTCAAAATCAGGGACAAAATTTCAACAATTCCCAAAATTTCAATCAGAACCGAGGTCAGAATCAGGGTAATTTTAACCAAAACCGTGGTCCAAATTTTAATCAAAACCAAGGTTCAAACCGAAATCAGACGTCCTCAGATGAGTTGCTTAAGCAATTCATGAAAACCCAAGAGGAAACAAATAAGACACAATATGAGACAAACCAGTTATTGATTGCCCAATTAAACCAGATCAAAAAGTCTTTAACTGATATACCTTCTACCTCGGGAGGTCTCCCAAGTAACACTGTTGTCAACCCAAGGGGTGAACTCAAAGCTGTCACTACACGTAGTGGTAAAGCTCATGTTGAACTCAAGGTGAAAAAGGACCCGGTACTTCCCACTAACAATGGAAGTGCTAAATACGTCCAACCTTCGGTTATCCAAAAATCTACACCCACAATTGCTCCTCAACCGTCAAGAATCGATCCTACTCTTTCATGATTTACGGTTAAAAGTTTGTCAACCAAACTTAGTGAGCAAAGATCAGCCAGATATTATTCTGAGATGCTCAATGCTGTTCCTGTCAGTGTGCTTGATGACAGTGATGATGATGAAGATACCACTTTCGTCAAAGCTATCACCACCCGGAGTGGTGCTGCTTATGAGGGGCCAGCTGGCCCTATTCCTCCTCCGTTGTTTGAAATGGAAAAAGAGACGGAGGATACAACGGACAAAGAGCAAATTCCAAGCCCACAAAGTACAGCACCAGTCCATCCTCCGGTTGTCCCTAACAAGAAATCCAAACCAGGAGTTGTCTTTGAATCTATGGAGACTCCTGAAGTTGTAGCCCCTAAATCCAAACCTCATATTCCTTACCCATCGCGCTTAAATGAGCAAAAGCTCCTTGAGAAGGCTAGTCAACAAATGGACAAATTCTTTCAAATCTTTAAAGAATTACATTTTGACATAAGTTTTGCGGATGCTATCATTCTGATGCCCAAATTTGCATCAACATTCAAACACTTGTTAAGCAACAAGGAAAAACTGATTGAAATGGCTAAAACTCCAGTAAATGAGAACTGCTCAGCGGTTATCTTGAAAAAGCTTCCGGAGAAGCTTGGAGATCCTGGAAAGTTTCTACTACCTTGTGTATTTCCGGGAATGGTTGAATGCTATGCCTTAGCAGATCTAGGTGCAAGCATCAACCTGATGCCTCATTCAGTATGGAAGAAACTTTCTCTTCCGGCTCTTACTCCTACCTGCATGACTCTTGAGCTTGCAGATCGTACCATATCTCATCCTCGCGGCATTGCCGAAGATGTATTTGTGAAAATAGGAAAGTTCCATTTTCCAGCTGACTTTGTGGTTGTTGACTTCGACGCAGATCAAAAGGTTCCTCTCATCCTTGGAAGAGGATTCCTTAAAACGGGCCATGCTCTTATTGATGTATTTAAGCATGAGATCACATTGCGTGTGGGTAATGAAGCTGTTACCTTTAACCATGATCAAACTTCGAGGTACTCCTCAAATTTTGATTCCGCTTCGGTTAACCGAATCGATGTCATTGACATTGCCTCAAAGGAGTACTCTCAAGAAATTGTTGGTTATTTTCATAATTCTGTGAGTGGTAATCCACCCACATCTTCTCTACCTGTCATTTCCGACTCTTCCCCTTCTCTCACTCCGTTTGAGAGAAGTGATTTCATTTTGGAAGAGATTGAGGATTTTCTCAAGTGTGATTCATTCCTAGAAGGGATTGATGACGCTGAGATTAATCTGGAGGGAGATATTCGTCTTTTTGAGAAATTGTTAAACCAGGACAATTCTCCTCCACTCCCTCCCGTTAAACTTCATAATGAGGAAATCAAATTAGTTGAGAAAAACGATGAATTTCCTGAGGTCGAACTCAAAGACTTACCACCTCATCTTGAGTACGCATTTTTGGAGGGTGATGATAAATTACCCGTCATTATTGCTAAAGACTTAAGTGATGAGGAAAAGACTGCTCTAATAAAGGTCTTAAAGTCACACAAACAAGCAATTGCTTGGAAACTCTCCGACATAAAGGGTATAGACCCTGAATTTTGTACTCACAAGATTTTAATGGAGGATGACTTTAAACCAGCAGTCCAACACCAACGAAGGGTGAATCCTAAAATCCACGATGTTATCAAACAAGAGGTTCTCAAACTTCTTGATGCAGGATTGATTTATCCCATCTCTGATAGTCCTTGGGTTAGTCCCATTCACTGTGTTCCAAAAAAGGGTGGCATAACTGTTGTCACAAATGAGGAGAATGAGTTGATCCCAACTCGATTGGTTACGGGGTGGCGTGTTTGCATTGACTATCGTAAGTTAAATGATGCCACCCGAAAAGACCATTTTCCTCTGCCCTTCATGGATCAGATGCTCGAGAGATTAGCGGGAAACGAGTACTATTGTTTCCTTGATGGTTTCTCAGGTTACTTTCAAATCCCCATTGATCCACAAGATCAAGAAAAGACTACCTTTACATGCCCTTATGGAACCTTTGCTTATAAATGTATGCCTTTCGGCTTATGTAATGCTCCAGGCACATTCCAGAGGTGTATGATGGCCATATTTACCGATATGATCGGGAAAACAATGGAGGTCTTTATGGATGACTTCTCAGTCATTGGGGATTCGTTCCAAGCATGTCTCTCCAATTTAGAAAACATGTTGAAACGGTGTGAAGACACCAATCTTTGTCTAAATTGGGAGAAGAGTCACTTTATGGTCAAAGAGGGCATTGTCCTCGGCCATAAGATATCAAAGAATGGGATTGAGGTTGACAGATCTAAAGTGGATGTCATTGCTAAATTACCTCATCCCACTACCGTCAAAGGTATTAGGAGTTTTTTGGGTCATGCCGGTTTCTATCGTAGATTCATACAAGATTTTTCTAAAATCGCCCGGCCTATGACTCATCTTCTTGAAAAGGATGCTCCTTTTATCTTCTCACCCGAGTGCATAAAAGCTTTTGAAACATTAAAGAAAAAGCTTACTGAAGCACCCATTCTAGTTGCCCCCGACTGGGATTTTCCCTTTGAGCTCATGTGCGATGCAAGTGATTTTGCTATCGGTGCAGTCCTGGGGCAACGAAAAGCCAAACACTTTCAGCCTATCCACTACGCAAGCAAAACCATGACTGAAGCTCAAACTCATTACACCACTACAAAAAAAGAATTATTGGCTGTGGTGTATGCCTTTGAGAAATTTTGGCCATATTTAATCTTGACAAAATGTGTAGTGTATACGGATCACTCGGCTCTCAAATATCTCTTTGCAAAACAAGATGCAAAGCCGAGATTGCTCCGTTGGGTTCTCCTCCTACAAGAATTTGATATCACCATACGTGATAAAAAAGGAGCTGAGAACCTGGCTGCTGATCATCTATCCCGATTAGAGAACCCATACCAAGATGTTTTCGAGAAAAAGGAAATAAATGAAACATTTCCTCTCGAGACACTCAATGCGGTTGTTTTTCGTGGAGATTCTACTACCCCGTGGTTTGCAGACTTTGCAAATTACCATGCGGGTAACTTCATAGTGAAAGGGATGTCGACCCAACAGAAGAATAAATTCTTCAAGGATGTTAAACATTACTTCTGGGACGACCCCTACTTATTCAAAATCTGTGCGGATCAAGTCATCCGACGGTGTGTTTACGGACAGGAAGCTATTGACATTCTCAAAGCTTGCCATGCTGGACCCACTGGGGGCCACCATAGTCCAAATTACACCGCCAAAAAGGTGTTTGATTTCGGGTTTTATTGGCCCACAATCTATAAGGATGCCCAAGATCTGATCAAAACTTGTGAAGCTTGTCAGCGTCACGGAAATATTTCACAACGAAATGAAATGCCACAAAATGCTATTCAAGTTTGTGAAATCTTTGATGTCTGGGGCATTGACTTTATGGGGCCATTTCCATCATCTCGAGGAAATAAATACATTCTCGTGGCTGTTGACTATTTGTCAAAATGGGTTGAAGCAAAAGCTTTACCCACTAATGATGCCCGAGTAGTTGTAAAATTCCTGAAAGCTCTGTTTGCCCGTTTTGGAACTCCACGTGCTATAATCAGTGATCGTGGTACGCATTTTTGCAATGACAAATTTGATAAAGTCATGCAAAAGTATGGTGTAACTCACCGTCTTTCTACTGCGTATCACCCACAAACAAGTGGACAAGTAGAAGTTTCAAATCGGGGTATTAAAAGAATCCTGGAAAGGACTGTAGGAGAAAATCGTGCATCCTGGTCGGATAAGTTGGATGATGCACTATGGGCCTTTCGTACAGCTTACAAAACACCCATCGGGTGTACGCCTTACAAAATTGTGTACGAAAAGGCATGTCATCTACTGATCGAATTAGAGCACAAAGCCTACTGGGCCTTGAAACATGCTAACTTTGACCTCCAAACTGCGGGTGATCACCGTAAAGTTCAAATGAATGAATTAAATGAACTCCGTGATCAGGCCTACGAGAACTCTTTGATCTACAAAGAAAAGACAAAGAAGATTCATGACTCTAAAATCAAGAACCGCGTTTTCAACGTTGGTGATCGAGTCCTTCTTTTCAATTCAAGATTAAGGATCTTCTCAGGAAAACTCAAATCCCGATGGTCTGGTCCATTCACTATCACAAAGGTTTATCCATATGGTACCGTTGAGTTATCTCAAGCTGACGGTCCTAATTTCAAAGTGAATGGTCATCGTTTAAAACACTACTTTGGAGAGGACATACCACCAATGGTTGTCCCGGATCTTCAAACTTTCCCCATGAACCAATGAATGCGGGGATCGAGTCAAGCTAGTGACTCGGTGATCAAAAACATTAGAAAAACATGGGTTTTCACCCGTGTCTCTGTCTTCTTTCTCTGTTCTACCACCCTAGTGTGGGGGAGATACCCCACATGTTGTATATATGGCAATTTCAAAAAAAAAAAAAAAAAAAAAAAAAAAAAAAAAAATGTGTGTGTATATAAAAATAATGGCTATAAATATTTCCCTTTCACGTTCTAAGTGTTGGTTTAACAACCGGTTCTTTGAATATTGAGGGCAATATTCAGTTCTAAGTGTGGGGGGGAATTCTTGCGAATTTGATCAAATGTACCATCTAGTACCCCCATTTTTATCCAAAATTTTAAAATTTTTTCTCACTTAGAACTCAATAAATGGTTATCAGTCCGCCATGTCTAACCCACATAAGGATTGGCTAATCCGAGAGCAAACGGCTCTTGGTAAAGATGTCTCAAATCCGTTGATGGCTTACAATTTGCCGAAAATTGTATGGTATTCGACTCACCATATCTTCATAAGTGAAGAGTTGGCTAGCCTGCAAGGTTATGGCTTGTGGTTAAGGCAGTGAAAATCCATGATTGGTAATCAGCTCACCAAAGATAATATTGATAATTTATCTAAGAGTTGGCTAGTCCAGAAGTAACGGCTTTTGGTAAAGACAAATCAAACCCGTTGACAGCTGATGGTTTGCTCAAAATCATTTGGTTATCATTGTACCAAAGTATCACATACTAAAACATTGGCTACTCCAGAAGTAATGGCTTTTGGTAAAGAGATAAATCCATTAAGTTTTCTCAAATGATTGCTAGGGACTAGCAATAGTTTAGTGTGGGGGATTGATGAGTGTCTAAATACTCATCATTTTTACCTAATCTGAGCTGCCAAAACATCCAAAAAATACTCAGAAATGCATCATAATACTGAAATTATCCCAGAATTGTGTTTTATATGTTTCAGATGCAAAATGTTTAAAAACAGATAAAAAACGAACAAAGTTTGCATAATTGGCAGTTTCAGTCCCTCAACTTTCAAAAGTTGTCAAAACTAGCCCCTGGTTATTCTAAAAACAGGAAAAGTCACCAAAGGTCCTTTTTAAATCATAAGTTGTCATATTTAGACCTTTGGATGAAAAGTTTGAGGAAATTACAAAATTGGTCCCTACAGTTTTAAATTTGGCAAAAGTAGTCCTTGGAATTTCAAAAAATGGAAATTAAAAATTGTGATCCTTGAACTATTCATATTTGGCAGGAAAGGACCTTTTAAGTATTTTGGAAGATGTGCAAGTTTGGTCCTCAAAATTTTAGGAATTACAAGAATGGTCCTTGTGATTTAACTATAACAAACCGGATCCAAAACAAATAACAAACCCATCATTAACCCAACCCATCCCATTTATCCTTGCCCAGCCCAACTTCTAAACCCCAAGCCCAAAACATAACCCGACCCAATCCCTTTTTAGCTAAGCCTGGGTTTGACTTCGGTCAAACCTTCCCTTTCCCACCAATACCGCCAAACCAAAACCACCATTGTCCACCGCCCTTCTGACACCACCCACCCCCCATCTTATCCCACTCACCTAACAATGCCAAAAGCTTTAAAAGCTTCTTCTCCACCTCCCTGAAATGCATTTAATGCTATAACCAGCTCAAATCAATTCAAGACTTTTTTGGCGCCAAAATAGCAAGTAGACGGCTATGATGAATTGAAGCAATCCAAAGGTGGGAATGAGATCAGAGGATGTCGACAAGAAGATCCCAGTTAGTTTTGTATAAATAGAATAGCTTTGTAAGCCAAGAAGAGCAGTTAGTTAAATTAGTATAATCGTTTTATTTAAATCAATCTTAATTATTGTAATTCTCAACTTAAGTTATCAATATAAGTTCATTTCAGTTACTTTGTTTCAGTTTCAAGTTAATTTGTGCTCAAGTTTAGTGATTATCAAATTTCAGTTTAATGTGTGATTCGTATAAGCTATAAGTACCATTTAAATACTATCAAAAGCCACAAAAGCCCTTGATATAAACTTATGGAAGCTTGATATAGCTTTTGTAAGCTTATATTAGAGATATCTGTTCTAAGTTTCGAAAATTCAAGAAGTCAACGAAAGTCAACACTGGGTCAATTAAGCTACTATGGGGTTAACAAGCTGAAACTCTGGAAGGAAATGGTTTAGTGGTTCTGTGGAGAACCCATAGGTTCTTGGTCCTAGTTCAATGTGTCTCAGTGCAATTCGATTGTAAGCATAATCTCAATTTTAGCTTATTTTCAATTTCACTATTACTCAGCTTATCATTAGCTTATTTGTGTAATTTGTAGCTTATCAGTAGTTTCTAGTTACATTTCATTCAGCTTCATAGCTATATATAACCTGTTATTTCATTTTCACTTAAAAACTCTCAAAAACTCAAAAAAAACCAGTCACACTAGGCATAGCTTATTTAAACTGCTTAATATTACTTTAAAAGTTGTTAAATATCACTAATATAAGTTGGTGATCAGTTAGTATTAAAAATCTCAGCTTAATTCGACCATTTCAGTTCAAAAATCAAATCAGATACACCCTAAAGGAGTGTTTGGTTCAGCAGTTCAATTGGCCAAAACCAGCTGCTACTGTAGCTTGACCATAAGCTCACTTTTGCACAAGCTTTTCTAAGTCCCTAGAAGCTCTTTCCAAAGTCTGATCAGTCCTATAGCTAAATCTAGTAGTTTAACATGGTCCTTGTGAAAATCAGTCCACATAGAAGCTCATATAAGCCATATTAAGCCACAGGCTTATTTAGCCTGCTAACTTGGCATTTTTGAGCTCATCTCAGTCCATATAGTGAGTACTAAAAGTCATAGAACCTCTGCATAAGTGTGCACCAAAGTGCAACCCACTTCAGTCAACTCAGACTGCAGTGCAGTCTTTGTGGTTATTTTGAAACTTTGAGGAATTTTTACTCACACACCACAAGCCCTCACAAGCTGAGCTTTTGGATATATCATCTCACCCAGCTTGTCTACAGTTAGAATTTTTCTTGTGATTTTTAAATCTCATCTGAGCCCTCAAATCAAGGCCTGCAAAAGGGCCATTTTGCCCTGTGCACTGCTGCACATCAGCAGACCACCCACAACCCCAACTGTTGTGGTTCCCACAGGCCACCTCAGTGGGTCCCACAGGTCCCCCCCTGGTTCTTTGGATTCACAAAGCTTGCCCTCTTTACATTTGTTCCAAGCTTGTGAGCTAAATCAACCTTGTGAGCCCCCTAGATAGCATCAAAGATTGTCCCATTTTCAGTGTGAAATAAAAGAAACATAGTGCTTATTTTGGCTTTTTGGCTTATTCATTGTTCCAAGCTTGTTGTTTTTAATCCATTATGCTCCACTAAGACTAGTTAAGCCTTAATCCATCACTGTTCATCAGCTTAGAGCTTATTTCAAAGCTTTTGCCCTCACAGTTGACCAAAGTCAACTGTCAAGAACATAAGCATTCATAGTGCTTATATTTGAGATCCAAGCTAGTTGTTTTTACAAAAGTTTCATATTTTTAGTATTTAAAGAGTTTTGCAAAAGAAAATCCAGAAAAACCAAATATAAAAAAAAGTGATAGCTTCTATTTAAGCCATTTGGCTTATTTTTCTGCTTTTTCATTAAGCACTTTCCATTTTTATATTTTTCTTAGCTTCCTGTATTTATTTAATAATTATAGAAAAAGTTTCAGATTTTTATTAATAGTTTTAATATTTTTAATCTTTTTAATTAGTTTAGCATAGTAATTAAATCATAATAAATAGAATATTAATCAGAAAAATATAATTTTAATTTTCATAATTTTCTTTTGTCATTTTTAATCTAGGAAAAATATAATTATATTTTTAAACCTTAAGAAAAATCAAAAATAGAAATATAGTGATAAGCTTCTATTTAATAGAATTTATCTTTTTAAATTTTAATTAAGTAATTTTCATTTTTATAATTTTCTTAGCTTTTTCTCATCTTATAATATTTTTAGAAAAAGTTTTAGATTTTTCTTTGTCCATTTAGTATTTTTTATAAATTTAAATAGTTTAATAAGTTATTAAATAAATAAATAATTAATAATAAATAAATTAAAAGTGTAAAAAAATATAATTTAAGTTTTTTAATAAGTTTTAAGTAATTTTACATTTTTAGGTTTTAAATTTCATAAATTTCAGTTTTAGTCCCATTTTAGATTCCTCATTACGCGTTTTCAGGTTAATTAATTCGCGTTTAATATTATTGTGCATATCTGTTTTTAATTTGTTATTTTGAATTGTTAAAAGCAAAATCAAAAGCAATCTAAATCATCAATCACTCTAATCCTAGCTTTTCACAGTTTTCCATTCACACCTCGTTGGGAAACGATCCGGGTGATCACTTGCCTGGTTTCACACTACACACGAGTATTCGTTCTGAGGCTGTTTATATTTTATCATTTATTACGGTTGACCATTCACAAGTGGTTGACTTGTGTGATAGAGAAATAAAAGATAACTAGTTTGGAACGGATCACTTATCATCATTTTTATCATCATGAGAAGGTTCATCATCACCTTCTACATTAACCTTTGGCACTTCCTTATGAACAGCATCATCATCTGAACTCTTTCTCACTTTATCTGTTGGAGAGAAGTACTGATCAAACTTCCACTTTTCAATCAAAACAAACTCTTCTGCAGATCCATCCTTCTTTGCTTGTGTACCTGCATTAGGGTTAGTTTGTGTACCTGTAGACATGTTAGTAGTACCTGCAATGACTGGTTGATAATTCATACTCTTGGTTAAAGAATCAATATCAAACATCCACTCAGGACCTTTTCCATCAACATTAGGTGTGGTTTCTCTAATTCTAACATGCAAATTTTCCACCACATACCCAGTCCTTTGATTGAAAACCCTAAAAGCCTTACTTTCAGTAGAGTATCCAACAAAGTAACCTATGTCTGCTTTCTCACTAAACTTGCCTAAGTGGTCAATGGTGTTTAAGATAGTGACAGGACACCCAAATGGTCTAAAGAAATCTATCAGAGGTTTCCTACCATGCAATAACTCATAAGGGGCCTTATTGTGAGGTTTAACTATCTTAGTTCTATTTTGCACATAACAAGCAGTGTTGACTGCTTCAGCCCAAAAGATAGTGGGTAACTTAGACTCTGACAACATAGTCCTAGCAGCCTCAATTAATGTTCTATTTCTCCTCTCAGCCACACCATTTTGCTGAGGAGTTCTAGCCACACTAAATTGTCTAGTTATCCCTTTTTCCTCACAGAACTGATTCATCACTTGATTCTTAAATTCAGTTCCATTGTCACATCTGATGATTTTAACCTTGTGATTAAATAGGTTTTCTATCCTTGTAATAAAAGCCTTAAGAATGCCAGGTGTCTCATTCTTAGTAGCTAAAAAGAATACCCAAGTAAATCTACTAAAATCATCAGTGACCACTAAGCCATACATCTTTTTGTTCAAACTATTCACATAAGTGGGTCCAAATAGGTCCATGTGTAACATAAACAAGGGTTCAGTTATAGAATTCACCAATTTGGACTTACAAGATGCTCTATGTTGCTTTCCCATTTGGCAAGCAACACATACTTCAGGATTCTCAAAAACCTTTGAAGGTAATCCTCTGACCAAGTTCCCTTTCACCAACTTGTTGATAGCCTTGTAGTTCAGATGTCCAAGCCTTCTGTGCCATAGTTTGGATTCATCAATAGTGCCTTTGGCAAACAGACAAGTTAAATCTCTTTTGGGAATAATGTTCTTTATGTCCACACTGTATATGTTGTCATTTCTAGGGACTTTAAGAAGTACTAATTTATCATCAGGTATCTTATAGTCGGGAGATAAGACAAGACATTCAGTGTCTGTAAAAAGAACAAAATTCTTTCTGTCACACATTTTTGAGACACTAAAAAGATTGAACTTTAAGCCATTCACCAAATACACTTTTTCAAAATCCAATTTTCCAGTTCTGATCATGCCTTTTCCAACAATTTTACCTCCTTTGGGATCATTCCCAAAAGCAACATATCCACCATCCAAAGCTTCAAAGTTCTCCAAATTGCTTTGGTCTCCAGTCATGTGTGAAGAGCATCCACTATCAAAAATGCATTTATTCTTTAGCTCCTTTTGTAGATTGCCCTGCACAAAAAGTAAGAGAATTAGTTTCTCTTTGGGACCCAAGCCATTACTGACTTGGATCTGCCTTGTGCATCAAAGTAGTCAAATTTCTTCAACTGCATTGGTGCACTGCTGTGTCTGAGAACATGATCTATAACTTTAACCTTAGGTTTCCAGACCCAACAAGCTGAGGCCTTAACAGCGTAAAAATGATTGCCGACAACAGTATCAGTAACAACGTTAGGCAAAACAGCAGAGTCTGCCTTAACAGCAGAGTTTGTCTTAACAGCAGAATCAACTATATCCTTCTTTATGGGCACTGTTGGTGCAATAGGAGAGATAACTCTAGAAACACCATCTCTCATCAACACTTCCTTGGGAACCATGTTTCTTTTGGGGTGAGGGTGAGTCTTTCTAGCAAAGTTTCTATGGTTCACCCTTGTGTACTGGTTCCAAACTGGTTTCTGATAGCACTTATCTTGCAGATGTTCAAAACTACCACAACTATAACATGCCTTCTTAAGTAATTGAAAATCAGTACCTAATCTTTGTGAAACTAGGTTGTTCTAATTTCTCTGGTTTCCTTTAGGCAAGTTATTGGTTTTCTTAGGATATACTCTAGGTGTGTTTTCATACTCTGCCATCTTCCTAGAGATACCTTTACCAAAACTAGGTTTAGCAAACTCAACCTTTTTAGCCTTAGGTACTTTTGATTCAACAACAGTAGGAATTTCTTCCTTTTTGTTCTTAGGGGTTGAATCAGATTCCACTTCATCTGTTAGGATCTCTGGGAAATAAGAGTTTCTCAGTGATGGGAGGATTGTTGGGATATGAGAAATAAGGAGTTTCTCATTGCTGCCGATAGTGAAGCTGGTTCCTGCCGATAGTGTTGCATTGCTGCTGCGGTTGGTTCCTGCCGATAGTATTGTTTTGTTTCTGCCGATAGGGTTGATTGCTGCGGATAGTTATTGTTTGTTATCCGTAGGTTTAGAAAGTTTGTTAGATTTATTTTTAGAAGAGATTGTTGTTTATCTCTTCACATGTTTTCTTGTAAGACGGGTTAGGGTTAGGGTTTCTTTTTGTTATAAAAGAAACATCCCGTCCATATGTTTGATGTACCTTTTGACGAACACAATATTCAATAACACAATTCTTAGTTCATAGTCTGATCCATAGAGGATCATTGTCCTTTATAGCTTTCTTCTTTATTATACTTGTTGTTTAGTTTCCGCATAAACACTTGTATTCCATACAGAGGTTCTTGTTTAACCAAGCTCAATCTAGCTCGAAGTACTCGATCCTACAAGTGGTATCAGAGCCTGGTAAGGATCTCTGATAAAGAAGAAAAAGTTCAATTTCATATCTCCTAACCCTCTTTCAATGGATGACGAAATCCCTCAAACCAATGTCATTAACCCGGAAGATCACCAAACCAAAACTGAAACCTCACAAGTCCAAACACAAATCCTCACCACCATGTCCACCAACAATGCAAAATTCCCATATCTGAAGAAAGATGAGTATGAAGTCTGGGCTATGAGAATGGAATATTAGATCACAAACACTGATTACAATTTGTGGAATGTGATTCTTAAGGGAAATAGCAAGAAGAATACTGGAAGGGATAAGGATGGCAATATGTATCATGAGCCACCTGTTACAGCAGAAGAACACCTTGCTGTTCAAAAGGAAACCAAGGCGAGAACCCTTCTACTTCAAGCTATTCCAGAGGATCATATGAGTGATTTTCATCACTTGGATGACGCTAGAAAGATCTGGCATGCTGTTAAAGCCAGATTTGGAGGGAATGATGAATCCAGAAAGATGAGAAAGTCTATGCTCAAACAAGAGTTTCAGGAATTCAAGATCTCTGAGGCTGAGGGGATTCACAAAGGGTATGACAGATTCCAAAAGATTCTGAGTCAACTCAATCAGTTGAAGGCTAGGCCAGACGATGAAGACTGCAACACCAAGTTTCTGAGGGCTTTGCCACCATCCTGGTCTCAGGTTTCCATAACACTCAAGGCCAAAGGAGGACTGGATTATATGAGCTTTGATGATCTGTACAACAAGCTGAAAACCCTTGAAATTGATATCAAAGGGTATTCCACCTATACACCTTATACTCCAACTCATACTGCTTTTGTTAGTAACTCTGGTGCTAACAAAGCATCATATGGAAACAGTCCTACACCATCAATATCATCAATCTCCTACTCACCTGCCACACCAAAAGCTCAGACCAGATCTGATAATCTTGTAGTAGAGGTGCTTAATTCATTTGTTGCTGAGAGTACACCAGAGCAGAAGATTGTTTATGATGATTTCAATCAGGTTGATGAATTGGATCTGGAAGAGATGGACTTAAGATGGCAGGTGGCTATGATTTCGTTGAAATTGGATAGGTTTGAAAAGAAGGCAGGAAGAAGGGTCAACTTTGATGGACAGGAGTCTGCCAGGTTTGACAAAAGGAAGGTGAGGTGTTATAAATGTTCTCAAACAGGACATTTTGCCAGGGAATGTACAGATAAGAAGGTGGATGATAAAGCTCGGTATTCAGCTTTCAGAATTCAAGAGCTGGACTCAGAGGACCCCAAGGCATTGGTATCTGTGGATGCGATGGTGGACTGGGAGCATCATGAGAAGACGATTGCAAGTGGAGCAGATAAGGTCTTTGGGATGATAGCTGGATATGGTGAGAAGAAACAAGTGGCTGGTCCGTTTGGAATGATGAGTCATCCATCTCAGGTACAAAACTGCCCATTTGGTTGTGAACCTATATATGCTAAATTGAAACAGGAATTTGATGATATAGAAAATGAACATAAGGATAATTTTATTCAACTTGAGGCTCATAAAAAGGCTGTTAAAACATTAGAGCAACAAAAGGTCTGGTATCAACAACAACAGTCTGCTTATGAAGTAAAAATAAAGGTTTTGGAAAGAGATTTAAAAAATGCCACTAATGAGTTTAAACATTCTGAAAGGGAAAAAGCTAAGGTAGTATTAGAAAATCAGGATTTAAAGTCTAAGCTAGATAATACCTTGGCTAGATTTGATAAGTGGAAAGAGTCATCCACAAACCTTCACAGGCTTATTGATAGTTCTATGTCTTCAAAAACTAAAAGAGGTTTAGGGTTCGGTGACCTGGTAGGGCCAAATCAGTATTATGACCCTAATGAGTATAGTGTTTTTAACCCAGAACCTGTAGATTATAGAAAGCCTGTAAAGTATGTGAAGGAGGGAGGAATGAATGATGTTCCTCCACCCATAACTGGAACATTTAAACCTGCTAATCCTTTTGTTGACTTTGATGATTCACAAATGATCTATGGCAAACAGACAAAGGACTTGCCTAATCTTGATTGTGACTCTAATGAATTTGTCTCTTGTTCTTACAGTGACAAATCTTCAGAAATCAAGACTAATGACTATGCCACATGTGGATCAAGTGACAAGTCAGCTTCAATAAAATCAGAAGATCTCTCCTCAGAAGTAGCTACTGATGAATCTCACTCAAAGACAGCTGCATTTGAAGATATTTCTTTTGATAGTGTTAAAAACAATTATGTTTCTAGTTGTGGTTCTGTTTCAAACAATTCTAGTTGTGGTTCTGTTTCAAACAATTATGGTTGTGGTTTTAATTCTGTTAAGAATAATTTTGTTTCATGTGTTGGTTTGAATAATTTTGTTTGCAATGAGAAAGTTATTGTTAAGAAAAAGTCCCCTAGAAAGAAATCTTGCTTTGTGTGTCGTAGTTATGATCATATTATTAAAGATTGTGACTATTATGAAAAACAGATGGGTGTATATGCTTGTAAAAATAGGTCTGTATGGAAAAATATTAATGATATTCCCCCTTATATTCCTCAAGCAGCAAGGAGAACTTCAGTTGCTTCTGGCAAGCCAGTTTCTGCTGGTAAGCCTGTTGCTGCTGAAAAGTTCATTCCTGCCGATAAGCCTGTTCCTGCTGCTTATCCTGTTCCTGCCGGCAGGATCAATCCTGCTGGTTGGAGAAGCAATATTGCTAGACCTTTCAGCAGACCTACTAGTACTTACTTTCAAAATGATATGAGACCTGTTTGTTTTGACACAATGTACAAGGGAGGGGCAAGATGGAAAACTGCTGTTAAGTCCTCAGCAGGTTGTTCTTGGAAAATCAATAATCAACATATGAAAATGGGGTCCAAGATCAATGGTGGATCTCATCAATCTCCAGGGTTTAATTCTTATTGATCCACTAGGCAGGCTCAAGTCAGCAATGGCTTGAGTCTCTCTTGTATCTAATGTTGTATATGTATTCTTTTTCTCAGGATTTTCCTTTTAGAAGCAAAGATGTTGGAATTGTTGACAGTGGATGTTCCAGGAGTATGACAGGGAATTTGGAAAGATTGCATGACTTTGTACCTTTGAATGGAGGTACTGTGACTTTTGGAGGAGGAGATGGAATAATTTCTGGGAAGGGAACTATCAAAACTGCCAAGCTGGACTTTGAAGATGTGCTTTATGTGAAGGAACTCCAAGACTTCAATTTGTTCTCTGTCTCTCAAATCTGTGACAAGAAGAACAGTGTTCTCTTCACTGAGAATGATTGTTTTGTGCTGTCCAAAGACTTCAAGTTGCCTGATGAAAGTCAGGTTGAACTTAAAGTTCCTAGGACTTACAATCTTTATAGCTTCAATCTTAGTGATGTTCAGCCTGAGGGTTCACTTGCTTGTCTGGTAGCAAAAGCTTCTGTGGATGAATCTAATAAATGGCACAGAAGAATGGCCCATGTAAATTTCAAGACCATTAACAAGCTGGCTAAGAATGGTTTGGTTAAAGGGCTTCCTTTGAAGATCTTTTCTAATGAGCACAATTGTGTTGCCTGCAACAAAGGAAAGCAGCACAAAGCTTCATACAAGGCTATAACTGCTGTGAGCAACATCTCTGAGCCTTTGCAGCTTCTTCATATGGATCTTTTTGGTCCTACTTCTATCAGAAGTATTGACCATAAGAACTACTGCCTGGTGGTTACAGATGATTTTAGCAGGTTTTCATGGACTTTCTTTTTGGGTACTAAAGATGAAACTTATCCAGTTCTTAGGGATTTTATTGCCTTAATAGATGATGCGCGTGATGTGTCGTTGCGGTTTAGCAGTTTTAATGCCTACTCAAGTTTTAAATTTATATTTAGCCGACTTATCAATAACACACACACTTAACGAGCAGTGTACCCGGTCAGTATGAAGATAATGGTAAGTAGAGTGTCGATCACTAAGAGTGGAACGTATAATCTCGTTAATCTAATCAGTATTTTAATATCCTAACGCAAGGGGGTTTCAGCCTGAGAGACTGGCACAGTTTTGTTTGCAATTAAATAATAAAATAAACATATAGGCACGAATCAGCAAGTAGCACACACGTACACAGATAGATACTTGAGACAATAAGAGGGCTGTCCTTATGATTAAGTAGTTTGTCACTTGTTTTATTGATAGCTTTATATGAAGTGTATGTAATTAACCCTTTCTCGTTGGTCCTATTCTCATCGGCGAGTAAACCCTTAATGATTACTTATGTCTAAAAGTTATTCCTAAGTGATCAATTTAGAAACAACCGTGGGAGCCACACCTTGTCCCGCAGTCGGGTGCCCGCAAGCCACTAATAAACACAGAGGTTATCAATGCACTAATAAGTAGTAACCAAAGACATCAACATATAAACTTTAATTGATGGGAAAGCAAGTATTAAAGGGAGTGCAATCTTTCCGTTGTCACATTACACAAGCCACCAATCCTGATGAATTAAAGTTTGCTAAAACAATAAAACAAAACTACTTAATGAATTAAATACATGCAGCACCTTCTTACAGCTCTTGTATCTTCGATTTGGGTGTGTCTTGTGCTGCCTCTTGACTGAATTCGTCCTTCTCTTCTGTTCGGTCTTTAGGTTTTAGGGTTTCCGAATCTGTGGTCCTCGTCTGGTCTACGGGGTATTTATAGTTTGTGTCTGAGGGAAGATGCGGCGCATCTACTTAAGTAGATGCGGCGCATGTACTTAACTTCGCGTGGGGTCCAAGATTATAATATTCAGGAATATTCGTACACCGCCAGAAGATGCGGCGTAACTCTTTATTAGATGCGGCGCATGTCCTCTTGTATCTTGGATCGTATCTGGTGATATCTTGATAGAGATGCGGCGCATGTTGATAGTGAGATGCGGCGCATCTGGAGCAGAATTGACTTGATCTTGTCCATTTCAGTAGACTTTCCACTTTATGTACGTTTTGCTCCATTATTAGTCCAAAATCGCCAAGTTTCACCAAATGCTTGTTTTTACCTGAGAATTACAAAAGTAAACGATTAAGTATCAATCCTCATACATAATATAGTAAAACAAGTCAAATTAATAGGATAAATGATAGTAATAAAATGTACTTATTTGAGTTCATCAAATATCCCCCCACTTGAACTTTACTTGTCCCCAAGTAAACCTTAGATTAAATCCCATGAAAATGTATCCTAAAAGAAGTTAGGATTTATTTTTATATTTAAGCATGTATTCGTTTATTTCGTAATCACACAACTAAACACTTAACGAATTAGAAGTAAAATAAAATAAGTCGATAAAAGCAAATCTAATCGTTTAACTGTCCAGTCGCGACGAATATTCTATCATAGGCTTGGCAAGTATACACATCTCCACCACTAAAGCTAAGGAATAACAAGTCTAAAGTGGTAAAAAGGGTTTTTAGGTTTAAGGGTTAATTATTCTTATTTACACTATCGATCTCAAATTCCAGAAAAGGCGACAAAATCACAAATACATGATCGAATCCACGAACACGATACTTGCAATTGCTCAAATCCTTAACTCGAATAGGCTAAAGATAGGTCCAAACTTTACCAATAATAATATATCAAAAAGGGCGACAAAATCATAAATACATAGCCGAATCCACGACTACGATACTTAAGATTGCTCAAATCCCTAATCTCAATAAATCAAAGGTTTGGTTGGATAAAGAACAATACAGGGTATGGATAACATTTAGGATATAAATTGGTGTAAAAATAAAAATAAACAAAACAAATAAATTAAAATCCTAAGTGTGGTTAATCACTATCCCAACCATCCCATGAATAAGACTCATATCATTGAATAACTCACGCTTTAACACTTGAAACACACGCTTTAGGTAGACACGAATTATACTCAACAAGATCTTAATCAAAGAATAAACCTTAATTGGCGTTCCCATAACTGCCAATTCCCATTCAATCCATAGATATAGTACAACAAATAGTGGTGATATCGACCACTTACATAACTTTACATCGTTGGCTTAAAATAAACATCCAACACTCCCTTTTTCTTTTTCTTTTCTTTATTTTTTCGATTTTTTTTTTTTTTTTTTTTTTTTTTTTTTTTTTTTTTTTTATTTATTTATTTGAAACATAAACATAGATGTGTAAAATTTCACCACATCACTACAACTTTCTTTCCGGATAATTTTTCCATACTTTTCATAACTTCAGAAATAATGGTAAATAGTGAAAGTAGTAAACACACGAAAAATAAACTCCAAAATATATAATATTTACTTTCACTCCAATCGCATTGTGCAATTTCCCGACCTAACCATAGATAATGAATTACGCACGCGAACACAGGTAATGTAAGGAAACACACTCTGCCTATAGCAATTAACCAACCACGGATTCTAATCTACAGGGTAGGCTAAGGTGTAAGGTGTAACGAAACATTTTAAACATAGGTGTAAGAAACGAAAGGAATGGCTCTGAGTGTTTTTCTAGGGGTATCTTACTCTAAAAGTGAGAGTAACAAAAGGGTTTATACGGGGGTTAACTAACCAGTGTAGTTAGCTAATAACACATAACATATAATAGGCTATTTGGTGTAATCCTAGAATTTTACCAAGTTAGACAAGTCATTCCAATTAAATAAATAATACTCATTATGGTGGTCTCGAATAGTATACAAGCCAAGTTCTAAAGTTTACAAGTCACCGGCACACTCATAGATTTGTGAATTTTGGAAAATCACAATTTTTGAAAATAATGTCATGTGTGCAGTTATGCAACTTAGATCTTAAACAAAAACATGCTAAAAATTTTTAAGTTTGATATATTAAGCACATTTTAAGCATAATTTTTGAAAAAGTTTAGGACAAGTAAGTGTTAAGTGTTCTAATTCTCCTATCCCCCCACTTAAGTTAAACAACGTCCTCGTTGTTTGTATAAAAGGTTAAAAACTGGAAATAAAAGAATTAGAACGGAAAAACTCCCCTGAGATTTGCTCGGTATGATCCTCCATTAGTGTATGAGCAAAAATCATCTTTCTTGTGGATTAGAACGTTAAATCTTCATACTTGATGTATCCACATGAAATTCAGGAAACTATAATACCACCAACACTTTAAAACACACCTAAGATAAGAAAGGTTCAACTTGCATAATACATTAGTAGTTAGATAAAAATAAAACTTAAAAATGAAAACTGAAAATCATCAGGTCAGTCGATGCGCCGTATCCTATTGAAGAAGATACGCCGTATCGAGCCTGGAATAAATACGGATCAGAATAAAGATGCGCCGCATCCTTAACCAGGGATGCGCCGCATTAATATAACTGATAAAAAGTTTTAAAGTCGAAAATAAAAATGCAGAAAAATAAAATAAGATATGACCATTGCAGAGGATGCGTCGCATCTCAGGACTGAGATGCGCCGTATCTTCGTGCGGCCTGGACTGACTCGACACAGAAAACAGAATAATAAAAGATAAATCCGGGTTGTCTCCCGGTCAGCACTTGTCTTTATTCCAGAGTCTTCAAGTTAGACTCACGTTCAGCTCCTTAGTATCGATCATTGATTCCTACATGGCCACGTAGGATCCATTTAGCAACCGAATCGTCTCGTATATATTCAGGTCCCAAATTCAAAACTCCTTTGTAGAATCCTTCCTTCAATTGATATGGGTACTCAATCCCTCTCTTATTGTCATCATCACTAACAAAAAGGAATGGAGAAAATTTGTAGCAAATCCTACTAGTAGCATATTTAAATCCAGGGTGAGTACGGGGCATCATATAAGTGATAATGTCACTTCCACATTGGAAGGTGATCTTTCCTTCAAATCGTTTTGCATTAATAGTGATCTCTCTACAAAATGGTTTTCCAACAATTACTTCACCCATATCGCTGTCACAATAGGCATTCATGTCCTCAATAACTACGAATTCAGTAACAATAGTGAAGCGTCCAACGAAGATCGGGACATTAATGAAGGCTCCAACTACATTCTTTCCTTTATACTCCTTTTTATTTCTCATAATAGAGTTGTAAAAGCTTCTTGACATGACATTGATTGATAAAATAGGAAAGAAATTGGCGTCAATACACTTGAACCCAATCATGCATGGGAATTGTAGATTGTAAGCACAATTGGTGTCGATCCTTTCACCGTAATCCCAAGAACCATCATATCCCTCAAATTCATCGTAGTTTCTAGTAGTAATAACGTTGACTCTTGGATTATCCACAATTTCTCCTTCTTCTAACTCAGATTCCGCATCATCCATGAATAGGTCATTAGATTCTAATGGTCTATTAAGGTCATCAAGTTCAATGTAGTCCCCATTGTAAGGTTCTGGTGATTTTCCATGTACTAATACATTGTTCATAAAATTGTCTTCGAACTCGATTAGTTCTCCGAATCCCTCCATTATCCTTCTGAAATAATTACAAAAGCATCAGTAGGATCTGTCCGCTAGAAGAGAAATTAATGAATATTGTAACGGATATATGAATACAAGTAACTGATATCTGCAGACGATGCGCCGTATCCAAAGAGTTGGATACGCCGTATCTTATGATCGTTAAAATTAAATCAGACTTTATCCAGAAAATAGATACGCCGCTTAGAATTTATGAATGCGCCGTATCGAATTAATTAATCAAAAATCAATTTATCTAATTAAAATTAAATGCGTCGTATTAACGAAAGTTAATGCGCCGTATTTTCGTTACGTTTAAAAATAAAAGATTTTTGATTCAGTAAGATGCGCCGTATCGACGGAAATCGATACGCCGTATCTGTTTAATAATTCGCAAACTGTTTTTAATTAAAATAATAGATACGCCGTATCTGCGAAAGCAGATGCGTCGTATGGCGTTAACGTTTAGAAAAATTTTTATTAAAACAGATACGCCGTATCTACAAAAGCAGATGCGTCGTATTACTTTATCGCTTAGAAAAATTTTCTTATTAAAAACAGATACGCCGTATCTTGGGGAAAAGATGCGTCGTATCGAATTAATTAAACGCGTTGTATAAAAAAAATTAAACGCAATACGCCGTATCTGAGAGATCAGATGCGCCGTATCGTTTGATTTAGCACAGTACAACGATAGCAGAACAGAAAAATACGAAAAATAAAAATAAAAATTAAACACACCAAACAAAAAAATAAAACACACAAAAATAAAAACAAAAGCAAACAAATAACACACAATACAACAAATATGCAAAATAGTACAATGATGCAATTAATCTAATAAAAAAAAAATAACCTAATTAAAATACTAATCAAATTAACAGAAAATAACAATTCACTCCCCGGCAGCGGCGCCAAAAACTTGATGCGCGTGATGTGTCGTTGCGGTTTAGCAGTTTTAATGCCTACTCAAGTTTTAAATTTATATTTAGCCGACTTATCAATAACACACACACTTAACGAGCAGTGTACCCGGTCAGTATGAAGATAATGGTAAGTAGAGTGTCGATCACTAAGAGTGGAACGTATAATCTCGTTAATCTAATCAGTATTTTAATATCCTAACGCAAGGGGGTTTCAGCCTGAGAGACTGGCACAGTTTTGTTTGCAATTAAATAATAAAATAAACATATAGGCACGAATCAGCAAGTAGCACACACGTACACAGATAGATACTTGAGACAATAAGAGGGCTGTCCTTATGATTAAGTAGTTTGTCACTTGTTTTATTGATAGCTTTATATGAAGTGTATGTAATTAACCCTTTCTCGTTGGTCCTATTCTCATCGGCGAGTAAACCCTTAATGATTACTTATGTCTAAAAGTTATTCCTAAGTGATCAATTTAGAAACAACCGTGGGAGCCACACCTTGTCCCGCAGTCGGGTGCCCGCAAGCCACTAATAAACACAGAGGTTATCAATGCACTAATAAGTAGTAACCAAAGACATCAACATATAAACTTTAATTGATGGGAAAGCAAGTATTAAAGGGAGTGCAATCTTTCCGTTGTCACATTACACAAGCCACCAATCCTGATGAATTAAAGTTTGCTAAAACAATAAAACAAAACTACTTAATGAATTAAATACATGCAGCACCTTCTTACAGCTCTTGTATCTTCGATTTGGGTGTGTCTTGTGCTGCCTCTTGACTGAATTCGTCCTTCTCTTCTGTTCGGTCTTTAGGTTTTAGGGTTTCCGAATCTGTGGTCCTCGTCTGGTCTACGGGGTATTTATAGTTTGTGTCTGAGGGAAGATGCGGCGCATCTACTTAAGTAGATGCGGCGCATGTACTTAACTTCGCGTGGGGTCCAAGATTATAATATTCAGGAATATTCGTACACCGCCAGAAGATGCGGCGTAACTCTTTATTAGATGCGGCGCATGTCCTCTTGTATCTTGGATCGTATCTGGTGATATCTTGATAGAGATGCGGCGCATGTTGATAGTGAGATGCGGCGCATCTGGAGCAGAATTGACTTGATCTTGTCCATTTCAGTAGACTTTCCACTTTATGTACGTTTTGCTCCATTATTAGTCCAAAATCGCCAAGTTTCACCAAATGCTTGTTTTTACCTGAGAATTACAAAAGTAAACGATTAAGTATCAATCCTCATACATAATATAGTAAAACAAGTCAAATTAATAGGATAAATGATAGTAATAAAATGTACTTATTTGAGTTCATCAATTGCCTTAATAGAAAATCAGCTAAGTAAAAAGGTTAAGTCGATAAGGTGTGATAATGGCACAGAGTTTAAGAATTCTAATCTTATTGAACTCTGTGGGAGTAAGGGGATAAAAAGGGACTATAGTAATGCTAGAACTCCACAACAAAATGGGGTTGCAGAAAGGAAAAATAGGACCCTGATAGAAGCAGCTAGGACTATGTTAGCTGAATCTAAGATGCCTACTATGTTTTGGACTGAAGCAGTATGCACTGCTTGTTATGTGTTGAATAGGGTATCTATTACTAGTCCTCATAATAAAACACCTTATGAACTTTTGTCTGGGAAGGTTCCAAACATTAGTTACCTTAAGCCTTTTGGATGTCATGTCACTATTTTGAACACTAGTGATTACCTAGGCAAGTTTGATGGGAAGGCTGATGAAGGGTTTATTATTGGATATTCTGCTCATAGTAAAGCTTATAGGGTTTATAATCTGTCTTCTAAGAAAATAGAAGAAACTCTCAACTTAAGATATCTTGAGGATAAACCTAATTTGCAGGGTGCTGGTCCAGAGTGGTTCTTTGATCTGGATTATCTAACAGACACCTTAGGTTATAATCGATTTAAATCAAATCTATCTGTTGGTACAAATGTTTCTCAAACTAACAATGCAGGTACCTCGAATGATGATTCTGATGCAGAGAGTGATGAACGACCTATAGTTGTTCCTTCTTTTCCTTCTAACAACATTTCAGGTTCAAAGCTCAAAGATTCTTCTACTATGGCTGGAGGTGATTCTAGTTTTGCAGAAGATCTTGCTAGGCTTCAAAGACAAGAGTTTAATGCCAAGAGAGCTGCTGAGATGTTTGGTTCTGGGTTTTCTAAAGAGACAGAGGAGATTTTGAGAAAGGCTGAAGCTAAAGTTAGAAGTCAACTGAATTCGACTAGTGGTATTTCTGTTCCTGCTGATGCCGTTCCTGCTGATATTGGATATGTTCCTGCCGATCCTTCTAATGTTTCTGCTGATGTCTCTATTCCTGCTGATGTTCCTGTGTCTTCTCCATCTATTGATACTTTGGGTATTGATAACTCCCCTGAAAGATTTCCAATCCCTTCTGATCTTGGAAATTCAATCTCTTCAAGAGATAAGCTGGAAGATCCTCATCATCAATCTAGAACAGGCATTTTCACTTCTTCCTCATATGATGATGACTTCAACCCCTCAATTACTAATCAGGCATCCTCCATTGATGTCAATCCCATTGTTACCAAGAGAATCAATACTGTTCATCCTCAGTCTTTGATTCTTGTAGATCTTAATTCCCCTGTTCAGACAAGAAGTAAATTGCATCAACCTAAGTTTGGAGAATCTGCTTTTCTCAGTTATATACAGGATCAGTTGAGGAGCAATCATACTGATTACTTACATTGTCTGTATGCTTGTTTCTTATCTCAAGTTGAACCAACTAGTATAGCTCAAGCTCTTGCTAATGAAGATTGGGTTGAGGCTATGCAAGAGGAAATGCAGCAGTTCCAGAATCAGAAAGTATGGATGTTGGTTCATTTGCCTGCTGGAAAGCATGCTATTGGAACTAAATGGATTCTAAAGAATAAAAGGGATGCTAGGGGAATTGTGGTTCGAAATAAAGCTAGGTTGGTGGCTCAGGGTCATAGACAAGAGGAGGGGATTGATTATGATGAGGTGTTTGCACCAGTGGCAAGAGTTGAAGCTATCCGATTGTTCTTGGCTTTTGCTTCCTTTATGGGGTTTGTAGTATATCAGATGGATGTGAAGAGTGCATTTTTGTATGGAAGGATTGAGGAAGAAGTTTATGTTACTCAACCACAGGGATATGTAGATCCTCAGAATCCTAATTTAGTTTACAAAGTGGTTAAAGCACTTTATGGTCTTCATCAAGCACCAAGGGCTTGGTATGCACGGCTATCAGCCTTTTTGCTGAAACATGGTTACAGAAGAGGGGCTAGTGATAAAACTCTTTTTATCAGAAAGAACTTCAAAGATATCATTCTGGTACAAGTTTATGTAGATGATATCATCTTTGGTTCCACTAATGAAGCCTGGTGCAGGGAGTTTGAAGAATTGATGAAGAGTGAATTTGAGATGAGTGCTATGGGTGAAATGACTTTCTTCTTGGGTCTTCAAGTTAAACAGAAACCAGATGGGATCTTTATTTGTCAGGAGAAGTATGTTTATGACATGCTTAAAAAGTTTGATATGGAGAATGTGAAGATTGCTGCAACTCCTTTTGAACCTCCAAAGCCTAAGTCCAATAATGAACCTGATGCTGCTGTTAATGTTCATCTATATAGGTCCATGATTGGTTCACTCATGTATTTGACAGCTTCAAGACCTGATATCATGTTTGCTGTTGGTGCATGTGCTAGACATCAGGTTACACCATTGACTTCTAACCTTAATGCAGTCAAGAGAATCTTTAAGTATTTAAAAGGACAGCCCAAAATGGGACTTTGGTATCCCAAAGACTCTCCTTTTGTGTTGGAAGCCTATAGTGACAGTGATTATGCTGGGGCTAACTTTGATAGGAAGTCTACTACTGGAGGTTGTCAGTTTCTGGGTCAGAGGTTGGTTTCTTGGCAGTGCAAGAAGCAGACTATAGTGGCTACATCTTCTACTGAGGCAGAGTATGTTGCTGCTGCTAGTTGCTGTGGACAGGTTCTTTGGATGCAAAATCAGCTGTTGGATTATGGGTTCAATTTCATGAACACTAAGATCTTTATTGATAATCAAAGTACTATGTGTATTGTTAAGAATCCTGTTTATCATCAAAGGACAAAGCATATTGAGATTCGACACCATTTCATAAGAGATGCTTATGAGAAGCATCTTATTCAGGTGATCAAGATTCACACAGATGATAATGTGGCTGATTTGCTAACCAAGGCTTTTGATGGACCAAGGTTTAAACATTTGGTGGTTCATATTGGGATGGTAAATCCCTAGATTCTGAGCTTAAGGGGAGGATTGCAGATTAAGAGAAGGATGAAGCTTAAGGGGAGGATTCTTGATTTTTCTTGTTGTTGTTGTATATTTTTTTCTGTCTTTCTTATTTTCTTTCTTTTCTTTTGGTGTGTTTCTGATTTCTTTTCCTTAGTTAAAAAAAAAAAAAAAAAAAAAAAAAAAACTTGTATATTTTGTGTGCTAATAAATTGGTTTTGAGCAACACCTTGCAGGTACAGTGTTGGTGTTTACACCTGCACAATAAATGGTGCTCAACTCACCATGTCTTGCAGACAAGAAAGAGTTGGCTCACCATGAGGGTACGGCTCTGGTGTGATCATCAAATCCGTTGATAGCTGTAATAGCTTGCTTAAAGCTATAGGGTACTTCAACTCACCCATGATTCAGTTCTGAGAGTTGAAAATGGTTCTCAATTCACCATGGATGTAACCCTCTATGGGATCCAAAGGATTGGCTAGTCCACAAAAGTATGGTTTGTGGTAAAGACATTTGGTATCCATATTTGGTATTCAATTCACCAAGGTTCAGTTGAAACCAAAGAATTGACTAGTCCTGAGCAAACGGCTACAGGTAAAGACAAGTCAAATCCGTTTATAGTTGCTGATTTGCTAATAAATCAGATGGTTATCAATGTACCATGGTCTAACAAACCTAAACATTGGCTACTCCAGTAGTGATGGCTATTGGTAAAGAGACATCAAATCCATTAATTTTCAATGATTCACCTCTCACAGGAGTTAACACACCTGGATGTGATGAGAATAGTATGAAACTTAAGTGATTTGATGTACATATTGTCATAGTAGCAGTCAAGTTCAAGTACATGTCATGGTGACCATTATGCATGTTTTGAAGAAGATTTCATATTCCTGCTGAACTATTGAAGTTGCTGCTGGATGCTATAGAAGTTGGAATCTTGCAAGTTATGGATGTTGCTGCTGGTTACTACTTATTGCTGCTGCTAAGTCGCAGTCCTCAAGCCTGAGAAGTTAAAGCTCTATCACATTGGAATCTTGCAGGTTAACCTAGTCAACCTCAAGATTAGGGGAGGATTGTTAGGATCTCTGGGAAATAAGAGTTTCTCAGTGATGGGAGGTTTGTTGCGATATGAGAAATAAGGAGTTTCTCATTGCTACCGATAGTGAAGCTGGTTCCTGCCGATAGTGTTGCATTGCTGCTGCGGTTGGTTCCTGCCGATAGTATTGTTTTGTTTCTGCCGATAGGGTTGATTGCTGCGGATAGTTATTGTTTGTTATCCGTAGGTTTAGAAAGTTTGTTAGATTTATTTTTAGAAGAGATTGTTGTTTATCTCTTCACACGTTTTCTTGTAAGACGGGTTAGGGTTAGGGTTTCTTTTTGTTATAAAAGAAACATCCCGTCCATATGTTTGATGTACCTTTTGACGAACACAATATTCAATAACACAATTCTTAGTTCATAGTCTGATCCATAGAGGATCATTGTCCTTTATAGCTTTCTTCTTTATTATACTTGTTGTTTAGTTTCCGCATAAACACTTGTATTCCATACAGAGGTTCTTGTTTAACCAAGCTCAATCTAGCTCGAAGTACTCGATCCTACATCATTATCATCACTGTCAGACTCCCAATCTTCAATCAGGGGTGCTTGTTCATACTTCTTTACCTCAACCTTAGGTGACTCTTTCTTTTTCACTAGTTTCAACTACAGGTTTACTAGTTTCACCTACAGGTTTGGCCCCAGACTCAGATATGAAAGTCAATGTCCTAGTAGGAGGGGCATTGGCACTAAGTTTCTTAGGGTGAGCAACAGCATTATATCCTATACCATTAAAGTGTCTTCCTAATGGTTTACTGAGAATGTCAGTGGCAAATTGTTGTTTTTCCACCCTAACAATATGTTTTTCAGTCTCACTAATAGCTGAATCTTTAGCCTTTTCAGCCTCTTCTACTTTTCCCATTAGAACCTGAATCTCACAATCTTTCTTAATAAGTTCATTTTCTAGAATAGTGATCTTATCAAGATATTCAATTTCAGTCTTTTTATAAAATTCAAGTTTCTCTTCTAGATTCTTTAAACCATATTCATAACTAAGATTGTCTAGCTTAAGTTTTTCAATGTCCATTCTAAGATCTCCATTGCTAGACTTAAGTATTTCAATTGTATCAGAACATGATTTAAAAGAACAAGATGATTTATTGGATACCTCAGAGTCTGATCCAGAGGAAGAGTAGGCCATGAGAGCAAAATGTTGTACTTGAGGTTCTTCTTCAGCTATCAATGCACAATTTGGACCATCCTCAGCATGATCACTCCAGTCATAATCTCCTAACCCATCACATGAAACCATAGCAGTACTAGGATTTGGCTCTTCATTAGCAGACTTCTTGAAATTCTCATTGCTTCTTTTTGGTGCTCTGCATTCTCTTGCAAAGTGTCCCTTCTTTCTACAGTTAAAACATTCAGCCTTTGATTTGTCAAATCCCACATTCTTGTTCCTTCTGAACTTCATCTCTTTACCAGTTCGTTTAAGAAACCTTCTTGCCCTCATAGTTAACATTGCAAACTGCCATTGCATATCAATCTCTTCAACATCATCAGGATCAAGTTCATCCAGATCTTGAGGCATGACTGAAGTACTTGTAGTAAGTTCAGCCAAATAAGCACAAATTGCAGTATCACTGATGGTGTTGGTGTTAACAGAGTCAGCAGCAGAGACATGTGAACCAACAGCAGGAGCAAAAGTACCAGCAGCAGAGTGCTGTTCTTGATGACTACCAGAATTCTTGTTGCTTGAGGAAACAAAAGCAAGATTATTTGTGGTAGAGGATGAGCTTGACAATCCTTTAACTTCTGATTCATACACCTTCAAGTTGTTATGCAGATCATCCAATGTCATAGTATCAAAATCTTCCTTGTGCCTCCAAACCACTGTATGAGTGTTCCATTCAGAAGATAGACTTCTCAGAAACTTAAGATTGATATCTTCTTGAGATGGCTCAATCTTCAAAAGAGCCATCTGACTGGATAGCTTATGAAGTCGATCATAAGTTCCCTCAATGTTCTCAGAACTTAAAGAAGTGAAAGTTTCAAACTGATGCTTCAGCAGATTCTTTCTTGATTTCTTGGTAGCTTCATTCCCACCAAATCGAAGTTCAATTGCTTCCCATAAATCCTTAGCAGACTCAATATGATTAAAGCTCAATTGATAATCATTAGGTATTCCTATCATGAGAATACTGTGAGCCTTAACCTCCAATCTTTTCTGTGCTTTCTCCTCACTGGTCTTGAGAGTCAAGACTGATCTAGTAGCAGTCTTGGTTTGCACACTATCGCCATGTAGAACAACTTCCCAAAGTGAGTAATCAACCATTCTCATGTACTGTTGAATCCTCATCTTCCAGATCTCATACTCTCCAGTCTTGAGCATGGGGACCCTTGATGCAGTAACCATATGTGTAGAATCAGAATCCATTGCTTACTTTGATGATTAACAGATCTTGTAATAAGTAATTCTTCTTGGTACCAGTTTCTAGATCACAAGCTCTGATACCACTTGTTGATCCCAGTTGAGCTTCACGATCTTATTAATTACCTTAGATAAATCTAAAATAATCGGTATAGAAACTGATCTTGAGTTGTATATCAAATATTATGCGGAACTTAATATTTGATCTTAAGAAGAATAACACAAAACAAATTATCAAACAACACTTCAATATTAATACGATTGCTCAACAGCAATAGGGTTACAGAAACCTTGAAGTGTAAACAATAATACATATGCTAAGATAATCGATATCTAACCCTAACCCTAGAATCTCCTTTTATAGCGTAAGGAGTCCTAATCGGTTTACAAGACTTTCTATACAAGAAAAATATCTTTACGTATCTTTTCTATACTTATCCTTAACATACTATACATATCTAATAAGCAGCAGAGTAAATCTTCTAGCAGCAGAGTCTTCGTAGGCTAGCAGCAGAGTTACATTTTGCTTATTCTTCCAAATCAGCAGAGTCACAAACAGCAGAGTCATTATGCTAATCAGCAGAGTTACATAACTATTCAGCAGAGTTATGTTTCTCGAATCAGCAGCATCTTTTAGACCCAACAATATCGACTCGTCCGTTTAACATGTATCGTATAACCGTATCATCTCAACTCATCCGTTTAACAACTCATGTATAACGATATCATCTCGACTCATACGTTTAACATATGATGTATATCAATACCATATCGACTCATTCATTTAACATCTCAGGCATAACGATATCATCTCGACTCATCCGTTAAACATCTCATGTACAACGATATCATCTCGACTCATCCGTTTAACATGTCTCGTATAATCGTATCATCTCGACTAATCCGTTTAACATCTCATGTATAACGATATCATCTCAACTCATACGTTTAACATATGATGTATATCAATACCATCTCGAATCATTATTTAACATCTCAGGCATAACGATATCATCTCGATTCATCCGTTAAACATCTCATGTATAACGATATCATCTCGACTCATTCGTTAAACATCTCATGTATAACGACATCATCTCGACTCATCCGTTTAACATATGATGTATATCAATATCATCTCAACTCATCCATTTAACATCTCATGTATAACGATATCATATCGACTTATCCGTTTAACATGTCTCGTATAACCGTATCATCTCGACTCATCCGTTTAACATCTCATGTATAACGATATCATCTCGACTCATACGTTTAACATATGATGTATATCAATACCATATCGACTCATTCATTTAACATCTCAGGCATAACGATATCATCTCGACTCATCCATTAAACATCTCATGTACAACGATATCATCTCGACTCATCCGTTTAACATGTCTCGAATAATCGTATCATCTCGACTAATCCGTTTAACATCTCATGTATAACGATATCATCTCGACTCATACGTTTAACATATGATGTATATCAATACCATCTCGACTCATTATTTAACATCTCAGGCATAACGATATCATCTCGATTCATCCGTTAAACATCTCATGTATAACGATATCATCTCGACTCATTCGTTAAACATCTCATGTATAACGACATCATCTCGACTCATCCGTTTAACATATGATGTATATCAATATCATCTCAACTCATCCATTTAACATCTCATGTATAACGATATCATATCGACTCATCCATTTAACATCTCATATATAACGATATAATCTCGACTCATCCGTTTAACATGTCTCGTATAACCGTATCATCTCGCCTCATCTGTTTAACATATGATGTATATCAATACCATCTCGACTCATATATTAAACATCTTATGTATAAAGATATCATCTCGACCCATCTGTTTAACATATGATGTATATCAATACTATCTCGACCCATCCGTTTAACATCTCATGTATGACGATATAATCTTGACTCGTCCGTTTAACATCTCATGTATAACGATATCATATTGACTCGTGACATCTTATGTATAACGATATAATATCATATCGACTCCTCCATTTAATATCTCATGTAAAAACCGAATCCTAAACGCTAATTATTTCTTAATGAAACACAAAATAGTTTTTTTTTTAAGAAGAAAAATAACTTAGAGACCACATATGTGGTCGCTAAATGTGGCGCAAAAAATTTTCACCCAAATGTTTTCGTTCCCTCCAATATTTTCTCTATATACCGCCAACAATTTTCACAAAAAATTTAAAACATAGTAAAGTCGCGACCACATATGTGGTCTCAAGATTGCTAGACGACAAATTTCACCCACTATAATCTGTTTATACAATTGAATAAATAAAAAAATAAAAGTAAAAATAGCTTAGAGACCACTTTTGTGGTCGCAACCTTTCACATACCTACCTAACTCCATCAAAAATTATGCTAAGTCTTTATCACAAAAAAAAAAAACTTTCCTTTCTATCTTTCTTGATCTGCAGCCGAAAACCATCAAAAAGAGCACCAAATCCATCACCAAAACCACAAATCAACACCTCCAAAAACCTATTTTACCACCACCTTCAACATCACCACTTACCCATCACCCAAAAATTATGCAAGGCACTTTTTTTTTAGTTTTATTTAATTTTGTTTAAAGGTATGATTCTTTTTTAAGTTTGATTTGTTGATTTTTGTTAATTTTGGTTATTTAATTATAGTTGTTTTTTGTTTTGTTTGTGTTTGGTTAGCATCACTGCCGGACCACCGACCACCGCAGCACCACCTCTTCTCTTCCTTTCGGCCTAGGGGTGTCAAATGGGTCGACCCGACCCGACCGGAACCCGATAAGCTATAAGGACCCATTAAGAAATATGAATTTTTTGAACTAATGCCCGTTTATCATAGTCCATTAGTCACAATTTTTGAACAAATTTTAACCTGCATCCTTAAACTTGATTCTAGTGTATTTGCAAATTTGCATCAGTAGCTTAGTTAGTTTTCTCAATTTTATAACTTGGTGGAACAAGAGCCAAAAAATGACATAACTGCTTACCAAAAAAGATCAGGCCAAATAGTTACTTGTATATACTGTGAACTGTGAAGTGCTTCTTTTTTCTCGTTATATATCAGGCTAAAGGAAATACTTATGTCCTGTTGTTCTTTTTTCTCCCTATATATCATAACTGCTTTTTTTTTTTCTTGTTCTTTTGAACTACACAGAATCAAATGATAGCTATGCAACAAGAAGTCAGAGACAACGTCATCCTATCTTTAACCGATGAAAAAATCATTGATATGGTCATTTCGAGTAACGATCGTGGTCACAATGCGGGTAGAGGAAGGCATGTACCCGACATTGGCTCAAGTCATCACACACGTTTGAGCCAAGATTATATGACCCAGGAGATTTGGAGTGCTGATACAACGAGCTCAAGTGGCTGAAGCTTTAATTAAGGAGGCACGAAACGAGGTTTCAGGTGTTAAAGAAATGTTTACACAGTTTATGACGCACTACAACTCACAGGCAGGTAGTTCTACAAACTTGACCCCGTTTATTCCCCGCCCGCCTATTCCCAACCAGCCTCCTCCCAACCCGCCTACTGACCGCCACCATTCACTTGTTGACATTAACCCTGACCCTAATCTGTACCAATCAACGATGAATCCCGGTGGCTGTTATAGACCAGTTATGGGGAATGATGATGAAGAAAGTGACGATGATGAATAGGGATTTAAGTATGTTATTTGTATTGACATCGTTGTATTATTAGTAATAGCTTAATTAGGATTGTTATTTGCGGATATTATGACTTCGTTTTATTGTTTTGGATTGATAAATGGATAGATGAAGTTGAACACTTTTGTAACATGGTTTTGGGTCATTTAAAGGTTTTGTTTGGGTAGATTTTTTCCCGAAAAAATCTGGAAATGCAGCTACTGCTGCTGCATTTTTTTTTGCATACATGCATATTTCGCAACCACATATGTGGTCGCTAAGTTATTAACAAATATATTATTTAAAAATGTTTATTTAATTATGAAAATGAGTATTTTTCTGATTTACGGAAAAAGAAAAGAAGAAAACCTTGAGACCACATATCTGGTCGCTAGATAATAATGAGTATTATTATTTTTTGTATTTAATTAAAATGTATCTCGATAATTTTTATTATTCAATTTATAATAAATATGTTGCGACCACATATGTGGTAGCTAGTTTGTTTTGACCAACCAACTAAAGTTTAGTTTGAATATTTTGTGGGCCCCTAAAGTGGTCGCTAGATGCATTGTTTTCGTGGTCGCAATGAAACATAGCGACGAGACCATTGCGTCCATCATATCGCGACTATATGTAGTCGCAAAGTGACATAGCGACCACATTTTGGCCATTTGGAGACCACATATGTGGTAGCAGTTGCTGAAATTGTAGTAGTGTAAATTTCATGACTGCTTTAAGTTTCTTATGATCCAAGAGATACCTTTAAATGAAGCTAGTATGATAGGGGCAGCTCGTGAGAGAGATGAGATGAGGATGAGTGTTAACACCTGGACTGAGCGGATGATGGAGGTTTTTAGGCTCAACTGTGATGAGGAGGAAGCTGTGAATGATGTTTATGACTCTCTGCAAGAGGCTCAGGTCATTGAAGCGCGTTTAGTGGAATCCTTTGCAAAAAAAAAATTCACCATCTTTCTCTCTCGGTTGGAGAAGTATGATAAGTGTTAGTGGTATATGGTTGGTTTATTTCGTTTCGCTTGTTTATTTAGATTTGGAACTTTTGTTGTCGTTGTCTTTTGGGTTACTTAACGGCCGTCGTGGCAAGTATCTTGCTACGTGGCGGTTTCGGTAAGTAGTTCGTTCGTGTTGACTAATATTTTGGTTGTTTGAATATAACTATGGGTAGTAAGTTTGTGGCCTTTATTTCGATATTCTCTTGGTTTGATGATTTTGTGGCCTGTTTGTGAGTTTTGCCCTTTTTGTTTTGGAAAAATTTGTTGCTGCTAAAAAAACGTATAGTCTTGTACACTATCACACCAGTGTTTGGCATTTTAAGATCAAAATTACATGGAAACTGTTTGTTAATTACATGAGTGGTAGCAAGACAGCAACCTTCAATTGGGGTGTGTCCCCTAACTGTATCCAGCAAGGAATCACTGGGCATGGGATATTATGTTGTAGCTTTTCAATAGTGTCTGGAACCTGAAAGTGCATGAGAATGTGTATATAGCGTCATTCAGTAGAAGCTTAGGGAAATAGAGTACAAATGAATGTTATACCTTGTGTTTTAATGTGATGTTCAGCTCAGTGGTTACAGCATGCAGATTAGAATTCTTTGAATTAGGGAGGATACCTGTGAGAAACAAAGGAATAACATAAGAAGTGACAATATGTACATTTTAATGTATTGTATGTTTACAGAAAGTTGTAGTTGGAGATGTGGCGTATCTGTCCACGAAGATTTGATATTATTCTTAGGCAGGCGTTCCGAACGTCACTACAATTTCAGCAACTGCTACCACATATGTGGTCTCCAAATGGCCAAAATGTGGTCGCTATGTCACTTTGCGACTACATATAGTCGCGATATGATGGACGCAATGGTCTCGTCACTATGTTTCATTGCGACCACGAAAACAATGCATCTAGCGACCACTTTAGGGGCCCACAAAATATTCAAACTAAAGTTTAGTCAGTTGGTCAAAACAAACTAGTTACCACATATGTGGTCGCAACATATTTATTGTAAATTGAATAATAAAAATTATCGAGATACATTTTAATTAAATACAAAAAATAATAATACTCATTATTATCTAGCGACCAGATATGTGGTCTCAAGGTTTTCTTCTTTTCTTTTTCCGTAAATCAGAAAAATACTCATTTTCATAATTAAATAAACATTTTTAAATAATATATTTGTTATTAACTTAGCGACCACATATGTGGTTGCGAAATATGCATGTATGCAAAAAAAAAAGCAGCAGCAGTAGCTGCATTTCCAGATTTTTTCGAGAAAAAATCTACCCAAACAAAACCTTTAAATGACCCAAAACCATGTTACAAAAGTGTTCAACTTCATCTATCCATTTATCAATCAAAAACAATAAAACGAAGTCATAATATCCGCAAATAACAATCCTAATTAAGCTATTACTAATAATACAACGATGTCAATACAAATAACATACTTAAATCCCTATTCATCATCGTCACTTTCTTCATCATCATTCCCCATAACTGGTCTATAACAGCCACCGGGATTCATCGTTGATTGGTACAGATTAGGGTCAGGGTTAATGTCAACAAGTGAATGGTGGCGGTCAGTAGGCGGGTTGGGAGGAGGCTGGTTGGGAATAGGCGGGCGGGGAATAAACGGGGTCAAGTTTGTAGAACTACCTGCCTGTGAGTTGTAGTGCGTCATAAACTGTGTAAACATTTCTTTAACACCTGAAACCTCGTTTCGTGCCTCCTTAATTAAAGCTTCAGCCACTTGAGCTCGTTGTATCAGCACTCCAAATCTCCTGGGTCATATAATCTTGGCTCAAACGTGTGTGATGACTTGAGCCAATGCCGGGTACATGCCTTCCTCTACCCGCATTGTGACCACGATCGTTACTCGAAATGACCATATCAATGATTTGTTCATCGGTTAAAGGTAGGATGACGTTGTCTCTGACTTCTTGTTGCATAGCTATCATTTGATTCTGTGTAGTTCAAAAGAACAAGAAAAAAAAAGCAGATATGATATATAGGGAGAAAAAAGAACAACAGGACATAAGTATTTCCTTTAGCCTGATATATAACGAGAAAAAAGAAGCACTTCACAGTTCACAGTATATACAAGTAACTATTTGGCCTGATCTTTTTTGGTAAGCAGTTATGTCATTTTTTGGCTCTTTGATGCGTGGTTTTGCAACCTTACAACAGGTTTTACCTCTCGAGGGATCTCAAGAGGCTTACAATCCCACCAAGCAGTGTACCTGACCGATGTAGTATAGTGTAGTGGTAAGTACGGGGGATTGATCGTTCTCCACAGGGAATAGTGTTCGTTAGGTATGAAAGACTACTCTAATAGGTCTAAGGGTTGAGGAAGATTCTTTTTTATGTTTTTATATTTTTTTATGAAAGCAAGTAAAATCTCGGGTTTGAAAGAGTGGGCGGAATTAGTTGCTAGTCAACTAACCCAAATTACTGCGAATGCAAATAAAATAAATAACTGAAAATAAAAAGTTGGTGAAAACTTAAGTGTAGAGAAATGTGTTTACTTAGATTTCCTTACTCCCTAACTATCTTTTACCGGTTGATTAGTGTGTATTAGTTGCGTGGATGACGGGTGTATTCCTTAATACCAATCGTGGGGTGGCGTACGTACTTCCCCAACTCTACAAGCTCCTACTTCACTCCTATGTCGAGCCGGCTAGGAAGCTCCTAACATGGGATCACTAGAATTCGCTTGTGCATTAAATACAACCATAAAAACCTTTAGTACGCATTTGGTTCATGTTTCTTAAGACGTTCAAGCAAGTTACCGAATAGGAAGTTAGCCAGTTTTCTTAAGCCTAACATAGATAAACAATCATCCAATACAACTAATAACACACTAATAACCAATAATCAATAGCTAGGTTTCATTAGATCTAAGCAAACACAAGATAAATCTAGCCTAACATATTAATCAAAAGACAAGAACAAGATAGAATCAAACAACACATAGACATATTGAATGATTAATTGATAATTTATCTTCAATGTAACATGGAAGATCTCAAGGCAAAAAGCCTTGAAAAAGATGCTAAAATCGTCTTAGGGTTTTCTCCCAAAAATTCCACACTAAGTTCCACCCTTATGACAAAGAATTGCAAAACTATATATAGATTTTTACATCTGAAGGCGTCACGTTATGGAGTGTGACGCCGTCACCTCGCCGCTTTTAGGGTTCTCGGGTGACCTTCTTGACGTCGTCCCTCTTTAGCTCTCCAAAATCCGTTCTGGCTTATCAAGGCTTGACGCCGTCAGACCTTGAACGTGACGCCGTCCCTCTTTGAATTAAGCCGTGACGCCCTTGATCAGGTTAAAGCGTGACACCGTCAGAATTCACATGCAATTTTTACTGGCTTATCATGAGTAAATTTCACATCCACCTTTTCTTGCCAAGCCATGACGCCGTCTGGAGTAAATCCTGACGCCGTCAAAGGTAACTTTCAGCCGATTTTTGAGACTTTGCCGTTTTCTTCACTTTTATGCTCCAAAAACGTCCAAAATGCCTCCTTTTCCAGATTTCTCCTCAAAAGTACCTAAAATGACAAAAGGAACGATTTAGGGCAATATTTGATCAAATAAATACGAATTAGGGCTTAAATGACCCCTTAAAAGCGGTACACTTTTCGCTTCATCAAATACCCTTACACTTGAGATTTGCTTGTCCTCAAGCAAATGCGCTTTTATTCTAATCAAAATACAAGTTAGGGGTCATTTAATACTAACATAAAAGTAATTGCAACAAATAATCGTTCCACTTTAATCATAATAAGCACGGAGATTATAAACTAGCACCTCACAAGTAGTGTTTAGATACTCACATCTCTCAAGTGTCATCAAAATAAATCTCATAAATGGAAACGGATAATATCTCTCACTACCTGTCATAGCAAATAGATTACCATAGGCTTGGGAAAGGATCGAAAACCTCCTCCACTAGGCGTAAGCACCAAAGATAAACTATCAAAGAGGGCTTTTAAATGGGTTATAACGTTAGGTGTAGGGAAAAGGAAAACACGGTTTTGTTGGATAAGGGATATTTTACTGGTGGCGAGTTAAAGATCTTGATTAATTACATGTACTATACAATGTTGCTAAGCCAAGACTCGACTCGATCTTAAGCTAGAAACGAAATAACAAAATAACAAAAACATAAAATGAAACGGGATGGTAGTCCGTATGTTTTTTCTATTTTTCTTCATTTTTTTTGTATTTTTCTTGATTTTTCCGTTTTTTTTTTTTTTTTTTTTTTTATTTTTTTTATTTTTTTTTTTGCATACACTCTTGCCCTACCATCCAAAATAATACATCATAGGGGTATTGCATCCCCCTTACACTTGAACTTTTACATAACTTTACAAATAACTATTCTAATGACTCGAATTAAGATAATCGAAAAACTTTGAGTACTTTTAAAATATTTAGCACATATGGGGGTAATAAATGATGTTCTTCCCCATTACTCCATTATACTAGTACTTTACCCATGAGTCCCAATCGTCCCAAAACAATATGTACAAGGATATGACTCGACTTAGCAACCATGTAATCAATTAGATAATTAACTTGGGTTTAAACAAATGTTGTCACAATAATGCACTAAAATTGAGTGCATACAAGGTAGGCTAAGGCGATTTGGGTGTACATTTAAGTGGGGTGTAAACAAATTCTTCCTTTAAGTAAAATGCTTAAAGTTAGAAACGAAAAGATAGGCTCTGAGGGGTGTACTAGGGGTATCGTGTACTAAAAATGAGTACAACGCAAAGGGTGTGGGAGAATTACTTGACCAATGTAGCCAACGTAATTATAACAAAAACACAGGTGTAAAACAATGGGTTAATCCTAATGCCTCTTATCATGTAGTAAATCTAACTACACGAATGTAGTCTCACTTGTGGCCTTGGAATGGTCCTAACGCAAGTTCTAGAATCTAAGTGCTACCGGTACACACATCATAGCACAAATGCTTTTCCTACCAATTCTAGGGGCGAACCTCACATATTTGGGGTGGAAAATTTTTTTAGTGGTACGGTTTTTGTGCTAGTCATATAACTCCTATCCGTGAGACGCTCATTAAGATCAAAGTTTCACTCCTATATGTTGTAAAAAAATTTAAATTTGGCACTAAAATTGCCCTAACAGGTATTTCTCTCAGTTTTATTACTCATCAACTATTAAACAAACAAAAATCAAGCGTAATAGCATTCTCTAAAATCGTATTTTTACCCCCCCCCCCTTACACTTAAGATGAACATTGTCCCCAATGTTCAAATAACAAGATGTAAAAGCAAAAAGTAAAAGAATGAAATCAAATACTCCCCTGATTCGCTCGGTGGATAATGAAGTAACACGGTTAGATCTTCTTCCAAAGTAATGTTGAAGCTCCATGACTAATGCATCGCCATAAGCTTGAAAACATTTCCTTGTCCAAAATAACCTGTTAAACCTGAGAAAACAAACACGAAAACCTGCATAACATCGGCGGGAAAAATCTATATATAAGGATATAATGCTTGTGGAATGATAATTTTGCAGATTCCTGGAGATTATAAGTTGGAGATTTAATAAAAACTTTTTAAAAACAAAACTTTCAAAAATTTCTGAAAATTAAATCTGACGCCGTCAGGTTATAAACCCTGACGCCGTCAGAAATGACCTGACAAAAATTCTCATGTTAAGTTTCCGGAAAATTTTTGGAAAAACCTTTACCTTACTTCCTGGAAATCCTGCAAAACATCATTATGACTCGATACAAGCATTTGACTCATACAAATACTAATATGTATGCTAATTTAATATTATTACGATTCATGTTCATTTGTGTTCTAATAAACCGATTTAGATTTCCCTTACACTTACCTTTTGCAAAATACCTTTATATGTAGTTAAGACGAAGTTAAAAACAAAATAAAGCATTTTCACAAATTAGTTTTGAACATGAATCAATACTAATAAAAATTAAACACACATACGGAAACAAATAAAAAACAAACAAACAAATAAATAAACACAAAAAGCAAATAAATAAACAATCAAATGAGGCTAGCATGCGATAAATAAAATCAATGTAACAAATGTTTTAAGGCAAACAGATGCCTTCCCTAAATTATTACAGACCATATTGTTTCAACACATACAACCAAATATCAAATTGTTCAAACATCAAAACATCAAATCACATCATCACTAGGGTGGGGGACCTTGGCGATAGTCGTAGCCTGGAGGGAGGTGCCCGTAGTACCCATATGGTGGGTAATCCTGCTCACGACTCGGGAAAGGGTCAATCTGCAGATGTGGGTCCAACTGATCACGTGTAGATAGATGCTGCATCTGACGAACCGTGTGATCATACATCCAGTCGAACCTCTCGTCCACCCTGGTCCTCCAAGTATCAACCTGGCCCATCCAGGTCCCCTGGTGAGCCTGCCAATCCCCCCTGCTCATGTGCCGGTAGTAATCAGCTGTACCAGCCTCATAACCCTCATGCTGCTGCTGCTGGGGCTCCTCCTCCTCCTCATCATCCTCATCATCATCATCCTCAGCTCCGGCTGGATGATACCACATAAAGGACCCATCATGCATCTCCATAATCACCTCCATCTGCTTCAGGGACCTCTCCTTCACCGTCCTGCATGCATCACCACTCAAATACCTCATGACCTCGGGCCTGAGGACTCCATAAGATTGGGCCAGCCGGGTGATAAACATCCCACCATAAATCCTGTCTCCTTCCCTCTCCCCAACTCCACCATGCATAAAGCTAGCAACCCAAAACGGGATGTTGCAGTAAACATCATTAGAGTAAATGGTGTACAGGTAGAAGAGATCAGAAGCAGTGACACGGTGGTGAGAGCTGTGACGCCCTGTCAAACTGTAGGTGAGGCATCGATGAGTCAACCGAACCCTAGGATCCCTGATTTGGGATGCCACAGTGGTCGAGGTGTACACCCCATCCCCAATAGTTTGCCAGAACATGGAACACCTAAAATCATTCTTCATCGACTCCCCACGCAGCAACCTATGCATGAACCCTGCTTGAATGGTATCATGCTGATCATACAACCCAAGTCTCCACCCAAACTCAGTAACCGAACACGTCCTTAGCTCACCCCCCAGCCTGAAATAGATCGTGGTACTGCCCACATCGGTCCTTGCCTCAGCCATGTCAAAATGAAAGGTGGCAAAGAATTCACGTACCAATTCCTCATATACCGGCTCCTGAATTTTAAACAGTCTTTCCCACTGAGGGCAGGTAAACCCATCCGTCTGAAAACTTTGGAGAAAGGTCTGCTCAAGACCTTCTCTCCTCAGAAAGCTCCAATCAACCACGGCCCCATTTTCGACCTTGTGTAGTAGCAATTGTGCGTATTTGCTTGTAGCAGCATCGTTGTCAAAGACACCCCAACTGAGGACCGTATCCCCAAAGTTCTCTTGTTGAGATCGGGAAGAACTTCCTCGGCTAGGTCTTTGACGCTTACTCATTATCTGGAACAAAGCAGGGAGGAATAAAAGTGTTAATATGTGAATTAAAGATTTGGTGGCGCATCAGACAGGTCTGACGCCGTCACCCTTTGCTAGGTGACGCCGTCAGATTCGACCAAGTTCAAATCCATAATTACGAGGGAAAAATCAATATTCAAACTTCAGGCTCAATAACCACACACCACTTTTTACAGAAAAATGGGTGATTGGATCATAGGTTATGGTTCAAATTCGTGGCCACCCGATTAGTGAATTGACCCATTTGATTGCTAACAATCACATGCTTTTAATCATTGCTAAAATAACACTAATTAAAGGACATTATGAGTTCTAAGCATGAATCAACCCTAGGGTATCATGAGTAGGGGGCTTTCGAAATTGACAAATCCTATGAGTAATTGAAACGAAAAGAATGAATAAAAATTACTTACCACGTGGAAATTGGTGACGAAAGTCGGTGAATTTGATCCTGGAAATTCGAAGGTGGGGTTGGAGTGGATATGGTTTGTGGGGTTTGTGATGAAAGTGATGGAATTAAAGTTATTATTGCTGTGCAGACGGGGTGACGGCGTCACGTTCAAATTCTGACGCCGTCAGATTAGCGTATTTTACTACTTTGTGCCAGTTTACAAATGAGCCCCTCGTACTTTAAGAGAGCACCTAGTCAGGGTCAATAATCCTGATAGCTAGTCTCGTTAACAAGTTCCTCCTGGGTCAAATGTTTTGTTACTGTCACGGGATGTGGTAAAATGTTGAAAAGGGCCGGTTGACGTCACATTCAGGTTCCGATCTCCGTCACGGCAGGTATTCAGGGAGTGTGAGGAGCTTTTACAGGGGGTTTTCGAAATGAGGATGTGCTTTAATTGAGTTCTTCTCACACCTGGCTTAAAGCCAAAAAATCGTTTCCTAGCCTCATGAAAGTTAGGGAGCGCGAAAACCATGCTTCCCACGAAAATGCTACGATCTTGAGAATTCTTTTTCTCGAGAGAGGATCCAAATAGATAAGAGGGTTTTAAAAGTGAAGGCTCGGGGAGGGGGGTTTCATCATCCCATTCGTTGTATGGTTCATTAGGGACCGGGAGTTTAAAGATCTTCTCGATCTTTTTGTGTGAGGCTTCTTCCCTAATTTTCTCCTTTATTCTCACAATAAACTTTTCTGCTAGTTCCATGAACATATCTTGGGTGTTTTTCAAGTGAGTTTCTAATTCCTTGATACGTCTCTCTTGGTTGTTCACGAAAGTTAGCATTATCCCTTCATATTCATCTTGTCGTGAGGATTGATGAAACGTATGTTTACCAATTGTGTTCACGCACTCATCGGGATTTTCATCAGCCGTAGGTGTCTCAGCTTTCATTAAGCTCTCAACCTGCCTTTTTATGTTTTCGAACAGCTGTTCTTGGGTTGCACTCATGCAATTTAAAATCCCTTCTTCCGAGAACGTTGAGTCATTCCATTCTTCTTCTTCGTACTGTGCTAAGTCCTCAATGACTTCCCAGCACTTATCGACACTGAGCCTGCTCAATCTCCCATTGGCGGCGTAATCTATGGCTCTTCTAGTTTGATGATTGACACCATCATAGAAGATTTGGATTTGTAGCCAAGGATCCATGCCATGGTGAGGGACTTTTCGGAGTAAGTCCTTGAATCGAGTCCATGCCTCGTAGAGGGTTTCGCCTTGACGTTGTTGGAACATCAAGATATCATTCCTTAGCTTGGTGGTTCTTCCCGGTGGGAAAAACTGAGCAAGGAAACGAGTGGTGAGATCATCCCAAGAGGTGATGGATCCTGCGGGTTGACGTTCTAGCCACTGACTAGCTTGGTCCCGCAGAGAGAATTGGAAGAGACGCAATCGGGTCGTCTCTCGAGTGGCAACATCAAGGTCTATAGAATCAACGATTTTGAGAAAGTCCTTGAGATGTTGATTAGGATCTTCGGAACGAAGTCCATGGAATGCGCATCCGCTTTGCACCAACCGGATGGTGTCGGATCGCAAGGGTGTGACATTGGCTCCTTGAGTGAGCTCAATGGTGTTTCGATAGCCATGGTGGCTAGGACGGGAGTACTCTCCTAGAGTACGGGCTCTAGGAGGTGGTGGTTGTTGTGGTGGTGGGTTGTTGGGATTAAGGATATTACCATCTTCCATGATGTCGAATGGTAATGGTTACGAACAAAGAAACGAAGAAAGTAGATAGACTAAAGAAAACATAGAAAAAGAAAATAAAAATCTCACTAGAAAGGAATCTAGTGAGTAGACCTATAAAATAAAAATTCAACCTAAACAATAACTATTCCCCGGCAACGGCGCCAAAAACTTGATGCGTGGTTTTGCAACCTTACAACAGGTTTTACCTCTCGAGGGATCTCAAGAGGCTTACAACCCCACCAGGCAGTGTACCTGACCGATGTAGTATAGTGTAGTGGTAAGTACGGGGGATTGATCATTCTCCACAGGGAATAGTGTTCGTTAGGTATGAAAGACTACTCTAATAGGTCTAAGGGTTGAGGAAGATTCTTTTTTATGTTTTTATATTTTTTTATGAAAGCAAGTAAAATCTCGGGTTTGAAAGAGTGGGCGGAATTAGTTGCTAGTCAACTAACCCAAATTACTACGAATGCAAATAAAATAAATAACTGAAAATAAAAAGTTGGTGAAAACTTAAGTGTAGAGAAATGTGTTTACTTAGATTTCCTTACTCCCTAACTATCTTTTACCGGTTGATTAGTGTGTATTAGTTGCGTGGATGACGGTTGTATTCCTTAATACCAATCGTGGGGTGGCGTACGTACTTCCCCAACTCTACAAGCTCCTACTTCACTCCTATGTCGAGCCGGCTAGGAAGCTCCTAACATGGGATCACTAGAATTCGCTTGAGCATTAAATACAACCATAAAAACCTTTAGTACGCATTTGGTTCATGTTTCTTAAGACGTTCAAGCAAGTTACCGAATAGGAAGTTAGCCAGTTTTCTTAAGCCTAACATAGATAAACAATCATCCAATACAACTAATAACACACTAATAACCAATAATCAATAGCTAGGTTTCATTAGATCTAAGCAAACACAAGATAAATCTAGCCTAACATATTAATCAAAAGACAAGAACAAGATAGAATCAAACAACACATAGACATATTGAATGATTAATTGATAACTTATCTTCAATGTAACATGGAAGATCTCAAGGCAAAAAGCCTTGAAAAAGATGCTAAAATCGTCTTAGGGTTTTCTCCCAAAAATTCCACACTAAGTTCCACCCTTATGACAAAGAATTGCAAAACTATATATAGATTTTTACATCTGACGGCGTCACGTTATGGAGTGTGACGCCGTCACCTCGCCGCTTTTAGGGTTCTCGGGTGACCTTCTTGACGCCATCCCTCTTTAGCTCTCCAAAATCCGTTCTGGCTTATCAAGGCTTGACGCCGTCAGACCTTGAACGTGACGCCGTCCCTCTTTGAATTAAGCCGTGACGCCCTTGATCAGGTTAAAGCGTGACGCCGTCAGAATTCACATGCAATTTTCACTGGCTTATCATGAGTAAATTTCACATCCACCTTTTCTTGCCAAGCCATGACGCCGTCTGGAGTAAATCCTGACGCCGTCAAAGGTAACTTTCAGCCGATTTTTGAGACTTTGCCGTTTTCTTCACTTTTATGCTCCAAAAACGTCCAAAATGCCTCCTTTTCCAGATTTCTCCTCAAAAGTACCTAAAATGACAAAAGGAACGATTTAGGGCAATATTTGATCAAATAAATACGATTTAGGGCTTAAATGACCCCTTAAAAGCGGTACACTTTTCGCTTCATCACTCTTGTTCCACTAAGTTATAAAATTGAGAAAACTAACTAAGCTACTGATGCAAATTTGCAAATACACTAGAATCAAGTTTAAGGATGCAGGTTAAAATTTGTTCAAAAATTGTGACTAATGGACTATGATAAACGGGCATTAGTTCAAAAAATTCATATTTCTTAATGGGTCCTTATAGCTTATCGGGTTCCGGTCGGGTCGGGTCGACCCATTTGACACCCCTAGGCCGAAAGGAAGAGAAGAGGTGGTGCTGCGATGGTCGGTGGTCCGGCAGTGATGCTAACCAAACACAAACAAAACAAAAAACAACTATAATTAAATAACCAAAATTAACAAAAATCAACAAATCAAACTTAAAAAAGAATCATACCTTTAAACAAAATTAAATAAAACTAAAAAAAAAAATGTGCCTTGCATAATTTTTGGGTGATGGGTAAGTGGTGATGTTGAAGGTGGTGGTAAAATAGGTTTTTGGAGGTGTTGATTTGTGGTTTTGGTGATGGATTTGGTGCTCTTTTTGATGGTTTTCGGCTGCAGATCAAGAAAGATAGAAAGGAAAGTTTTTTTTTTGTGATAAAGACTTAGCATAATTTTTGATGGAGTTAGGTAGGTATGTGAAAGGTTGCGACCACCTTTACAGTAAAATTGTGGTCTTCTAAGCCTATTTTTTACTTTTATTGAAAATTGTTGGCGGTATATAGAGAAAATATTGGAGGGAACGAAAACATTTGGGTGAAAATTTTTTGCGCCACATTTAGCGACCACATATGTGGTCTCTAAGTTATTTTTCTTCTTAAAAAAAAAACTATTTTGTGTTTCATTAAGAAATAATTAGCGTTTAGGATTCGGTTTTTACATGAGATATTAAATGGAGGAGTCGATATGATATTATATCGTTATACATAAGATGTCACGAGTCGATATGATATCGTTATACATGAGATGTTAAACGGACGAGTCAAGATTATATCGTCATACATGAGATGTTAAACGGATGGGTCGAGATAGTATTGATATACATCATATGTTAAACAGATGGGTCGAGATGATATCTTTATACATAAGATGTTTAATATATGAGTCGAGATGGTATTGATATACATCATATGTTAAACAGATGAGGCGAGATGATACGGTTATACGAGACATGTTAAACGGATGAGTCGAGATTATATCGTTATATATGAGATGTTAAATGGATGAGTCGATATGATATCGTTATACATGAGATGTTAAATGGATGAGTTGAGATGATATTGATATACATCATATGTTAAACGGATGAGTCGAGATGATGTCGTTATACATGAGATGTTTAACGAATGAGTCGAGATGATATTGTTATACATGAGATGTTTAACGGATGAATCGAGATGATATCGTTATGCCTGAGATGTTAAATAATGAGTCGAGATGGTATTGATATACATCATATGTTAAACGTATGAGTCGAGATGATATCGTTATACATGAGATGTTAAACGGATTAGTCGAGATGATACGATTATTCGAGACATGTTAAACGGATGAGTCGAGATGATATCGTTGTACATGAGATGTTTAACGGATGAGTCGAGATAATATCGTTATGCCTGAGATGTTAAATGAATGAGTCGATATGGTATTGATATACATCATATGTTAAACGTATGAGTCGAGATGATATCGTTATACATGAGATGTTAAACGGATGAGTCGAGATGATACGGTTATACGAGACATGTTAAACGGATAAGTCGATATGATATCGTTATACATGAGATGTTAAATGGATGAGTTGGGATGATATTGATATACATCATATGTTAAACGGATGAGTCGAGATGATGTCGTTATACATGAGATGTTTAACGAATGAGTCGAGATGATATCGTTATACATGAGATGTTTAACGGATGAATCGAGATGATATCGTTATGCATGAGATGTTAAATAATGAGTCGAGATGGTATTGATATACATCATATGTTAAACGTATGAGTCGAGATGATATCGTTATACATGAGATGTTAAACGGATTAGTCGAGATTGTAACACCTAAAATTTATAAAGCATGTAAAATTACCAAAATGCCCCTGCTAGTTTAAATTTTAATTAAAAGCTTATAATGTATCAAATAAATTCCAAACTTCTGACAATGCACATGTTATGATCCCAAATAATTTTCACAACATCATTTAACATTTATACAAGTGGCAAAATGACTAAAATACCCCTATTGGTGCCGAATGGATAAAATCTAGTTTTATTAGAATTTAAAATGTATTAAAAATGTGTAATTATGGAAGATAGGCAATCAAATATTTTCCCAACCAATTTAGCCGAAATCCTGGTCAACCCCCCCTCCTATGACTCGGCACTCACTCTTAAAAACGAATCCACATCTTATTCTCTCAAACCCTAATTTGCCGAATAAAAAGAAAAACACAAAGAAATCCTTTAAGCCTCCATTCGATCCACAAAAATTACCAAGGCATTTTTCTGAGTTCAAACACAATTCAAGGAGTCTTAGAAAAATCGTGTAGAGTTCATTTGTTGCCCGATTCAATTGTGGTGGAATTATTTCTATCGCTAGACCACTTTTAAGGTAATTTCGTTATAAATTCAACCAAGCTTTGTAAAATTCGATTCTTATTTTTCCTGGAGTTCTTATATCATATGTGATCTGCGAAAAATGTGTACAAGGTGATTTGATCCCATTTGGAGTCGTGGTGAATTCTTCCTTTGTCGATTATCCATCCGAGAAGAAATAATTTGTGTGGTCTTGTTCAATCGTTCTAAAAATCTTCTGGTATTTTTCCTAGCCTCTAATGATCGTATATATCCTAAGAAAAATAATAAAAATGATCCATGCATTGTAAATAATTCGTATGAAAATTCATGTGTTATTAAACCCTAGAATCGAAATAATTCAAGAAATCATGCATGCGATTTTTCCAGGCCTAGTGAATAATTTTCGTGGGCTCTATGATCATCAAACAACACTAGGAAAATGCTTATTTGATTTATTGAGGCTTAAAACCATTTTTGGTGAATTATGTTGAAATCGGCTAAAAGGGAAATAAGGACAAAAATACCTAGCGTGGAAACTAGGGTTCAAAACAAATTGGATCTGACTAAAAATGAATATAATTGATGTTGATATGATTGCATAATGATTGGGGTCGGCTAGGGTTTTATTCGGTTAAAAATGATGTTTACCGATTTGTAAATAAATATGAAAGGGTGTGTTTTGTCAATATTAAAACTCATGGACTATTTTTGTCGTGTGCTATAAATCATGTGTGACTTGTAAAAATTATTAAATGGAGGGCCTATATGTAAAATTTGTGAGAAAACGAATTAAGTTGTAATTATGAGTTCGAATTGGAAATTTATTAAATACAAGGACTAAACATGTAATTTCTGAAAAGTTGAGGCCGAATTGTGTTATAAATGATATTCAGGGGCTAATGTGAAAATTTGGATATTTATTGGACTAATGTGTAATTATTATTAATTAATGATTTAAATGTAAATTCTAAGGACTTAATATGTAACTTTATTAAAATAGAGGGACCAAACTTGTAATTTCTAGAAACTTGGGGCTGTTTCTAATAAATAAATATATTCAGGGAATTATGTGTCATTTTGATAACTTAATGGCTTGACATGTAACTATTGGTAATTAAAGGTTGAAATTGTAAGTTTAAGGACTGAATATGTAATTTTGATATCTAGAGGGACTAAATGTGTGAATCATGAATAATTGTGGATACTTTCGTACAACATGATAAAATAAGTGTTCATGGAGTAAATTTGATAAAATAAGGGGCTAATGTGTAATTATGCATGTTTGAAGGTTTAAAATGTAATTTTGGAAGTTCAGGGGTATAAAATGTAAATTATGAAAACCTGAGGACCAAAGGTGTAAATATGATAAAGATACTTTACTTTCAACAAATATTGACCAAATTAAGCTATGTACTAAATATTGCTAAAAGTGGAAACCTTCTAATTATGGAAACTTTCTAAAAGTGGAGACCTACTAAAAAGGGAAAGTTACTTAAAATGGAAAGATGATTAATTAAGAATGATTTGTAATCCCCTTCTACTCCTTTAGGTGTGAAGAAGGAGAGACTTTGAGCTTTCCCCTCATTTCTGTGCTTGTTTCTATATTTGCTTTCGTCATAAGGTACGGATACTCTGCCCTTGTTTCTGTAAGGGTTCCTATACACTATACAGTGATGTTGACTTATGATTCTGTTAAGTTTTCCCCAAACCATTGCTATGAAACCCATTTGTTTATGATCCTTTGCTTATGAACCTTGATCTGTTGAACCTTTGATTTGGACCTTTGACACTAGTTCTGAACCTTTGATATGAACCCTCTGTTATGAACCTATTATGATGAACCTTATGATCTGACACATCTGACATGATATGATATGACTCTTAGTTTGATACCCGAGCCACTTTTCTGTTACCTAGCCAGGAAGGTAACCTGGCCGTGTCTGTGATGCACCACTGGCATGACTCATGTGTGGGTGAGTGATTCCTCACACCGTCCCCATTCTGATTATGATATGCGCATTACTTTGATTATGATTATATATATGTTTCTGGGGGGCGTATGGATTGCAATCCTAGATCTGATCTGTTTAGTGGATTTAACTGTTTATGCTATGATATGATTTGTCTGGTGACTGGTGCTGTGTGCAATACACGCCTTTCACAAACTGTCTAGGAGCTGATCACTCCATTTGATACATGAGGTCACCCCTCATATTATCTGGTTGCCTAAGAGGTATCCCCTCTGCATGTGTATGATTATGAGTATGATATGATATGTTTCTGGGCTCGTGGTAGATGACTATCCTATTCTTTCCTTTTACCCATTTGATTCTGATTTATACTGTATGATATTTCCCAGTGCTTCATTAGGTTTCTGTTTCATTATCTGGTTGTATTATGTATCTGTTCACTGAGCTTTGTAAGCTCAGCCGCACGTTTTCTTTTCCGTGTGCGGCAGGTATCTAGCTGGGAGATGGATTTATGCTTGGGATGAGAGTTAGAGGAGCCTTTACCTTAGATGATGTCCTACCCTAGTCTTACCATTTTAATTCAGCATTTGGATATTGGATCTATTTCGTTATGTATTTCCTTGGAATTATTTCTTCCTTTCATTTGAGACTTATGTATTGGATTCCAGTCGTGTTGACTTGGTTTATTTCATGTTTATGTTTATTTGGCTTCCGCTGTGAATATGTATGTATGCTTTGATTTGTCACCATAATGTGATGCTTCTACCCTTGCCGGGTTGGGGTGTTACAATTATGGTATCAGAGCCCAGGCTGCGACCTGTCGTACATAAGCTTTGGCCTGTGAAACATGTGGACCATAGGATTTGACCCTTAAGTTTTAAGTTTTGACTGGTGAGGCTTTGGGTAGGCATAGGTTTCTGTTTCGTCTTCCATTTCGTGCTTATTTTTCCCTTATGTTTGCTAACTCTTTTCATGATCATTCAGATGGTGAACACTCGCTTTACTCAGTACTCTAATGGGGATGATGGCCCCAACTTTGAAGAGATGATAGCCGGTGCTGTGGCTGCTGCTCTTCCGCGAGTGGTGACTGAGGTCACCAATAATATCAGGAATGGGGCTGGTCCTTCTGGAGGTGGTGGTGGTGGTGATGCTCAACCCACTGCTCCACCCGCTGCTCCTCCGGCTGGTATCCACGTGTGGATCGAGAGGTTTAATAAGCTAAAGCCTCTCACGTTCAGGTCCGCTGTTACTCCCCATGAGGCGGAGGATTGGATTACGCACGTCGAGAAGTTGTTTCGTGTTCTGGGATGTGCTGACGAGTTTAAAACTCGTTTGGCCACATTCAAGCTAGAGGGTGATGCTCAGAATTGGTGGACTGCTCTTGTTCAGGCCAAAGGGGATGATTTTGCTGAGACTTGTTCGTGGGCAGATTTTATTGAGGCGTTTTATAAGTAGTACATTCCTATGGCAGAGCAGCTGAGGTATGAGAGGGAATACGGGTCTATTCGTCAGGGTGATCATGAGTCTTCTGGAGATTTCATGCAGCGTTTCTTACGTCTGGCTAGTTTCGTGGGGCCAGAGGTTACTGGGGATTCGGTTCGTCAGGCTCGTCACTTCAAGTGGGCTCTTAAGAAATGGGTGTTAGACCGGATCGTTAACACTCCATTTGATGATGTGGCTAGTGTTCAGGACGCCGCGCGTAACATCGAGTTGTTGCATGCGGACAGGGTGTCTAATAAGCGTGATAGGGATGGTAACCGGGTAGATTTTCGGGGTCGGCAGGACCAAAGGCAGGATTCTCGGGGTCATGGTCGTCAGGACCAGAGACAGGATCTTCGAGGTCGTCAGGACCATGGGCATGAGCAGCAGGGTCGCCAGGACCGAGGTGGTGATTATAGGCGACAGGATTCCAGGAACCAGGATCGTCGGGATTCTGGTAGGTATGGTAGTGACAGACAGGGTCAGGGTGGTAATAACCGGCGTAGGGATTCTCAGCAGTATCAGCAGTCGGGATCTTCTGGTCAGAGAGGTTCTGTTCAGGCTCTACCTCCTCCTCCTTTGTGTACTACATGTGGGAAACCGCATCCGGGTCCTTGTTACAAAGCTTCTGGTGGTTGTTTCTCTTGTGGATCTACTTCGCACAAAGTCAAGGACTGTCCTAAGAAGAATGTTGGTGAACCTAAAGTTGATACTAGGACCGCTCCTAATTCAGGCCGGGTCTATTCTATGACACGTGACCAGGCAGCTAGCACCTCAGGTACTATTACGGGTTTTCTGTATATTGAAGATCGTATTGTTTTCGTTTTATTTGACACCGGTGCTACGCACTCCATAATATCCACATCACTTGCAAATAAAATAAACGTAAACCCAACTCAATTAATGAACCGAATATCTATTGCTACCCCGATGAAAACTCATGTGATTATTGATGTTGAGTATGTTAATTGCCCTCTCCGTTTCGATGATCGTATTCGTCCTGCGAACCTTCTTCCCATTGATATGGTTGATTTTGATATCATTCTGGGCATGGACTGGTTAGCTGCTCATAAGGCGACCATTGATTGTTATGCTCGTAAGGTGATCTTTGGTGATCTTCACCATCCTGATTATGTTTATTCTGGTTCCCAACCTCTGAAATCTGTAAATATTATTTCGGCTATGAAAGCCCGGACTTTGATTGCGCATGGCTGTCTTGGTTTTCTTGCTTCTATTAAAGATACCTCTGTTGATGTTCCTAGCATTGATAGTATTCGTACTGTGCGCGATTTCGCCGATGTATTTCCGGATGAACTTCCTGGCATTCCTCCTGTCAGGGAAGTCGAGTTTAGCATTGATCTGATTCCGGGTGCTGAACCCATATCTAAAGCTCCTTACCGCATGGCACCGATTGAGTTAAAGGAATTAAAGGAGCAATTGCAAGAACTGTTGGAAAACGGTTTTATTCGTCCGAGCGTATCTCCTTGGGGTGCTCCCGTGTTGTTTGTTAAGAAGAAAGACGGGAGCATGCGTCTTTGTATCGATTATCGAGAGCTTAATCGCATTACGATTCGTAACCGCTATCCTCTTCCCCGCATTGATGATCTATTCGATCAGTTGCAAGGAGCGAGGCATTTCTCTAAAATTGATCTGAGGTCTGGATATCACCAGCTTAGGGTGAGGGAGCAGGATGTTCCCAAAACGGCCTTTCGGACTCGATACGGTCACTATGAATTCTTGGTTATGCCTTTTGGTCTGACCAATGCTCCTGCTGTGTTTATGGACCTCATGAACCGGGTATTCCATGAATTTCTCGATAAGTTCGTCATTGTCTTCATAGATGATATCCTTGTGTACTCTAAAACCGAGGCGGAGCACGAGCAACATCTTAGTGTGGTTCTGGAGATTCTTCGACAGCAGCGATTGTATGCAAAGTTTTCGAAGTGCGAGTTTTGGTTGGATCGAGTGGCTTTCTTGGGTCACATAGTTTCTGCAGACGGCATCACGATGGATCCGGCAAAGGTTGAGGCTATCACAAAATGGCCAAGACCTACGAATGTGACGGAAGTGAGAAGTTTTCTGGGGCTTGCCGGGTATTATCGGAGATTTGTTGAGGGCTTTTCGCGTCTTGCATTGCCTTTAACACAATTGATGAGGAAAGGGGAGAAGTTTATTTGGACTGATGAGCGAGAGAGTAGTTTTGAGGAGTTAAAGAAGCGGTTAGTGTCGGCACCTATCTTAACTCTTCCATCGGGTTCCGGCGGTTTTCAGATTTATAGCGATGCATCGAAGAAAGGTTTAGGATGTGTTTTGATGCAGCATGGTAAGGTTATCGCTTATGCTTCGAGGCAGCTGAAGCCTTATGAGGTGAACTATCCGACGCATGATCTTGAGTTAGCAGCTGTGGTTTTCGCGCTAAAGATTTGGCGTCATTATTTGTATGGGGAGACTTGTGACATTTTCACTGATCATAAGAGTCTTAAATACATCTTCACCCAGAAAGAGTTGAATATGAGGCAGAGGCGTTGGTTGGAGCTTCTGAAAGATTATGATGCTAATATTCAGTATCATCCCGGTAAGGCGAATGTGGTCGCTGATGCTCTGAGTAGGAAATCCGGTATGATCGCGAGTTTGGAGTTTGAGCCTCGTATATTGCATGATTTAGAGCTTCTTGATGTGGAGTTTTGTGTTAGTGGTCATGGCGGTTATTGGGCTAGCCTTACGGTAGAGTCCAATCTGATCTTGCGAATTAAGGAAGCTCAGAAAGAGGATGGTGAGCTGTGGGCTATAGTCCAAAATGTTGAGGACGGCAAGCAATCAGAGTTTAGAGTTGATGATTCCGGTGTAGTATGGTTTGAGGATCGTCTCTGTGTTCCCAACGATCCTGAGCTTAAGGAGGCTGTTCTATCAGAGGCTCATAGTTCCCCTTTCACTATACATCCTGGTTCTACCAAGATGTACCGGGACCTTAAGCAACATTTCTGGTGGAGTGGCATGAAACAGGATGTGGCTTCGTTTGTATCTAAGTGTTTGACTTGCCAGCAGGTTAAGATTGAACACCAGAGAGCTAGTGGGTTGCTTCAACCATTGGAGATTCCGAAGTGGAAGTGGGAGGAAATTTCCATGGATTTTGTGACTGGTTTACCTCTTACTCGTAGGAAGCATGATGCGATTTGGGTGGTCGTCGATCGACTAACCAAGTCTGCTCACTTCCTCCCTATTCGTGTGGATTACAGTGTTAGTAAATTGGCGGACATATTTCAGCAGGAAATCGTTAGGCTTCATGGCATGCCTACGGCCATTATATCAGATAGGGATCCTCGGTTTACGTCACGCTTCTGGAAGGGATTGCATAAGGCATGGGATACGCGCCTTAAGTTCAGTACAGCTTTTCACCCTCAGACGGATGGTCAGTCGGAGAGGACCATTCAGACTTTAGAAGACATGTTGAGGGCATGTGCCTTAGAGTGGACTGGTAGCTGGGACGATTATTTGTGTTTGGTAGAGTTCGCATATAACAACAGTTGGCACGCGAGTATTCGTATGGCACCCTTCGAGATGTTATATGGTCGGAAATGTAGGGCTCCGGTTTGTTGGAATGAGGTTGGTGAACGCATTATTGAGGGACCGGAGTTAGTTCAGATCGCTACTGAGAAAGTGGATGTTGCTAGGGAGAAGTTAAAGGAAGCTAGGGCTCGTCAAAAGAGTTATGCTGACAAGCATAGGCGTGACTTGGAGTTTAGCGTAGGTGATCGGGTATTTCTTAAGGTTTCGCCGTTTCGAGGAGTTAAACGTTTTGGAATTAAGGGCAAGCTCAGTCCTCGATTTATCGGACCGTTTGAGATTTTGGATCGTATCGGAGAAGTTTCGTATCGATTGGCTCTTCCTCCGCAGTTATCACATGTTCACGACGTCTTTCATGTATCTCTTCTGAGGGGATACAATTATCATCCTCTGCATGTGGTGTCTTACCCTTTTGATCAGATCCAGCCAGATATGTCTCTTCCGGAGGATCCGGAAGCTGTTCTTGATCGCCAAGAGCGAGTTATGAGACGTAAAGTCATTCCCTTTGTTAAGATTCTTTGGCGGAATCACCCAGAGCGGGAAGCTACCTGGGAGACCGAGGAGTCTATTCGAGCTAGTTATCCTCACTTTGTTTTCTGAATTCTGGTATGTCTCTATTTTGTTTCCGATTCGTTTCATTCTGATTCTTTGCAAATTTCGGGGACGAAATTTTTCTTTTTAGAGGGGAAGAAGTTGTAACACCTAAAATTTATAAAGCATGTAAAATTACCAAAATGCCCCTGCTAGTTTAAATTTTAATTAAAAGCTTATAATGTATCAAATAAATTCCAAACTTCTGACAATGCACATGTTATGATCCCAAATAATTTTCACAACATCATTTAACATTTATACAAGTGGCAAAATGACTAAAATACCCCTATTGGTGCCGAATGGATAAAATCTAGTTTTATTAGAATTTAAAATGTATTAAAAATGTGTAATTATGGAAGATAGGCAATCAAATATTTTCCCAACCAATTTAGCCGAAATCCTGGTCAACCCCCCCCTCCTATGACTCGGCACTCACTCTTAAAAACCAATCCACATCTTATTCTCTCAAACCCTAATTTGCCGAATAAAAAGAAAAACACAAAGAAATCCTTTAAGCCTCCATTCGATCCACAAAAATTACCAAGGCATTTTTCTGAGTTCAAACACAATTCAAGGAGTCTTAGAAAAATCGTGTAGAGTTCATTTGTTGCCCGATTCAATTGTGGTGGAATTATTTCTATCGCTAGACCACTTTTAAGGTAATTTCGTTATAAATTCAACCAAGCTTTGTAAAATTCGATTCTTATTTTTCCTGGAGTTCTTATATCATATGTGATCTGCGAAAAATGTGTACAAGGTGATTTGATCCCATTTGGAGTCGTGATGAATTCTTCCTTTGTCGATTATCCATCCGAGAAGAAATAATTCGTGTGGTCTTGTTCAATCGTTCTAAAAATCTTCTGGTATTTTTCCTAGCCTCTAATGATCGTATATATCCTAAGAAAAATAATAAAAATGATCCATGCATTGTAAATAATTCGTATGAAAATTCATGTGTTATTAAACCCTAGAATCGAAATAATTCAAGAAATCATGCATGCGATTTTTCCAGGCCTAGTGAATAATTTTCGTGGGCTCTATGATCATCAAACAACACTAGAAAAATGCTTATTTGATTTATTGAGGCTTAAAACCATTTTTGGTGAATTATGTTGAAATCGGCTAAAAGGGAAATAAGGACAAAAATACCTAGCGTGGAAACTAGGGTTCAAAACTAATTGGATCTGACTAAAAATGAATATAATTGATGTTGATATGATTGCATAATGATTGGGGTCGGCTAGGGTTTTATTTGGTTAAAAATGATGTTTACCGATTTGTAAATAAATATGAAAGGGTGTGTTTTGTCAATATTAAAACTCATGGACTATTTTTGTCGTGTGCTATAAATCATGTGTGACTTGTAAAAATTATTAAATGGAGGGCCTATATGTAAAATTTGTGAGAAAACGAATTAAGTTGTAATTATGAGTTCGAATTGGAAATTTATTAAATACAAGGACTAAACATGTAATTTCTGAAAAGTTGAGGCCGAATTGTGTTATAAATGATATTCAGGGGCTAATGTGAAAATTTGGATATTTATTGGACTAATGTGTAATTATTATTAATTAATGATTTAAATGTAAATTCTAAGGACTTAATATGTAACTTTATTAAAATAGAGGGACCAAACTTGTAATTTCTAGAAACTTGGGGCTGTTTCGAATAAATAAATATATTCAGGGAATTATGTGTCATTTTGATAACTTAATGGCTTGACATGTAACTATTGGTAATTAAAGGTTGAAATTGTAAGTTTAAGGACTGAATATGTAATTTTGATATCTAGAGGGACTAAATGTGTGAATCATGAATAATTGTGGATACTTTCGTACAACATGATAAAATAAGTGTTCATGGAGTAAATTTGATAAAATAAGGGGCTAATGTGTAATTATGCATGTTTGAAGGTTTAAAATGTAATTTTGGAAGTTCAGGGGTATAAAATGTAAATTATGAAAACCTGAGGACCAAAGGTGTAAATATGATAAAGATACTTTACTTTCAACAAATATTGACCAAATTAAGCTATGTACTAAATATTGCTAAAAGTGGAAACCTTCTAATTATGGAAACTTTCTAAAAGTGGAGACCTACTAAAAGGGAAAGTTACTTAAAATGGAAAGATGATTAATTAAGAATGATTTGTAATCCCCTTCTACTCCTTTAGGTGTGAAGAAGGAGAGACTTTGAGCTTTCCCCTCATTTCTGTGCTTGTTTCTATATTTGCTTTCGTCATAAGGTACGGATACTCTGCCCTTGTTTCTGTAAGGGTTCCTATACACTATACAGTGATGTTGACTTATGATTCTGTTAAGTTTTCCCCAAACCATTGCTATGAAACCCATTTGTTTATGATCCTTTGCTTATGAACCTTGATCTGTTGAACCTTTGATTTGGACCTTTGACACTAGTTCTGAACCTTTGATATGAACCCTCTGTTATGAACCTATTATGATGAACCTTATGATCTGACACATCTGACATGATATGATATGACTCTTAGTTTGATACCCGAGCCACTTTTCTGTTACCTAGCCAGGAAGGTAACCTGGCCGTGTCTGTGATGCACCACTGGCATGACTCATGTGTGGGTGAGTGATTCCTCACACCGTCCCCATTCTGATTATGATATGCGCATTACTTTGATTATGATTATATATATGTTTCTAGGGGGCGTATGGATTGCAATCCTAGATCTGATCTGTTTAGTGGATTTAACTGTTTATGCTATGATATGATTTGTCTGGTGACTGGTGCTGTGTGCAATACACGCCTTTCACAAACTGTCTGGGAGCTGATCACTCCATTTGATACATGAGGTCACCCCTCATATTATCTGGTTGCCTAAGAGGTATCCCCTCTGCATGTGTATGATTATGAGTATGATATGATATGTTTCTGGGCTCGTGGTAGATGACTATCCTATTCTTTCCTTTTACCCATTTGATTCTGATTTATACTGTATGATATTTCCCAGTGCTTCATTAGGTTTCTGTTTCATTATCTGGTTGTATTATGTATCTGTTCACTGAGCTTTGTAAGCTCAGCCGCACGTTTTCTTTTCCGTGTGCGGCAGGTATCTAGCTGGGAGATGGATTTATGCTTGGGATGAGAGTTAGAGGAGCCTTTACCTTAGATGATGTCCTACCCTAGTCTTACCATTTTAATTCAGCATTTGGATATTGGATCTATTTCGTTATGTATTTCCTTGGAATTATTTCTTCCTTTCATTTGAGACTTATGTATTGGATTCCAGTCGTGTTGACTTGGTTTATTTCATGTTTATGTTTATTTGGCTTCCGCTGTGAATATGTATGTATGCTTTGATTTGTCACCATAATGTGATGCTTTTACCCTTGCCGGGTTGGGGTGTTACAGAGATGATACGATTATACGAGACATGTTAAACGGATGAGTCGAGATGATATCGTTGTACATGAGATGTTTAACGGATGAGTCGAGATGATATCGTTATGCCTGAGATGTTAAATGAATGAGTCGAGATGGTATTGATATACATCATATGTTAAACGTATGAGTCGAGATGATATCGTTATACATGAGATGTTAAACGGATGAGTCGAGATGATACGGTTATACGATACATGTTAAACGGACGAGTCGATATGATATCATTATACATGAGATGTTAAATGGATGAGTTGAGATGATATTGATATACATCATATGTTAAACGGATGAGTCGAGATGATGTCGTTATACATGAGATGTTTAACGAATGAGTCAAGATGATATCGTTATACATGAGATGTTTAACGGATGAATCGAGATGATATCGTTATGCCTGAGATGTTAAATAATGAGTCGAGATGGTATTGATATACATCATATGTTAAACGTATGAGTCGAGATGATATCGTTATACATGAGATGTTAAACGGATTAGTCGAGATGATACGATTATACGAGACATGTTAAAGGGATGAGTCGAGATGATATCGTTGTACATGAGATGTTTAACGGATGAGTCGAGATGATATCGTTATGCCTGAGATGTTAAATGATATCGTTATGCCTGAGAATAAACTCTAGGAGAGGAATCATATATGTGGAATGACAAGCGATGGTGCGAACAATGACTTTCACATAATCATACACTCTAAGAATACAAGGCCTCAAATGAACAGTAAGTTACCAGAATAAAAAGAAAATTGATAAAATCTTTATATTTGGGGAAAATTTGAAACTGGAGGCCAAAAAGCCAAAGCTATTTTTTGTCGGTACGATTGTTGTTGAGAGCATTTCCGTAGGGTAGTACTGGGCCTATAGCTGTCTTGGATCAAAAGTTACACCTGTGTGGAATTCGTGTTTTTTATGCATATGCTATTTTCCCAATGTTTCGTAAATGTCTTGGCCAGATTACCAATCTGCTTCATATCACAAATTCTTCATGTTCTTCATTATTAGTAGCTAGCGCATGGTTTTCTATATCACATTAAGTGAAATTGCCTGTTACTTGCAATCTTGATTGTTAGTTTATTGGTTGTAGCCTTTAAAGGTTATATCTCCTTTTCCCATATGGTTATTAGATAAGATGAGCAGCTCACCATCCACCTATTGAAATATTTGAACTGACTATCTGTTACTTACTGCAGATGTGCCACAAACATGGTGTTATCCATCGAGATCTTAAACCTGAGAACTTTTTGTATGCAAACAAGAAAGAAAATTCAGCCTTAAAGGTTATCGATTTTGGCTTATCTGTTATGTTTAAACTAGGTAAAGACTATCAACCGTGAAAGCTTATTCATTTTTTATTCATTTATATAATGTTGTTATTCCATTGTCTTCCATTTCCACTAAGCAAACTGCTCTTAATCTTCTAAAGGAGAAAGATTTGATGAGATTGTTGGCAGTCCATACTACATGGCTCCTGAGGTCCTGAATCGAAACTATGGTCCTGAGGTAGATGTCTGGAGTGCCGTTGTTATCCCATACATTTTGCTTTATGGTGTCCCACCATTTTAGGCTGGTCAGTTTCAAAATTTTCTTTAACTCGTCAAAACATGTATTCATTATGTTTTCAACTCTTGAAAGTACCATTCACTTGAAATGCAGAAACTGAACAAGGAGTTGCACAAGCAATCATTAGATCCGTTGTGGACTTCAAGAGGGATCCTTGGCCCAAAGTGTCCGATAATGCTAAATACCTTGTCAAGAAGATGCTTAATCCTGACCCTACTATTTGCATCCCTCATATATGTTGTTATAGTTTTTGTTTCTGTTTTTGTTCGGCGAGCATGGGTGGACACAACGATACTCATCATGTATTTCAATGAAATTCCTTTCTTTCAACACGTACACTTTTCAGACTTTTTTTACCACCCTTATTTCGCTATAGAAAAATATAATTAACGATTAATAGTAACTTCCTAACACATTATTTATACACAAATACAACCTTCGTATATATATGTCACATTACTCGAAATTAATTTAGTATGTTTATATCTTTATTTTTTGTCAAACTTACTTTTTTCAACGATAATCACAATTCATGCCCGCCCAGCGGCCGGGCTTATATGCCCGATGGGGCTTATAAGTCATGCCCGCCCGTAAATAGTGTTATAAATGGTACTCTTTTAATGTCAATAAAATATTTTAAATGTACATAAATAACAATAACATAACACTATTTACGTAAATTACAAGTCATGCCCGCCCATCGGGCGGGCTTTGACACTAGTATATATATATATATATATATATATATATATATATGGACGGCATTTTTATAGGTGGGCCCCTCGTAATTTACGGTGATCCCTTAAAAAATTCCATTTTCCTAAAAGTGTATTGTTGTAGTGAATTTCGTAAAATATTTTACCCTTTAAAATATTTTGTATTTAATATTTTTTTTAAATAAAACAAAATACTTAAACATAAAATAAAATAAATTTCATTGTTAAATTAAGTAGCGACCACATATGTTGTCTCTAAACAAGCAAATGTAAAGGCTCTGTATTTCTTTTTACATAATTAAAAGTATTTAACAAAAAATTAAATGATTTTTAGTAAATATATTAATGTAGCGACTACAAATGTGGTCGCGAAGTAATTTACAACTCAAAAATCCTTTTTTTGAAACATTCTTAGATTTTATTTTAGCAAAACAAAGTGGAAACGATATAGCGACCACATATGTGGTCTCGAAATAAGTAGGACCCAGGTTGTATGATTCAACGAAAAATTGCGTTGAAAATGTGGGTCCAATGCCTTATATAGCGACCACATATGTGGTCTCGAAAAAACCCCGACGCAGAAAGTTGAAATTGTAGTAGTGCGTTTTTTCGCTTTTTTTTGGTTCCTTTTTTCGCGTACGGCCTTGCTGGGCTGTTAAATGCTATTTTGTGAGACATAGATGTCGTGTTTTATTGAATTTATGTCTCATAAAATAGCGTCTAACAGCTCAGTAAGATTGTGGTTTTTTTTCCCCCGAAAGGTGCTGCTACTTCTCATGTTTGCAGCCTGCAGACAACACATAATGAAGAATTTGAAATTAGGATGGGGTAAGAGTTGGCAACAATAGGTTCATAATATGATAACTAAGTGGTGTGGTAAAGTCGAACACTTTCAGAAATCTGTTACCGAAGTAATTTTTTTTTTGGGTAAAAATGAAAAAGAAAGACAAATATGTATATAAGGAAGTAGGAGATTTTTGGAATTGAAGTGGTATATTTAGATTTAGGTGTAACTGGAGGTGTATCAACAGATAAAAACGAAACGGTATGTTTTTGTGGTTGTGGTTGTTGTTATTAGTACTTTAATTGTTATTAGATACAAACGGTAAAACTCAAACATATAAATTAGGTAACAAAAACATACCTCATGAAATCACGAGCAATTCCATAAGGCTTGGACTGCGTGCGGTTGCACATGAAGAGCAAACTCACGAATCTGTGGACTACCCTAAAACATAGTCGGATTTAGTATGCGTTTTTGTGGATTGTGCTGTGTGTGTTCCGTTTGGGCGGTTAGTAGAGTATTTATGAGATGTTGGATACGTGCATGCAAAACACGTAGCATGCTGTTGGCTGCATATGGCTGCACCACGTTTGAAGCTAGGCATAATTTATATTCGGTTGTGATTGTTGTTTCTTGGGTAGGTGACAGCAGCAATAGAAACCGATATACAGGGCCGGTGCCGAGGATTTTCGGGCCCTGGACGAGTCATAAAAAAAGGCCCTCATTTTCATTCTTCGTTGGTCACTCTTGCTATTAAAATAATCTAAAATAGGAGTAGGACCACATATACATACATATAATAAATAAATAAATAAAGTTACCTTTGTGATTTGCCCTTTGATTTGACAATTTTGCATTAAGTCGACAAAGACCACAGTGAAATAATTGATTTATTTATTTGTTTTATCCAAAAGATATGTAAGTGGGCTTTTTTTATGTGGGTTAAGTTATATGGTTTGATTTTTTAATGATTGTTAAGATTTGTAATGAGCTTAGTTAAGTACATATACAATTTTTATATATATACATTAAAAAAAAATCGGGCCCCCTAAAAAATGGGGCCCCGGCCGATCGTCCACTTCGCCCTATGCCTAAACCGGCCCTGCCGATATATACGAAGATTAGCGGTGGATTTTTAATAATATTATAGATTAGCGGTTCGCATGTGGGGCAGAAATTAATAATATTATAGATTAGCAGAAAGTGTGGGCTTATTACAGCTCAGTTTGAAGCCCAATGTTTAATATTATTTTAAGTTTTTTTTGGAATCCCGTCGCCCACAAATGTACTATATGGAGAATAAGCATGTTATATAGGAGGATAAGTAATCAATAGGGCTATAAACGAACCGGACAAATATGAATGGAGCCTTGTTCATGTTTGTTCATTTAATTTTAACCAGACAAATAAATGGTCACGAACGCTTAAACGGACGAATTTTCTTGTTCATATTCGTTTATTAAAAAAATGAGTTGTTCATGTTCGTTTATGTTCGTTCATTAAGACACTAAACGAACGCTAAACGAACACAAACGATCGAACATAAATGAACATAGACAAACAAAAATAAACTCTATTAAATTATGCACAATATATTTTTTATAAGTGTTGTTTTGTTTAAATAAACCAATTTTTAAATTATACAATTAAAAGATATGATATACAAATATAAATAAATAAATGAACATAAACGAACGTTAATGAACGCATAATCGGACGTTCACGAACATAAATAAATAGACATGACTTTTGTTCATGTTCGTTCATTTAACTAAACGAACGTAAAATATTGTTCATGTTCGTTCATTTAATAAATAAACGAACATAAACGAACTTTTTACCGAACGGTTCATGAAATGTTAACTGAACGTTCAGTTCTTTTACAGCCCTAGTAATCAAGGTTTATTTGTTAGATCTTGTACTAATTACTGAATTGACAACAAAAATATTTTGAGCACACTCGTGATTAAATTTGAGAATATTTTACCTATGATAGCTCTTAATAGGGCGATATGAGATCTTTATGATTTTATTTATAGCAAATTAAAGTATATATTAAATCCCACTATAAACGACACCGTTTTCCTTTACCGGTTTCCCGCCAAAAGTTTAGCCCGCGTTTGGTAGCCCATCTGCCTTACAAAAAAAGGTTCTTGGCCCACTTTTGTGTTAGGCCTTAACATATTTCATAAAGTTTGCTATAACTTTGCTATATTCCAGCCAACAAACCCTAGATCTAAAAACGCAGCTATTGCTATTCCAGACACCAAACCCTAGATCTAAAAACGAATCAAACCCTACACATACCCACGACGGGATTGCGGTTGTACCCATGGCGAGGAGTTGCTGTCGTTTTACGAAAGCAGCTCTTTGGCGGTTGTTACACTTCGTTTTACGAAAAATGAAGGTGCAGTGTTTCTATTTATTATGAATTTCAGTTCTGATATTGGTGTTTTGACAATAATTTGGGATTTTTGTTAAATCTGAAATTGGGTATGTTGGTGTTTGTTGATTGTGGTATTGAGACGTTTAATGGTATTGAAATTGGGTTCTGAATTTCAGTTCTGATATTGGTGTTTTGATGTTGATTTGGGGTTTTTGTTCGCTTTACATTTTGTGTTTTCATTTAATCTGTAATTGGATTTTGATGTTGGTGTTTGTTGATTGTGGTATTCACACGTTTAATGGTATTGAAATTGGGTTCTGAAATTGGTTTTTGCTGGTATAATGGTATTGACACGTTTAATGTACTTGGATAAGGGGCTGTGATGAGCATGTACGGGTTAGATAAAACTGAGATGCTCCGTACCTTGGCGAGGCAATTTATTACTTTTGCAGCCATGGCGGATGTATCCTCTTTGTCGTATCCCTATCTGAGCCTCCTGTACAACTGTATGGAAACCTCTTGCATCATGGGCTGCTGATGCTTACAATTATTAGGGCTTTTTGTTGATTGTGTTTCAATCAATTTGATGCTTACAATTATTGAGGCTTTTTGTTGACTGTGTTTACCGACTGTGGTATTGCCTTGCCTTGCCTTTGAAAATGAGGCTGAGCTGGGTTTCAATGAGTCGGGTTAAAAGTCAAATTCTCCGTATCTTGGCATGGCAACGTCTCGGCGTTGCAGCCATGCCAGGTGAAACTGATTTTTTTCGTTTCCTACCATATTTGAGCCTACCTTAGAAGGCTTGCTAACCGTACTCATTATGCAGCCGCTACCTGTTTTCAGTTTGTTATTTGCCGAGGTAATCAACATTGTAGTTGCAGGTAACCAATATTGTGGCTGCGGCCATGATGTTTACTATATATATAATGTCCTGTCAACGTAAAACTACAGTATCGAGCCACAAAAACTGTAAGGTACTGTCGGCGCAGCTACCCTAAAACTATAGCGTTGGCCTGAATATTGACTTTTGGCCTTTGGCTTTTTCCCTTCTGTTATTTGCTTTGGTCCTTACATACTCCAACTATTTTGTGTCAGCTGCCCTCAACTTAGAGTGGCTATCATATAATTAGGTAGTGGTGTGGCAAGTACCGGACGTCATAGTATAAATAATAACTAAGCAACCGTACTTAATTTGTAGCCACTACCTGTTTTCAGTTATCTCAGTAGGGCAATGATGATAATTTTATCAACTCAGATATTCTGAACGCATGTTATTTGGCGAGGTAACCAAGATTGTGGTAGCAGCCATGGCATGTATTTAATGTTGATTTTTTTGTTTCCATATCTGAGCCTGTTTCATTATACTTTTGAATTCTACATTCATAGATATGAAACGGTTTCGTATGACGTTCAACATTAGAATCTTTATTTATACGAAATCTTCAAATTGTATATCGATTAATGATGCTCAAAAGGATTCTGTTGAAATGTTGCCAGAAAAGGGAAGCAAAATGTGGATGTGTAAGTTTTTTTATTGTGATTTGTTTATATCTGTATTTTATTCGTACCTATAATCTTTTTACTACATCTCTTATTCGCAGGTTGATGTCGTGTAAATGTGTCGGTCCCAACGCATTCAAGCCTTCGTGCCAATGCCTTTTTGAGAGTATTGCAGCTTGCAGGTCTTACAGGTTGATGCAACAGCCACTTCCCATCTCTGCCTTTATTATTACACCATTCCTTAAAGGTTTGCAAAAATGTTGACGCAGGAATGCCGGCAGCAAACAGTGTACCTTACCCAAACGCTCCCATCCCGACAAGGAGGCGGCAGAGGCAACAACATGGGCTGACACAACTACCAGGCACTACCGCCGCAGGTGCACACGAGGTACTATAACTGTTCGTGTGTTCACTCTCAAGGATATACGTATATGCAACATGTTGTACCTTATGTGCTTTATTATATGTTGTTGATTCAGGCCAAACGCGTGCGGTGGCTTCCCGAGCAGCGGGTTCGGCTGTGCAACACTCTAATGCGTGTCGTATAGGTACACCTTCAGATACTCCAATCTAATTTATTATTTGTTATTTCTTTCCACTTTTATTCTATCTCAACTAACCTCACCTACTTTCTATTTTCTACCCTTCGTAGGCCAATCACATGCACGAAATTCGCAATGAACGGCCTCGCAATGAACGGCCTCAAATGATGCATTGCCTCTTATGTGTCGAAGAGGTTTATTTTCGAACATCATTTCACCTTTCTTTCTGTCATCATCTTTTCACAAATGAGTGGGCTGTACCGGTTACGTAACATGTCAAAAGGGGGCCGGGTCACAACCGGCACAAGCCACTCATTTGTGTAGTAAGAATTTATTTTGATATTAGAATATATACTAAGAATGTAACATACCAATAATTATTGGTTTCTTTTTTTTTTCTCGCTCAGGATATGCTGAGACTTCGGATATTAATAAGAGTTACGCTTTTCAAATGGTAAGTTACTAAATACAATGTTCGTTTGGTTTTTATCTGTTTGACTTATCAGTATTACAAGCTCAGCCTTGAATCGAATTTTCGAGTTTCTGTATTGACATGCGAAGCTTTTATTGTTTTTTTAGGTTATTTACCTGCCTCATGAACATATTTGAACAGTTGGCCTTTGGATCAGGCAGGAAATTGACGCTGTTAAGAGATTAGGTAGGACCTGATATTCGGACATTTGGCCAAGTCGTGCTTCACACTTACCGTTCTGCCTCACAAGGTTTGTTGATTCTATTACCTTTTCATTTTGAAAATTCCTTAATGTGTTTGTGCATATACATATACCAGTATATGATTATGTTATATGGGTCTTTTCGTGTATCTGTCATTTACAAGGTACTCTCGAATATGGAAAGAGCTTACTGAAAGTTTGTTTCATAAAAGAAAGCACAAGCCCCCAATTCTATGGATAAATCTAAGGTAATCTCTCTTTTTTATTTGTAGTATACTGTGAAAAAGACATGTGTTGCGTGATGCCTAGGCATGACAGCAGTTGGTTGTTTACATACAAGTAGCAAGTTTACATTATGCTAATATTACGGTTCTTCTAGGTCTTACATCTCAGAGCACTAAAAGTCAATCAAAGAAGTTACAAAGCCTGTCCTTGCCATTAGCGGATTCACCATTAAAAGGAATGTGACCGTCCACTCATCCTTTTGAAGAGGTATCGTTTTCCTCGCTTTGTGTATATTTATACATCCATTTACAGGAAACCAGTCATTTTGAGTTTTAGTTAACTGATTATGGTTGTGAAATCAGATAATTTGGGATGAAGTGTCCGAGTCGGAAAAGGGACAAGAAGCTTGAACGAGAATGTCTTGAGGTATGCAGGAGAAAAGTTGGCCTGCCAAACAAAAATCGAGCTTAGCTTAGACAAATGATTGCTGATAACGAGGCAGAGTTTCCAGCTATATATTCTGCTATGGGTAAGCGACCCGTTCACATTACGCAGGTAATAAAATACCTAAACCAGCTAATTTATGAAAGTGTTTTTGAATGGATAGTTACTGGAAAGTGTGTTGATGCTAAATTTGAAGTTCATTAGTTTTAATTTTCACTATCGCAGTTGTAACTCCCAATAGTTTTTGTTAGCCTTTGACTCTACTTGAATTGCAAACTTTTTTTAGCGTTGTTAGGATGCTAGCTTTTATAGTGATTATCGTGACATGAAAATTCAAAATCAGAATCATGTCATTGGATTAACATACGAATAAGCTGGCTTCTGTGAACAAATGTCAGTGGATGTGCTCATTGTCATTGAATTGTTCTAATGTTTCTTGCCTTTCCCGTGCAGGTTAAGCGATACAACAACTCTGAAAGGTCATAATAAAAGCTCCTCTGGAATTTAAAGACGAGCATGTAAAGGAAGAAAATATAATGACCAATATCGATTTCAATGATGTTACGTGTTTTGGGATGGAACGGTGGAAGCAAAGTTGAGACCAAATACACCTCAAGAGCTGCTGAGTTCTATCGATAGCTACTTTCAAAAAAAACCTCTAAAAGCGCTGGATGTCGATGAAGCATTGAGTGTATCAGTCGAGGAACAGAATAGCCTGCATTCAGAAGAAGATTCAGAGTCTGATAGAACAATCTTTCTATCAGGTAAACACTTGCAATACGTGGTTCAACATTTCGACTATTCTGTGTTTTGATGTTACTGATGCAGATCCTTTTTGCAGTGACACTGAGAATCCAAATGGCGTTACAAGATTGAAACTCGACAGCATGTGCACTGTTGATTAAAAAATGACAAATGAAGACTCAGAGTGCAATGGTTAGCTTTATAGCCTCTATTATTCAAATAAAATACATTTACATATCGCTCAATCTTTGTAATGTCATCATACCCTTTTATTGGTTTGTTAGGGTCTTCAAATATGGGCCGGGATATCATTCACTTCAAGACCGAGAATCCATTTGAACAGTCAAAGATACAGTTCAGCCAACCATAATGTTGCCATGGAGTTAAATGCAGAGGTCATACAAGAGAATATCTCCACAATTACCGGTACATTAAACAACGATGTCTATATGTACTTTCGTTGTCTATGTCAATTTCCTTAACCATTGTTAACTAAATAGTAAAAATTTGTAAATGCACTTGCTCATATGCAACCCACTTTTGTATTGTAAAGTTTCAATTTTCACTTTTGTTTGCCAATATTTTGTTCATGATTTCTATGGTTATAGGTTTCTTTGATTCGGAATGTGATTCTGATGTTAGCAGGTTGTGGTCAAAGACAGCAAAAAACTTTCGACGTTGTTTTGACAGTTGAATCTCAACCTACCTGCATATTTCACTTCTTACCGATCTCCCTCTGAATTCTGACGAATGTACGAATGTACGAAATGCAACCTACCTGCATATTTCACTTCTTACCGATCTCCATCTTTGAATGCAAAAACTTTACGCTGTCCATCCCCTATTTTAAGGTGATTATATTTATGCTATCCATAATTTTATATCAGCAGACTATCCATGCAGACTACTGAAACTTATTTTAGTGCAGGAAGCACCAGAGTTTTTCTACATTTGATTGACCAAGCTGAGCGTGTCAATACTGGCAAGCCTTTCAAGTTTGGCATCGAAGAACGCCTTCAGTGCCCTTCTGGAAAAGGCTACTAACTGAAGTGAGCTCTTCTCTTAACTGTGTACTTTTGGTTATCCGCAATTTAATCCTCGGTACTTGCTCTTGCAATGATGTTCTCTGCGAAAATTCCACAACGGCTTTACAAGGTTTGTTCTCATATTTATTTGCTACTTTTTACCAAACTTCGACATACAAAAATCCGGTTGTTGGTTTTTAAGGACCTGCATATCCTCAACATGAACTGAATGAGTAGAATTGAAATAGCTGTGCTGAATGATTTTATTGTTGGAGGCTGCATTTAAGTTTATACGAGCCAAGTTTTACATGGTCTTATAATCAAATTTCTCTTATTAATCCATCATATACTCTTTTTGGTTGTATGCTTCCCAGGATTTTAGCTCAGCTACAATCCTTTTCTAATTAGTTTTCTTTACTGTATATAGTTGCAGCTGATGCACCAGCCAACATCACAGATACACAGACGCAAAAACAGCCACTCAAAAAAAATTTGACGGAATAAACAGGCACGCCGGCAACGCGGTGACCATCGCCAATCTTGTAAAATGATTAAATACAAAAAAATAAAAATAAATAAATAAATTAAATAAATAAAATAAAATAAAAAATAAATAAAATAAAAGAAAAAAGAAAATAAGAATTCTTGTTATTACACTATTTTGTATGCGAGTTGTAAAAATAATCATTTCCCTCAAATCCTCACTTAACTTTAAAAATTATATCCTTACTTCAATTTTGAAAAGAAGAAAATAAAAGATCGGGTTCAGATCGTGTAGAAAGTGGAAACAAAATAAAAAGTATAAAAAGTTAATCTAACCATTCAATGCTCACCCAAACCAATCCAACATTACTAAATATATAATGGAGCGTCGAGCTAAAAGCTACAGTGTTGGACTCAGTGTTGGGTTGTGGGCTCCCGCTTTTTCCCTTCCGTGTGTTTTGCCGCTTTTTTTAGCCCGTTTTTAATAGTAATACCTAATAATAATATAATGTGGTACCTACCTCATTTATTCTTGCATCTTCTGGTGTCTTCTAGCGAAACCCTACTTGACTGCTGATATTGTTTACTTATGGATCGGTTATGCTACTTGACTGCCGATATTGTTTACCTACGGATCGGTTATGGTAACTGTTCTTTTAGATGTCTTTTGCTTATGTAGCTGTTTTTTGTGGTACTTTCTGTTTTTTGTGGTAGCTTATTTGTTCATTTTTTGCTTATGTACCTGCTTTTTTGTGGTAATCTGCCGATATTTTGTTTGTTTATGGTTTATGATTTAGATCTATATTATGTATCCGTTTTTAGGTCTGATATTGGGATTTTAGATCTATAGATGTTTTTATGGTTTATGATTTAGATCTATACTAAGTATATAATGGACCGTCGAGCTAAAACCTACAGTGTTGGACTCAGTGCTTATGTAGCTGTTTTTTGTGGTACTTGCTGTTTTTTGTGGGTTAAAAAATTGTAATATTTCTTGATTTGTCGGATGGTCTATGATTTATATGTGGATGTTGGCTTTGCGTATTTTCTTTTTTTTATGCATCTGTTTTTTGATGTCATGTTGGGTTGTTTTGTGTGGGTAAAAAAGTTATGTTGATATTGGTTTGTGTTACTCTTTTATTTGGTTTAGTTTATAATTTGTTTGTGTATGTTTATGCAGTTACTCTCTGATATTGTGATGCATTTGTTGAGTCACTTGATATGTCACCTATACCTGTTATTAGTGGAAAAAGCAGATATGAGTGCCATATCAAGTGGTGTAACCAACGTTTCATATTTTTCTAGGTGATTCAATTTACTTATTGGCCTTTTGCTTCTGTGTTGGTTGCACGGTTGCCTTGCAAAGGTATTGGCGACGCAATTCTTGAATGTCATAGTATAAATACTGACTATGTAACTGGATCCGTTTTGCAACAGCCTTCAACTTAGAGTGGCTATTATATAATTAGGTAGTGGTGTGGCAACTACCGGACGGCATAGTATAAACAATAACTAAGCAACCGGGCTTATTTTGCAGCCACTACCTCTTTTCAATTGTCTCTGTACAGCGATCATGATAATTTTGTCAACTTACAATTTCTGAACGCATGTTACTTGGCGAGGTAACCAGGATTGTGGTTGCAGCCATGGCGTGTGTTTAGTGTTCCTTGCAAAGGTATTGGCGACGCAATTCTTGAATGTCATAGTATAAATACTGACTATGTAACTGGATCCGTTTTGCAACTGCCCTCAACTTAGAGTGGCTATTATATAATTAGGTAGTGGCGTGGCAACTACTGGACGGCATAGTATAAACAATAACTAAGCAACCGGACTTATTTTGCAGCCACTACCTCTTTTCAGTTGTCTCTGTACAGCGATCATGATAATTTTGTCAGCTTACATTTTCTGAACGCATGTTACTTGGCGAGGTAACCAGGATTGTGGTTGCAGCCATGGCGTGTGTTTAGTGTTGATTTTTTTTCCTGTATCTGAACCTATCTATGATACCTACTTTACGTATGTCTTCTGTGTGCTTTTCTCGGTATCTGTGCAGATCTTCTTTGTAAACTTTCATTGGTTGCTGTAGAAATGTCGTGATGTTTCATATCAAATAGTGAACTCGCACAAATGTTTGCACAATAGGCTGTGATGAATCTATGAGTCTGATTAAAGAAGTGAATCCCTGGCTCTTGGCAGGGCAAGCTTTTAGATTTGCAACCGTGCCAGGTGTATTTACTTCTTGCGATCACTTATTAATATCAATCCAATGATATAAAATTCAGAACTTCTTCACAGATCTGAGCTAAAATGTTTGAGTTTTTCGCTTATTGGTTATGATAGGCTTCTTCACAGATCTGAGAAAAAATGTTTGAGTTTGTCGCTTATTGGTTATGATAGGCTATGATGAATCTGTCATTCTGATTAAAGAGGTGAATTCCTGGCTCTTGGCAGGGCAAGCTTTTAGCTTTGCAGCCGTCCCAGGTGTATTTATTTCTTGCGATCACTTATTAATATCAATCCAATGATATAAAATTCTGAGTTTCTCCACAGATCTGAGCCCAGTTTATGATGCTTTAGCAGTGTAGTTTTTAGCTGATGCTGCATTATATAATAGATAATAGATGATAGTTTCATGTTTTCTGAATTCCACATTCATTGATTCAAAACGGTTTACTATGATCCGTGACTGTTATGGTTATACATTCAAGACAGACAAACTATAAGTGTCGGAAAACATCAACCAAAAAACTACAGTGTTGGACTCAGTATTGGGTTGTGGCCTCCTGCTTTTTCCCTTCCGTTTGTTTTGCCGCTTTTTTTAGCCCGTTTTTAATACCTAACTAATTATAGAATGCACTTGATGCGGTACTTGCGTTACTTATTCTTGCATCTTCTGGCGAAACCCTACTTGACTGCCGATATTGTTTAGTTACAGATCGGTTATGATAGCTGCTTTTTTAGATGTAGCTTTTTTTTATAATTAGTTAGCGGCGTGGCAACTACCGGACGGCATAGTATAAACAATAACTAAGCAACCGGGCTTATTTTGTAGCCACTACCTATTTTCAGTTGTCTTTGTACAGCGATCCTGATAATTTTGTCAACTTACATTTTCTGAACGCATGTTACTTGGCGAGGTAACCAGGATTGTGGTTGCAGCCATGCCGTGTCTTAAGTGTTGATCTTTTCTTTGTACCTGGGCCTGTCTATGATACCTACTTTAGCCCATTTTCTATAGCTAACAAATAATAGAATGCACTGGAGACTTATACGTGTGTCTTCTGTGTGCTTTTCTCGGTATCTGCGCAGATTTTCTTCGTGAACTTTCATCGGTTGCTGTAGAAATGTCGTGATGTTTCATATCAAATAGTGAACTCGCACAAATGTTTGCACAATAGGCTGTGATGAATCTGTGAGTCTGGTTAAAGAAGTTAATCCCTAGCTCTTGGCAGGGCAAGCTTTTAGATTTGCAACCGTGCCAGGTGTATTTACTTCTTACGATCACTTATTAATATCAATCCAATGATATAAAATGCAGAACTTCTTCACAGATCTGAGCTAAAATGTTTGAGTTTGTCGTTTATTGGTTATGATAGGCTGTCATGAATCTGTCACTCTGATTAAAGAAGTGAATCCGTGGCTCTTGGCAAGCCAATCTTTTAGATTTGCAGCCGTGCCAGGTGTATTTACTTCTTGCAATCAGTTATTAATATCAATCCAATGATATCAAATTTTGAACTTCTCCACAGATCCAAGATGGATAACATGCTTTATTAACAGAACGACACCATTTAGTCAGTTTACGTGACTGTTATAGTTAGACATTCAAGACAGAGAAACTATAGGTGTCGGAAAGCAAAGGGAGTAAACCTAAACGTTGTAACAAAAATAGACAGAATATCAGTGATGGATGTATGGCAACCAATCACGGTTACTGCAGATATGCAGCTATTCCCGATTTCGTATGGTGTGTACATCCATCATTGATACTTTGTTGTTGTTTTTTGTGCTACACAACTTTTGACACTGAACTGTCTCACTACATATAATTGCCTCCTTTCAACTACTACTGTATTTACATGGTATTTACACTCACCATTCATACTTTTTAAGTGTTTTCGTAGTAACTTTCTTCATATAGATAATTTATTTATATTTTTTTATTGTTCAGGTTTGTGTTCTTACATACGCCAATGACCAGAAGTTAAGCATCGGTTAAATTTTGCAACCTGTTTTTATATTTACTGTATTCATGTACATAATTTAATGATCTTTTTGTATTCTTCAGGTTACCTGCTGCATTTACGCGCCTGTTCTCTATGGTTTACGTGCTGATATTTCATGTGTAAGAGTATACTCGCAAAAAGTAATGTGACCATAGACAGCTACTTACGTTGAACTTTGCTTTGCCCCGGTTTCAATACCTAATAGAATGCACTATATATATATATATATATATATATATATATATATATATATATATATATATATATATATATATATATATATAAAACATGTAAAATACATAAATACATACACACTTTTTTTTGGGTGCATATCTTTGTTATTCATTATTCTATTAAAAGGTTTAGACTAACACATTATATATATACCACACACACACACACACACACACACACACAATAAATATATATATATATATATATATATATATATATATATATATATATATATATATATATATATATATATATATATATATATATATATATATGCAGTTTTTTTTTCAACGGTAACGGGACGGCTGCCCTTGAACCTCAGAGCCTAATAGCGTTAGGATGTGCTCAGGGAACAGCGACCGTGCGTCTGGGAACCACGGGGGAGGGAAAACCCCCAACTAAGCAGCCCGTAGGCACTACACTTAATTGGAAGAAAACCATGCCCCCTCCAGGATTCGAACCTGCGTCAACAGGAACAACCCCTTCATTGAAGGACTTGGGATACCAACTGAGCTAGGCTCCGTTGACATATATATGCAGTTAGTTTAAACTTTTTACTAGAAGAATTAATAACAAAGATATGTACCCAAAAAAAAGTGTGCATCTATTTAATACATGTTATATATAACAAAAGCCGGTCGCTGATAATTGAGTGCAATTTTAGGAGATCAGTGCGAAGCGAAATAGTATAGTCTTAGAAATGATTTGGTGCATATCACTTCTTTACACTATGCTATTTCGCTTCTCACTGATCTTCTAAAATTCAACCTTATTGTTGACCATGACTTTTGCTCGAGGGAATGCACATCTGTGGTTGCTGTTATCTTTAAATGCATACGACATATTTACAAGTATGTACATTTTGCCCAGTTCAACAGCATGTTACAATGGTCGATTTCATAGTTTTTACGTTGACGCTCCATTATATAATAGATAATTGTCAACACATTCTGCTGTTTACACTCGGGTAAGTTCATGGCCGATAGATTTTCATTTGTCTATTTACCTGTTTGTATTGCGTGATAATCGACATGCAACCTAGGCCAATACCAAGCCTGGAAAACAGGTTTTCTAAGGTTCATTAGGATCAGAAGTCCGACAAGATGGAAGAATACCAAGTGCGTTTCCTCCTATCTCTTGCTTCAAACACTAATTTTTTCTGAATACAAGTTATTGTTTTTTGTGACTTTCTAAAATCCCTTTTTCTGAATGGTTTGCAGCCACATTGTTTAGGCGATGATGATGACTTTGTACATTCCCATTTTTCCAGCTACGCGTTCGTTGGCGGGGCAACCACGCTTTGGGTTGCAGCCACGCCGTGCATTTAATGCTGATTACATTCGTACATATCTGAGCCTTACTGACATCAAAACGTGTAGCCCCTCGCTCAAGTACGGCTGCTGATCTGAGGTATGTTGAATTCATTTATCTGAGGGTAACCATTCGTTGTCATCCAATCATTTACTAATATTCTTTATTTCATCTTTCCATGTTTCAAACATATTGTTCGCTGCGGCTGTTTGTCAAAGGAGCTGTCTGATGTTATGTTTCTTTTCAAACCCACTTTGAACAAAGCAATATAGCGGCAGTTACAACTACCAAAAAGCAGTGGAAGTATCCAGACGGTAGGTATATTTATCAGAAAACTGAACCAGGTTAAAAGAAAAATAACAGTTAATACGCATCATGATTTATCATCGTTTTTCGCTCCAGGAATAGTAGCAACTACTAATATGTGATCTTTTTCTATTTGCAGATATTAACATTTGATCCCACGCGCCAATCATAGATAATTTTTTTCGCATATTCATAACTGTAGTGGCACAAATGGTTCTGGTCAAGAATATGGTTCAATTCGGAAAGAGGGATGAGAAGCCGAAGAGAATGCTGTGACAAGTAATTTGATCCAAATTTCTTCTTCGCAGGATCCTCTTCCGTTTCCCATAAAAAACAGGCTTTCAGAGACTGAAAAATCAGTCTCCGATACCACCATGATCAGTTACGGATGGTCTATCAAGGACTGATTTTGCTAGTCACTAATCAGTGATAGAAGCTTAGTTACGGAAAGTGACGTTATCAACTGAAATTCAGTCCTTGTTGTATCGAACCACCAAAGATCAGTCTCCAAAATAAAAAAGTCAGTCCTTATTTCGATGGGTTGGTATCATGTTATTTCAGTCCCCAATGCATATTATCGGCGACTGAAAAGTCAGTCGCCAATACTATGTTAGATCAGTTACTAACACATGGATTTAGGGACTGAAAATTAGTCCATAAACATTCTTTATAGTCCCTAATACGTTTCGTTGTTTTGTAGATTACCGTACCAAATCAGTCTCTGATAATAAGATTTAAAAACTGATTAGTCTCCGATGAAAGGCTTTAAAGACTGATTGTTAGTCACAAAAAACAGATGAATTAGTCCTTAATTTGTTTTTCTAGTGACTAAAAATTAGTTTCAAAATATATGTTAATCGATACAAAATAACATTCAAATCAGTCTCCAATATGATGGCGCCGTTCCATTATATTTATATTATAAACTAAAAATTAGTGGCAAATACAATTTAATTCAGTCCCCATTCACAATGCATATATGACCCCTTACAATAGTATATAAAACTCAAAACCATAAACAATAATAATAAATAATAATAATATTTCTTTAAAGCATAATAATCACCAATCCAAATAACAAGAGTTTACAATTCAATATGTTTAAAAATAAAATCAAATTCAATAGAAATAAATTTGAACGTCCTATATATCACTATCGGTGAATGGATCATCGTTAGCATCACCGTTACCATCACCCGAGTTTTTTCCAACTCCCAATAGTTGCACAAATGATTCCAGTTATCTGGGTGACAATCTCGATGATTCCGACAAGTTTCATCACAACACCAGGATGATACAAAGGGACAACTAATTGTCCCATACTTGATGCTTCACCATCATATTGGTAATCTGCAACCTATGTCTGAGCTGCTCGACCAGGATACCAGTTTCCCACATTTTTCTCTCACCCAACAAAACAATAATTATCCTTAAGACATGACCACCTGTAAGCCTCAAGTCTGTTATCACGTATGTCTGATACACATAAGTGATCTGTCAAAAAAAGATAGCACCCATTGTCTTCTGGATCCCCACTTGCCCAGCTTTCCCAAAACTGAACCAAACCTGATTTTCCTTTGAAATCAAAATTATCGAAAACTAGTTTGACTCTAGGGTCGATTTTAACATCACAAGTTGAAATATGATGAACTCAAATAAGTACATTTTATTATCACCATTTATCCTATTTATTTGACTTGTTTTATTATATTATATATGAGAATTGATACGTTAATGTTTACTTTTGTAATTCTCAGGTAAAAACAAGTATTATGTGAAACTTGGCGATTTTGGACTAATTATGGAGCAAAATAAGCAAGATGTTAAGAGTCTACTGAAATGTACAAGATCAAGATCATTCTGCTCCAGATACGCCGCAACATACTTCTTACATACGGCGTATCACTATCAAGATTTCACAAGTTACAATCCAAGACAGCAAAGGACATGCGCCGCATAGAGAAATGGAGTTACGCCGCATCTTAAGGCGGCGTACGAATATTCCTGAATATATTAATCTTGGACCCCACGCGAAGTTAAGTCAATGCGCCGCATCTACTTATCCTATGCGCCGCATCTAACCCTCAGACAGAAACTATAAATACCCCAAAGTTAGACGAATTTTGTGTGCAAGATACCATACGTACGAGTACCAAACCAGAGACGAAATCAGACGTATTAGCAGCACAAGGCACACCCTGAACGAAGATACAAGAGCTGTAAGAAGGTCCTTCATGTATTCAATTCATTAAGTAGTTTTGTTTTATTGTATTAGTACACTTTAATTCATCAGGATTGATGGGCTGATGTCATGTGACTACGGAATATCATGCGCACCCCTTAAAATTGCTTTCCCATTAATTAAAGTTTATATGTTGATGTCTTTGGTGACTTTTATTAGTGCATTGATAACCTCTGTGTCTAGCTGAGCATTGCTTGGGTCACCATGCCCCTTCCTCGCCTATTTATTCTATCGTTTCTAGGATAGTGGGATAGACATAAGTGATCATTAAGGGTTTACTCGCCGATAAGATTAGAGCCAACGAGAAAGGGTTAATTATATACACTTCATATAAAACTAGCAATAAAACAAGTGACAAGCTACTTAATTATCAGGACAGGTCTTCTTATTGTCTCAAGTATCTATCTGTGTACGTGTGTGCTAATCGCTGATTCGTGCTCATTAGTTTAGTTTACTATTTAATCATAACCAAACCGTGCCAGTCTCTCAGGCTGAACCCCCTTGCGTTAGATTAGGTTGTATAGCTAACTTAGGATATTAAATTACTGATTAGAATAACTAGATAATACGTTCCACTCTTAGTGATCGACACTCTACTTACCATTATATTCATTCTGACCGGGTACACTGCTCGTTAAGTGTGTGTGTGTGTGTGTTATTGATAAGTCGGCTAAATATAAATTTAAAACTTGAGTAGGCATTAATACTGGTAAACCGCAACGACACATCACGCGCGCATCAAGTTTTTGGCGCCGTTGCCGGGGAGTGAATTGTTATTATCTGTTAATTTGATTAATATTTTAATTAGGTTTTTCTTTTTTAATTTTTAGATTCTAACCGCTAACCCTGTTATATATTAGATAAATTGCATTCATTGTATAGTTTGCATATTTTCTGTTTTTGTGTGTTTTTGTTTTCTGTAATTTTTGTTTCTTTTTGTTTGATTTTATTTTTGTTTGTTTTTATTTCTTGTATTTTTCTGCATTCTGCTATCGTTGTACTGTGCTAATACAAACGATATGGCGCATCTGTTTTCACAGATACGGCGTATTGCGTTTAATTTTTATAAAATACAATGCGTTTAATAAATTCGAGTACGACGCATCTTTCCTCAAGATACGGCGTATTCTGTTTTTAATAAGAATTTTTTCTAAACCCTAACGCCATACGACGCATCTGTTTTAACAGATACGGCGTATTATCTATTTAAATTAAAAACAATTTTTCGAATTAATTAAACAAAAGCGACGCATCGATTTTTATCGATACGGCGCATCTTCTAAATAAAAAATCTTGTATTTTGAAACATAACGAAAATACGGCGCATTAGCTTTTGTTAATACGACGCATTTAATTTTAATAAATATAATCGATTTTTGATAATTTAAACCTGATACGGCGCATTCTAAAATTATAAGCGGCGTATCTGTTTTCTGAATAAAAGTCTGATTAAATTTTAACATAATACGATACGGCGTATCCAACTTTCTGGATACGGCGCATCATTTGCAGATATCAGCAACTTTTATTTTTCTTATCTTCGAACGGAAAATATTCTAACCCTTATACTAGGAAGTTTTTACTTTGAAATCTACCTGTTTTAATTTTCAGGAAGAATGTTCGATATTTTCCCCAATTGGTTCGGAAGACCCCAAAGAAACCCTACCATGGAGGAGTTTGCACTACTAATCGCTCAAGAAAATGAAAAAGAACATCATGAAGCAAGAAACTTTATTAATGAATTCAAAGGCAGTCATGAGCTGTTACTAAAGGAACAAAATAACATGATTAATGGATTGGCAATTGAAGTGCACCAATTGTCAACGGTGCTTAACAAGATTCTTTTGGTAAAACACGATTTGAAAGGGATTACAACTAGAGGCGGAAAGTCAACCTTTCAAATCAGAGAGACACCCGAGGATAACAGCACAAACAAGATATCCCCTGAATCTATATCATCTGAGCAGGAGCAACCAAAAGAGACTAATCCAGAACCTGTGATTAGAGAAGAACCTTCTGTTGAACTTAAATGATCAACACTACCTTTTCCACATAGGGTAAGAAAGGAGAAAGAAGATGCCTATCAAAGGAAGTTCCTGGAAAATCTCAAGCAGCTGCAGCTAAGCATACCATTATTGGAAGCCCTAGCGCAAATGCCAAAATATGATAAATATCTGTAGAGCTTGCTTACAAACAAGTCCAAACTTGAAGAGGCTTGCACTGTAACAATGGGGTAAAGAAGCTCAGCAGCATTGCTCAACAAACTTCCATCTAAGGAGAAAGATCCAGGGAGTTTCACTATTCCTTGTCAAATTAAAAATTTACATATTGGAAATGCTTTAGCCGACCTAGGAGCTAGTATAAGTCTTATGCCCTCTTCTATGTATGAAAAATTAGGCATTGGTGAACCAAAACCTACTAGGATGTGCTTAGAGCTAGCTGATAGGTCCATACAATACCCATTAGGAATAGCTGAAAATATATGAATAAAAGTTGATAAATTTGAACTACCTATTGACTTAATTATCCTCGATATGCCCAAAAATTCTAAAACTCCTATAATATTAGGACGACCATTTTTAGCCACTGCTAGGGCCATGATTGATGTTTTTAATAAAAAGATAACTCTTACCATAGGAAAAGATGAGGTTGAATTTAATATGGAACAATCTATGAGTAAAACTAATTCTGAAGACGATGAATGCTATAATATCGATGTTTCTGATGACACGATTAATCAATTTACTCAGAAATTGTTAAAAAGTAATTTACTTGATTCTTTTCTGCTTAAAAATTTAGAAAACACAATTGCTATAGAAGATCAAGTTGATGAAAATACTATTGATAATTATTTCGTTGTTGATTCCGCTGTTTGTAACGCCATACGGCGCATCGGAAATATCGATGCGGCGCATTTATCTGATGACAGCAACGACGTAATAAAAGAACAAGTTTATTCCGCTAGTGCTAATGAAATTGATGATGTTAAACCTGTGCTTAAGGATCTCCCTTCTACTTTGGAATATGCCTATTTAAATGGGAACACTAATTCGCCCGTTACTATTGCATCTGACTTAACGCCAAAAGAAAAAGAATCCCTTTTGCAGGTACTATATAAACGAAGAGGAGCATTAGCGTGGAGTATGTCTGATATTAAGGGAATTAGCCCGTCATTCTGTACACATAAAATCCTCATGGAAGATGAATTCAAACCAACTATCCAACCCCAAAGGCGTTTGAATCCAAAAGTCCAGGACGTGGTGAAAAATGAAATTGTGAAATTACTTGACTCTGGACTTATCTACCCAATTTCCGACAGCTCGTGGGTCAGTCCTATCCACGTTGTACCAAAAAAGGGAGGAATGACGGTAGTACTCAATGACGACAATGAGCTAATCCCTTCAAGAACTGTTACTGGATGGAGAGTTTGCATCGACTACCGCAAACTCAATGATGCTACGCGAAAAGATCACTTCCCTCTTCCATTTATTGATCAAATGTTAGAAAGACTATCAGGACATGATTATTATTGTTTCTTAGATGGTTTTTCAGGTTTCTTCCAAATACCCATTGCCCCCGAGGATCAAGAGAAGGCGACTTTCACCTGCCCTTATGGAACCTTCGCCTATAGGAGAATGCTGTTCGGACTATGCAACGCCCCTGCTACTTTCCAACGTTGTATGACGGCTATCTTCCATGATATGGTAGAAGACTTTATGGAAGTCTTCATGGACGACTTCTCGGTGTTCGGTAACTCATTTAGTGATTGTCTCTTTAAACTTGATAAAATGCTTGCTAGGTGTGAAGAAACTAACCTTGTTCTTAATTGGGAAAAATATCATTTTATGGTTAGAGAGGGAATTGTGTTAGGACATAAGATTTCTGGGAAAGGTATAGAAGTCGACAAAGCTAAAATTGATGTAATTGCCAAACAACCTTACCCCACTAATGTAAAAGGTGTTAGAAGTTTTTTAGGGCATGCTGGATTTTATCGTAGGTTCATAAAGGATTTTTCAATGATATCTAGGCCTATGACCCAATTATTACTAAAAGATGCGAAGTTTGATTTTTCTGAAGATTGCAAAAAGGCATTTAATATACTTAAAGAAAAACTAACTACTGCACCTATTATAATTTCGCCGGATTGGAATCTGCCTTTTGAACTAAAGTGTGATGCTAGTGATTATGCTGTTGGAGCTGTACTTGGCCAAAAGATAGAAAAGAAATTTAAGCCAATTTATTATGCTAGCAAAACATTAAATAATGCCCAAGAACATTACACCACCACGGAAAAAGAACTTTTAGCAGTAGTTTTTGCATTCGATAAATTTAGGTCATATCTTATATTGTCAAAAACTATGGTTTACACTGACCATTCTGCTTTGAAGTATTTGTTCAATAAACAGGATGCCAAGCCAAGGCTTATTAGGTGGGTTTTATTGCTCCAAGGATTCGATATTGAAATTAAAGATAAAAAGGGTGCAGAGAATCTAGCTGCTGACCACTTATCTAGACTTGAAAACCCTAATATGGAGGTGCTTGATGAAAGGGAAATCGCTGATGACTTTCATGATGAACACCTTATGATGGTAAGAATTAAGAGCAATAATAATAGACCATGGTATGCCGACTATATAAACTTTATTGTTGCAAATGAAATTCCAAAAGGGCTAACATCTGACGAGAAAAGAAGGTTTCGAAATCGCGCTAGTGAGTATATTTGGGATGAACCTTATGCCTTTAAATTATACCCTGACAATAGTATACGAAGATGCGTAGATGGTGAGGATATCCCAGCAATATTGGCACATTGCCATTCGGGGCCGACGGGGGGACATCACGGTGCAGTTATTACAAGAAGAAAAATCCTTGATGCAGGATTCTATTGGCCCACTATGTTGGATGATGCAAAAGATTATATAAAAGGATGTGATGCGTGTCAACGATCCGGAAATATTACATCAAGAAACGAAATGCCTCAAAACTATATCCATGTATGTGAAGTTTTCGACATATGGGGATTGGACTTCATGGGACCGTTTCCTGAATCTAAAGGTAATAAATATATTTTGGTTGTTGTTGATTACGTATCAAAATGGGTCGAAGCGCAAGCATCACCAACAAACGACAGCAAGGTAGTGCTTAAATTTTTGCGAAGTTTGTTCGCTAGGTTTGGAGTTCCTAAAGCATTGATTAGTGATAGGGGAACACACTTTTGTAATCACCATCTAGGAAGAGCTTTGCTACAATATGGAGTGTATCATAAGGTTTCCACTGCATATCATCCTCAATCCAATGGGCAAACTGAAGTAACCAATAGGGCTATAAAACGGATTTTAGAAAAAACGACTGGATATAATCCGAAAGGGTGGTCTGACAAGTTAAATGATGCCTTATGGGCATTTCGTATAGCCTATAAGACACCGACGGGATGCACTCCATTTCGTCTTGTATACGGAAAAGCATGCCACCTACCGGTCGAAATAGAACAAAGTGCATATTGGGCTTTGAAGCAATGTAATATGGATATGGAAGCTGCAACGAAGAACCGTTTCATGGAACTCAATGAACTCTAAGAACTAAGAGATGAGGCCTACAGAAATACTAAGATCTACAAAGAAAGAACTAAAAGATGGCATGACTCGAGGTTACATGGGGATAAAATGTTTACTATTGGAGAGAAAGTGCTGTTATTTAATTCTCGATTAAAGATGTATCCAGGTAAACTTAAATCAAGATGGACGGGTCCGTTCGTTGTCAAGAAAGTGTATCCATATGGGACTATTGATATATGCGATAAAAATGGTTATATATTCAAGGTAAACGGGCAACGAGTTAAAAAATACTTTGATAATAAAATTGAGGATACTGAGAACGAAGTGGTGGAGTTTGAACCCGAAGTATTAAAATAAGGAGCTGAACGTGAGTCTAACTTGAAGACTCTGGAATAAAGACAAGTGCTGACCGGGAGACAACCCGGAAGAAAATTTTTTTACTTTTCTGTTCTGTGTCGAGTCTGTCAGGCCTGCAGAAGATGCGGCGCATCTCCATCATAAGATGCGACGCATCACCTGCACTGGTCATATCTTATTTAATTTTCTGCATTTTTTTTATTTTTAACTTTAAAACTTTCTGTCAGTATTTAATGCGGCGCATCCCAGGTTAAGGATGCGACGCATCTTTTATTCTGATTCGTATTTATTCCAGGCTCGATACGGCGTATCTTCTTCCATAAGATACGGCGTATCGACTGACCTGATGATTTACAGAGTTAATTTTTTAGCTTTTATTTTTACTAACTACTAATGTATTATGCAAGTTTGAACCGTCTTAACTTAGGTGTGTTAAAGTCTTAATGGTATTATAGATTCCTGCATTTCTGTGGATACATCATGTATGAAGCTTAAACGTTCTAATCTACAAGAAAGTTGATTTTTTCTCTTATACGAATAATGGAGGATCATACCGAGCAAATCTCAGGGGAGTTTTTCTGTTCTAATTCTTTTATTTTCCAGTTTTTAACCTTTGACACAAACAACGAGGACGCTGTTTAACTTAAGTGGGGGGATTGGAGAATTAGAACACTTACTTGTCCTAAACTTTTTCAAAACATGCTTAAAATATACTTAATATGCTTAAATTTTAACATTTTTATAGCATGTTTTTGTTTAAAGTCTAAATTACATAGCTGCACACATAACATTATTTCCAAAAATTGTGAACTTATCAAAATTCACAAATCTATGAGTGTGTCGGTGACTTGTAAAATTTAGAACTTGGCTTATATAATATTCGAGACCACCATAATAAGTATTATCTATATAATTGGAGTGACTTGTCTAAATTGGTAAATTTCTAGGATTACACCCAAATAGCTTTTATATGTTATGTGATATTAACTAACTACACTGGTTAGTTAACCCCCGTATAAACCCTTTGTTACTCTCACTTTTAGAGTAAGATACCCCTAGAAAAACCCTCAGAACCATTCCTTTCGTTTCTTACACCTTTGTTATAATGTTTCGATACACCCTTACACCTTAGCCTACCCTGTAGATTAAAATCCGTGGTTAATTGCTTTAGGCAAAGTGTGTTTCCTTACATTACCTGTGTTCGCGTGCGTAATTCATTATCTTTGGTTAGGTCAGGAAATTGCACAATGCAATTGGTATGAAAGTAAATATTGTATAACTTTGAGTTTATTTTTCGTGTGTTTACTACTTTCACTATTACAGTTATTTCTGAAAGTATGAAGAGTATGGAAAAATTATCCGGAAAAATCGTGATAGAAAAGTTGTGAAATTTCACATATATATTGATGTCAAAAAAAAAAAAAAAAAAAAAAAAAAAAAAAAAAAAAAAAAAAAAAACCGAAAAAATAGAAAAGAAAAAGAAAAAGGAAAAGTTGGAAGTTTGTTTTAACCAACTTATGTAAAGTTTTGTATTAATTGGGAGATATCACCACTATTTGTTGTATATTATATTTATGGATTGAATGGGAGTTGGCCGTTATGGGAACGCCAACTAAGGTTATTCTTTGATTGAGATCTTGTTGAGTATAATTCGTGTCTACCTAAAGCGTGTGTTTCAAGTGTTAAAGCGTGAGTTATTCAATGATATGAGTCTTATTCATGGGATGGTTGGGAAAGTAATTTACCACACTTAGGATTTTAATTTATCTGTTTTGTTTATTTTTCATTTTACACCAATTTGTATCCCAAATATTATCCATACCCTAGATCATTCTTTATCCAAACCTTTGATTTATTGAGATTAGGGATTTGAGCAATCTTAAGTATCGTAGTCGTGGATTCGGCTATGTATTTATGATTTTGTCGCCCTTTTTGATATAATATTATTGGTAAAGATTACTTGGTCCTATCTTTAGCCCATTCGAGTTAAGGATTTGAGCAATTGCAAGTATCGTGGTCGTGGATTCGATCATGTATTTGTGATTTTGTCGCCTTTTCTGGAATGTGAGATCGATAGAGATTAAGAAGAATGATTAACCCTTAACCAACAAACCCTTTTTACCGCTTTAGACTTGTTATTCCTTGGCTTTAGTGGGGGAGATGTGTATACTTGCCAAGCTTATGATAGAATATTCGTCACGACTGGACAGTTAAACGATTAGATTTGCTTTTATCAAAATATTTTATTTTATTTCTAATTCGTTAAGTGTTTGGTTGTGCAATTATGACAAAACGAATACATGCTTAAATATAAAAATAAATCCTAATATCTTTTAGGATACATTTTCATAAGATTTATTCTAAGGTTTACTTGGGGACAAGTAAAGTTCAAGTGGGGGGATATTTGATGAACTCAAATAAGTACATTTTATTATCATCATTTATCCTATTTATTTGACTTGTTTTATTATATTATATATGAGAATTGATACGTTAATGTTTACTTTTGTAATTCTCAGGTAAAAACAAGCAAGATGTTAAGAGTCTACTGAAATGTACAAGATCAAGATCATTCTGCTCCAGATACGCCGCAACATACTTCTTACATACGGCGTATCACTATCAAGATTTCACAAGTTACAATCCAAGACAGCAAAGGACATGCGCCGCATAGAGAAATGGAGTTACGCCGCATCTTAAGGCGGTGTACGAATATTCCTGAATATATTAATCTTGGACCCCACGCGAAGTTAAGTCAATGCGCCGCATCTACTTATCCTATGCGCCGCATCTAACCCTCAGACAGAAACTATAAATACCCCAAAGTCAGACGAATTTTGTGTGCAAGATACCATACGTACGAGTACCAAACCAGAGACGAATTCAGACGTATTAGCAGCACAAGGCACACCCTGAACGAAGATACAAGAGCTGTAAGAAGGTCCTGCATGTATTCAATTCATTAAGTAGTTTTGTTTTATTGTATTAGTACACTTTAATTCATCAGGATTGATGGGCTGATGTCATGTGACTACGGAATATCATGCGCACCCCTTAAAATTGCTTTCCCATTAATTAAAGTTTATATGTTGATGTCTTTGGTGACTTTTTATTAGTGCATTGATAACCTCTGTGTCTAGCTGAGCTTTGCTTGGGTCGCCATGCCCCTTCCTCGCCTATTTATTCTATCGTTTCTAGGATAGTGGGATAGACATAAGTGATCATTAAGGGTTTACTCGCCGATAAGATTAGAGCCAACGAGAAAGGGTTAATTATATACACTTAATATAAAACTAGCAATAAAACAAGTGACAAGCTACTAAATTATCAGGACAGGTGATGCGTGCGTGCGTATGCTCTAATTTATACCCACGGTATGTCGTTGTGGTTTTAGCAGTATTCAAGTTTTAAATTTATATTTAGCCGACTTATCAATAACACATACACTTTAACGAGCAGTGTACCCGGTCAGTATAAATATAATGGTAAGTAGAGTGTCGATCACTAAGAGTGGAACGTATTATCTAGTTATTCTAATCAGTATTTTAATATCTTAAGTTAGCTATACAACCTAATCTAACGCAAGGGGGTTCAGCCTGAGAGACTGGCACGGTTTGGTTGCAATTAAATAATAAACTAAACTAATAGGCACAAATCAGCGAATAGCACACACGTACACAGATAAATACTCGAGACAATAAGAAGACCTGTCCTGATAGTTAAGTAGCTTGTCACTTGTTTTATTGCTAGTTTTATATGAAGTGTATAGTTCGATGCAACGCACCGAGATTAAGTCCTTTCTCGTTGGTTCTAATCTTATCGGCGAGTAAACCCTTAATGATTACTTATGAGTATCCTATTTATCTTTCTTCCTACTTTTCTACAGACGATAGAATGCATAGGCGATCTAATAAATAGGCGAGGGCAGAGGCATGGCGACCCGATCAACGCTCAGCTAGACACAGAGGTTATCAATGCACTAATAAAAGTCACCAAAGACATCAACATATAAACTTTAATTAATGGGAAAGCAGTTTTAAGGGAGTGCAACCTTTCCGTTGTCACATTACACAAGCCACCAATCTTGATGAATTAAAGTTTACTAATACAATAAAACAAAACTACTTAATGAATTGAATACATGCAGGACCTTCTTACAGCTCTTGTATCTTCGTTCAAGGTGTGTCTTGTGCTGCTACTTCGACTGAATTCGTCCTAGGGTTTCTGTCTTCTCGTACTTTGCTAAATGTCGAACTCTGAATTTCGTCTGGTCTTGGGGTATTTATAGTTTCTGTCTGAGGGTTAGATGCGGCGCATCTAATAAGTAGATGCAGCGCATTGACTTAACTTCGCGTGGGGTCCAAGATTAATATATTCAGGAATATTCGTACACCGCCAGAAGATTCGGCGTAACTCCATTCTTAGATGCGGCGCATGTCCTTGCTGTCTTGGATCGTATCTTGTGAAATCTTGATAGTGATGCGCCGTATGTAATAAGCAAGATGCGGCGTATTTGGAGCAGAATGTCTTGATCTTGTACATTTCATTAGACTCTTATCTTCATGCTTGTTTTGCTCCATAATTAGTCCAAAATCGCCAAGTTTCACATAATACTTGTTTTTACCTGAGAATTACAAAAGTAAACATTAACGTATCAATTCTCACAGATAATATAATAAAACAAGTCAAATAAATAGGATAAATGATGGTGATAAAATGTACTTATTTTAGTTCATCAAATATCCCCCCACTTGAATTTTACTTGTCCCCAAGTAAACCTTAGAATTAATCTTATGAAAATGTATCCTAAAAGATATTAGGATTTATTTTTATATTTAAGCATGTATTCATTTTTGTCATAATCACACAACCAAACACTTAACGAATTAGAAGTAAAATAAAATATTTCGATAAAAGCAAATCTAATCGTTTAACTGTCCAGTCGTGACGAATATTCTATCATAAGCTTGGCAAGTATACACATCTCCCCCACTAAAGCCAAGGAATAACAAGTCTAAAGCGGTAAAAAGGGTTTGTTGGTGAAGGGTTAATCATTCTTCTTAATCTCTGTCGATCTCAAATTCCAGAAAAGGCGACAAAATCACAAATACATGATCGAATCCACGGACACGTTACTTGCAATTGCTCAAATACTTAACTCGAATAGGCTAAAGATAGGACCAAGTAATCTTCACCAATAATATTATATCAAAAAGGGCGACAAAATCATAAATACATAGCCGAATCCACGACTACGATACTTAAGATTGCTCAAATCCCTAATCTCAATAAATCAAAGGTTTGGATAAAGAATAATATAGGGTATGGATAATATTTGGGATACAAATTGGTGTAAAATGAAAAATAAACAAAACAAATAAATTAAAATCTTAAGTGTGGTTAATCACTATCCCAACCATCCCATGAATAAGATTTATATCATAGAATAACTCACGCTTTAACACTTGAAACACACGCTTTAGGTAGACACGAATTATACTAAAGAAGATCTTAATCAAAGAATATCCTTTAGTTGGCGTTCCCATAACGTTCAACTCCCGTTCAATCCATAGATATAATACAACAACTAGTGGTGATATCAACCACTTAATACAAAACTTTACATAAGTTGGTTAAAACAAACATCCAACTCTTCCTTTTTTTTTTTTTTTTTTTTTTTTTACTTTAAACATAAACATAGATGTGTAAAATTTCATAACTTTTCTATCACTTTCTTTCCGGATAATTTTTCCATACTTTTCATACTTTCAGAAATAACGGTAATAGTGAAAGTAGTAAACACACGAAAAATAAACTCAAAGATATACAATATTTACTTTCACTCCAATTGCATTGTGCAATTTCTTGACCTAACCATAGATAATGAATTACGCACGCGAACACATGTAATGTAAGGAAACACACTTTGCCTAAAGCAATTAACCAACCACGGATTTTAATCTACAGGGTAGGCTAAGGTGTAAGGGTGTAACGATACATTATAACAAAGGTGTAAGAAACGAAAGGAATGGCTCTGAGTGTTTTTCTAGGGGTATCTTACCCTAAAAATGAGAGTAACAAAGGGTTTATACGGGGGTTAACTAACCAGTGTAGTTAGCTAATAACACATAACATATAATAGGCTTTTTGGGTGTAATCCTAGAAATTTACCAATTTAGACAAGTCATTCCAATTATATAAAATAATACTTATTATGGTGGTCTCGAATAGTATACAAGCCAAGTTCTAAAGTTTACAAGTCACCGGCACACTCATAGATTTGTGAATTTTGAAAAATCACAATTTTTGAAAATAACGTTATGTGTGCAGCTATGCAACTTAGATCTCAAACAAAAACATGCTAAAAATTTTAAATTTTGATATATTAAGCACATTTTAAGCATAATTTGAAAAGTTTAGGACAAGTAAGTGTTCTAATTCTCCAATCCCCCCACTTAAGTTAAACAACGTCCTCGTTGTTTGTATCAAAGGTTAAAAACTGGAAAATAAAAGAATTAGAACAGAAAAACTCCCCTGAGATTTGCTCGGTATGATCCTCCATTAGTATAAGAGCAAAAATCAACTTCCTTGTGGATGAGAACGTTTAAGCTTCATATTTGATGTATCCACTGGAAATGCAGGAATCTATAATACCACCAAGACTTTAAACACACCTAAGTTAAGAAAGGTTCAAACTTGCATAATACATTAGTAGTTTGTAAAAATAAAATTTAAAAATTAAAATGAAAATCATTAGGTCAGTCGATGCGCCGTATCTTATGGAAGAAGATACGCCGTATCGAGCCTGGAATAATTATGAACCAGAATAAAAGATGCGTCGCATCCTTAACCAGGGATGCGCCGCATTAAAATAAACTGATAATAAGTTTTAAAGTTAAAAAATAAAAATGCAGAAAAATAAAGTAAGATATGACCAGTGCAGGAGATGCGTCACATCTAGGAATTGAGATGCGCCGTATCCTCTGCGGGCCTGACTACTCGACACAAAACAGAATAGTAAAAATTTACCGGGTTGTCTCCCGGTCAGCACTTGTCTTTATTCCAGAGTCTTCAAGTTAGACTCACGTTCAGCTCATTATTCCAATACTTCAGGTTCAAACTCCACCACCTCGTTTTCAGTATCCTCAATTTTATTATCAAAGTATTTCTTGACTCGTTGCCCGTTTACCTTGAATATATAACCATTTTTATCGCATATTTCAATAGTTCCATATGGATACACTTTCATGACAGCGAACGGACCCGTCCATCTTGATTTAAGTTTACCAGGATACATCTTTAATCTGGAATTAAATAGCAGCACTTTCTCTCCAATAGTAAACGTTTTATCCCCATGTAACCTCGAGTCATGCCATCTTTTAGTTCTTTCTCTGTCGATCTTTGTATTTTTGTAGGCCTCATCTCTTAGTTCATAGAGTTCATTAAGTTCCATGAAACGGTTCTTCGTTGCAGCTTCCATATCCATATTACAATTCGTCAAAGCCCAATATGCACTTTGTTCAATTTCGACCGGTAGGTGGCATGCTTTTCCGTATACAAGACGAAATGGAGTGCATCCCGTTGGTGTCTTATAGGCTGTACGGAATGCCCATAAAGCATCATTTAACTTGTCAGACCACCCTTTCGGATTATATCCAGTCATTTTTTCAAGAATTCGCTTTATAGCCCTATTGGTTACTTCAGTTTGCCCATTGGATTGAGGATGGTATGCGGTGGAAACCCTATGATATACTCCATATTTTTGCAAGGCTCTTCCCAGATGGTGATTACAAAAGTGTGTTCCCCTATCACTAAACAGCAACCAAAATATATTTATTACCTTTAGATTCAGGAAACGGTCCCATGAAGTCCAATCCCCATATGTCGAAAACTTCACATACATGGATATAGTTTTGCGGCATTTCGTTTCTTGATGTTATATTCCCGGATCGTTGACACGCATCACATCCTTTTATATAATCTTTTGCATCATCCAACATAGTGGGCCAATAAAATCCCGCATCAAGGATTTTTCTTCTTGTGATAACTGCACCGTGATGTCCCCCCGTCGGCCCTGAATGGCAATGTGCCAATATTGCTGGGATGTCATCACCATCTACGCATCTTCGTATAATATTGTCAGGACATAATTTAAAGGCATAAGGTTCATCCCAAATATACTCGCTAGCGCGAGTTAGAAACCTTCTTTTCTCGTCGGATGTTAGCCCTTTTGGAATTTCATTTGCAACAATAAAGTTTATATAGTCGGCATACCATGGTCCATTATTATTACTCTTAATTCTTACCATCATAAGGTGTTCATCAGGAAAGTCATCTGCGATTTCCCTTTCATCAAGCACCTCCATGTCAGGGTTTTCAAGTCTAGATAAGTGGTCAGCAGCTAGATTCTCGGCACCCTTTTTATCTTTAATTTCAATATCGAATCCTTGGAGCAATAAAACCCACCTAATGAGCCTTGGCTTGGCATCCGAACACCGAGAAGTCGTCCATGAAGACTTCCATAAAGTCTTCTACCATATCATGGAAGATAGCCGTCATACAACGTTGGAAAGTAGCAGGGGCGTTGCATAGTCCGAACGACATTCTCCTATAGGCGAAGGTTCCATAAGGGCAGGTGAAAGTCGTCTTCTCTTGATCCTCGGGGGCAATGGGTATTTGGAAGAAACCTGAAAAACCATCTAAAAAACAATAATAAGCATGTCCTGATAGTCTTTCTAACATTTGATCAATAAATGGAAGAGGGAAGTGATCTTTTCGCGTAGCATCATTGAGTTTGCGGTAGTCGATGCAAACTCTCCATCCGGTAACAGTTCTTGAAGGGATTAGCTCATTGTCGTCATTGAGTACTACCGTCATTCCCCCCTTTTTTGGTACAACGTGGATAGGACTGACCCACGAGCTGTCGGAAATTGGGTAGATAAGTCCGGAGTCAAGTAATTTTATGATTTCATTTTTCACCACGTCTTGGACTTTTGGATTCAAACGCCTTTGGGGTTGGATGGTTGGTTTGAATTCATCTTCCATGAGGATTTTATGTGTACAGAATGACGGGCTAATTCCCTTAATATCAGACATACTCCACGCTAATGCTCCTCTTCGTTTATATAGTACCTGCAAAAGAGATTCTTTTTCTTTTGGCGTTAAATCAGATGCAATAATAACGGGCGAATTAGTGTTCCCATTTAGATAGGCATACTCCAAAGTAGAAGGGAGATCCTTAATCACAAGTTTAACATTATCAATTTCAGTAGCACTAGCGGAATAAACTTGTTCTTTAATTATATTGCTGCTGTCATCAGATAGATGCGCCGCATCGATATTCTCGATGCGCCGTATGGAGTTACATACAGCAGAGTCAGCAGCCAAATAATTATCAATAGTATTCTCATCAGCTTGATCTTCTATAGCAATTGTGTTTTCTAAATTTTTAAGCAGAAAAGAATCAAGCAAATTACTTTTTAACAATTTCTGAGTAAATTGATTAATCGTGTCATCAGAAACATCGATATTATAGCATTCATCGTCATCGGAATTATCTTTACTCATAGATTGTTCCATGTTAAACTCAACCTCATCTTTTCCTATGGTAAGAGTTATCTTTTTATTAAAAACATCAATTATGGCCCTAGCAGTGGCTAAAAATGGTCGTCCTAATATTATAGGAGTTCTAGAATTTTCAGGCATATCGAGGATAACAAAGTCGATAGGTAATTCAAATTTATCAACTTTTATTAATATATTTTCGGCTATTCCTAATGGGTATTGTATGGATCTATCAGCTAGTTCTAAGCACATCCTAGTAGGTTTTGGTTCACCAAGACCTAATTTTTCATACATAGAAGAGGGCATAAGGCTTATACTAGCTCCTAGGTCGGCTAAAGCATTTTCAATATGCAAATTTTTAATTTGACAAGGAATAGTGAAACTCCCTGGATCTTTTTCTTTAGACGGAAGTTTGTTGAGCAATGCCGCTGAGCTTCTTTCCCCCATTGTTACTGTGCAAGCTTCTTCAAGTTTAGACTTGTCACGGTCCATCCTTCTTCTTTCATCCAAAAGATGTTCCCGTATAGCTCCGCAACATTTTCTTCCGTTTGACTTAATCTAGTATAACTCTTGGTCTTCGTCGCAACATATTCCTCATCTGGTCCCAAAGAGTATTTAATGACTTTAAATTTTTCAGAAATAATAATGGGTGGCTTATTATAAGGGATCCCAAGTAGTTGACACTTTCTTTTGATGAATTCTTCTTTGTCTTTATCAACAAACTTAAAATAAGGATCCTTAATCAAATAGTCATCAAGTTCATCAATTAATGACTTATTGTTATCATTATCTTGAATTGCCTCCCACTCTCTTTCCAATTCCCATTGTAACTGTCGACTAAGCTTCGTGTAATCATCAAATTGTTCATGCACCCATTCCCAGAAAGTAGTATTCGATGTTCCCTTTAGCTCTTTCAAGTATTCGATTCTACCCTTTTCTTGCAAAGCCTCCGCTTTTTGTGGGCAGTCTTCAACATTTTCATACCACTCATAGTCTTCAAAGGTTACATCGTTTCCAACCCGTTTCATTCCAATTATACTTCCCCCATTACAGGTTCCATCATTCTTATAATCACAGGTCGGCCATGCACTACTCCCGTCCTTGAAACAGAAAGGTGTACAAGTGTGATTAATGTGCTCAAATTCCCATGGTTTATCCCAAACCCATGGTATTTGGTCATTCCATTCGTAGTACCAGGTGTTTTTGAAATCATCATAAGTTTTGAATCCTGGTAGATCTCCAGTTAGCACATCATTGTCGACTTGAAGAAGGTAATTAAATTCTTTGAATTGTTTGCACAAAGGTGTCTCGTAATTGAACAGATCAATGTCTATGCTGAATAATTCTTCAATGCCCTCATTGATTGTTGAATCATTAAGTGACGACCCATAGTCGCTCTCTACTTCTTCATCTTCTCCTCTCATCCAATATACCCATAACGCATCTTTAGTAGCTCGATCCATACTCTTATGGTTATTGAACTTACTAGCTAACCAATCAGAAAAATCAACATTGTTAGGATCGTAGTCAACGTCAAAGCAAGCTTTACCAATCATTTTCCTCCTTATCTCCATGAACTCGTTAAATTGTTCCCTAAAACTCCGTGTCAACCATGAGGTCACAATGCGTTTGACTTCATTCACAGGAGCAAATTTAGGATTACCGTATTTAAGTTCAAGCCATTCTTCAAGGGAGATGTCCATCAACCTTACCAACCTGCCATGAAATAATAACTCCGACACAGCATAAATCCTTTCATCGTCCAGATAGTTCTCATTTAATCCCCAGTACTGTTCGGAATAAGGCATGTAAGAGATTTGTATAGGTTGGGTATTGCCTCCACCACAGCTTTTATTGCTTGAGTTCATGTATTCAATTTGGAATTTCCTATCATTCTCTTCAATAGTAGTCCAAGTCAATCCTTTAGATTCCATGATGGGCCATAAGAGTAGCAATTCATCTTCAGTGTAACTCATTAGTAAATCATAAGAGAATATCCCATCTTCAATATTGCATAAACGTATAAATTCCTTATAAGTAGCCTCAAGAGGGGTTTCCCAAGAAAATAAATCGGCATCAATCATGAGCACATTGAAGTTGACATCATCAAAAACTTTCACGTCGAATGAATCCGAAAGCAAGAGTTCCTTAGCAAGATATCCGTTCACTGACATGTCTTCCATAGCAAAACCTGTCATCATAGGTAAAATCGTAAGTAGGATTTGTTCGCTAGAAGAGAAATTAATGAATTTAGAAACGGATATAAGAATAAAAATAACTGATATCTGCAGACGATGCGCCGTATCCAAAAAGTTGGATACGCCGTATCTTATAATCGTTAAAATTTTATCAGACTTTATTCAGAAAATAGATACGCCGCTTATAAAGTAGAATGCGCCGTATCAGTTTTAATTATCAAAAATCGATATTTATTTAAAATTAAATGCGTCGTATTAACAAAAGTTAATGCGTCGTATTTTCGTTACGTTTCAAAATACAAGATTTTTGATTCAGAAGATGCACCGTATCGATAAAAGTCGATGCGTCGTATCTGTTTAATAATTCGAAAACTGTTTTTAATTAAAATAATAGATGCGCCGTATCTGCTAAAAACATATGCGTCGCATGGCGTTATCGTTTAGAAAATTTTTTTTATTAAAAACATATACGCCGTATCTTGGGGAAAGATGCGTCGTATCGAATTAGTTAAACGCGTTGTATTTATAAAAAAAATTAAACGCAATACGCCGTATCTAAGAAAATAGATGCGCCGTATCGTTAACTACAGCAGAATACAGAAAATATGAAAAATAAAAACAAAAATAAACACAAACGAAAAGAAACAAAAATAAAAGAAAACAAATAACACACAAAACAGAAAATATGCAAAATAATACAATGAATGCAATTTACCCTAATATACAACAGAGTTAGCGGTTAGAATAAAAATTAAAAAGAAAAACCTAATTAAAATACTAATCAAATTAACAGATAATAACAATTCACTCCTTGGCAACGGCACCAAAAACTTGATGCGTGCGTGCGTATGCTCTAATTTATACCCACGGTATGTCGTTGTGGTTTTAGCAGTATTCAAGTTTTAAATTTGTATTTAGCCGACTTATCAATAACACACACACTTTAACGAGCAGTGTACCCGGTCAGTATGAATATAATGGTAAGTAGAGTGTCGATCACTAAGAGTGGAACGTATTATCTAGTTATTCTAATCAGTATTTTAATATCTTAAGTTAGCTATACAACCTAATCTAACGCAAGGAGGTTCAGCCTGAGAGACTGGCACGGTTTGGTTGCAATTAAATAATATACTAAACTAATAGGCACGAATCAGCGAATAGCACACACGTACACAGATAAATACTCGAGAAAATAAGAAGACCTGTCCTGATAGTTAAGTAGCTTGTCACTTGTTTTATTGCTAGTTTTATATGAAGTGTATAGTTCGATGCAACGCACCGAGATTAAGTCCTTTCTCGTTGGTTCTAATCTTATCGGCGAGTAAACCCTTAATGATTACTTATGACTATCCTATTTATCTTTCTTCCTACTTTTCTACAGACGATAGAATGCATAGGCGATCTAACAAATAGGCGAGGGCAGAGGCATGGCGACCCGATCAACGCTCAGCTAGACACAGAGGTTATCAATGCACTAATAAAAGTCACCAAAGACATCAACATATAAACTTTAATTAATGGGAAAGCAGTTTTAAGGGAGTGCAACCTTTCCGTTGTCACATTACACAAGCCACCAATCCTGATGAATTAAAGTTTACTAATACAATAAAACAAAACTACTTAATGAATTGAATACATGCAGGACCTTCTTACAAGCTCTTGTATCTTCGTTCAAGGTGTGTCTTGTGCTGCTACTTCGACTGAATTCGTCCTAGGGTTTCTGTCTTCTCGTACTTTGCTAAATGTCGAACTCTGAATTTCGTCTGGTCTTGGGGTATTTATAGTTTCTGTCTGAGGGTTAGATGCAGCGCATCTAATAAGCAGATGCGGCGCGTTGACTTAACTTCGCGTAGGGTCCAAGATTAATATATTCAGGAATATTCATACACCGCCAGAAGATGCGGCGTAACTCCATTCTTAGATGCGGCGCATGTCCTTGCTGTCTTGGATCGTATCTTGTGAAATCTTGATAGTGATGCGCCGTATGTAATAAGCAAGATGCGGCGTATCTGGAGCAGAATGTCTTGATCTTGTACATTTCAGTAGACTCTTATCTTCATGCTTGTTTTGCTCCATAATTAGTCCAAAATCGCCAAGTTTCACATAATACTTGTTTTTACCTGAGAATTACAAAAGTAAACATTAACGTATCAATTCTCACAGATAATATAATAAAACAAGTCAAATAAATAGGATAAATGATGGTGATAAAATGTACTTATCTGAGTTCATAAACAGGTCTTCTTATTGTCTCAAGTATCTATCTGTGTACGTGTGTGCTAATCGCTGATTCGTGCTCATTAGTTTAGTTTACTATTTAATCATAAGCAAACCGTGCCAGTCTCTCAGGCTGAACCCCCTTGCGTTAGATTAGGTTGTATAGCTAACTTAGGATATTAAATTACTGATTAGAATAACTAGATAATACGTTCCACTCTTAGTGATCGACACTCTACTTACCATTATATTCATACTGACCGGGTACACTGCTCGTTAAGTGTGTGTGTGTTATTGATAAGTCAGCTAAATATAAATTTAAAACTTGAGTAGGCATTAATACTGCTAAACCGCAACGACACATCACGCGCGCATCAAAATGCACGGCTTTATAAGAAAGCATGGCCCAAACTCTGGTCCCACAGTCATCTGCATCAGCAAACAAAACGTCTGGGTCAATGCAAAATCCCAATATGATCCAATTGCGATTACATTAAGGGATACAAGGTGCCAAAATTATACTTAGTACATATATGTGAACAATTAATACAAACCAAAGTTTGAACTTTGCACTCAAAATTGATAACATTTTAGAGATGCCGCTGAGAAACTTGAATTCTTGAACGTACGATATTGCGGTAAGTATTTCAAACAAACTAGAGGTAATAACTGTCACAATGTTTCACGACACTGGATGTTGAACATGACATAGTAATCTAAAATCAAACAAGTTACTGCTATCCAGATTCGACATAATACCCCATTCACTAGTAACCATATTACTGCATCACAGTTCTAATTAAGTAATCCAAAACCTTTTTTTAACAGCATAAAGCACTCAACTTCATAATTGTACAATTGTTGTGAGATATAACTAAACCGGTAAAGGCTGAGTTACCTAATAGACTCAGTTATTAAACTTGGTTAGAATTTAGTGACCTTTTCATCCAGGTTTCAGTGTTTCATGTAAAGTACCGGGTAATTTTGAAAGATAAAAAATCACTAAATAGTAACCAATGTTCATAAATCATAACTAATTTTAGGTCACTCGATTCAAACGTGTTTCACAGTCACAGAACAACATTCAACCTATGAGTAATTTGTGCAGTTGTAGAAAACTAATTAATCAAACTTGGCTACTATAAGGCAGGGTGTTATAACAATGCACCTATACACCCAATCTTAGATACGTGGTTTCACCTAAAAGCGGAAAATCAGCTAAATTCTCACCAAATGTCAAACTTCATATTTCTAACTACAAAAATCATACTACTTTGGAAGTCTTAATGTAACAAAATCCATAGTAGAAGGTCCTTGGCCAATCAGAACATAAAGTGTTACTCATATAAATAAATTACCAAGATTGAATATGTGAATCCATGAGAAAACGAACCTAACATAAAGATGAAGACACCTTTAATATTAAGACCATGATGAGATGTTGTGAATGCGGTTCGAAGAGTTTTTTGTAGTACCGAGTTTATTGCTTTGAATATGTAAGACATCTACAACCTCGGGACTCACTAGAACAGCACCAATCAGCATATATGCAGAGGAAAGAGCCTGGAAAAACCTTACTTAATAATATGACTGATGATTTATGAGTATCTTCCAATCACTAATAAATTGATTAACTTTAGGAATTTCCAATGGTTTATATACCTTAGGAACGGTAACAAGATCAGGCTTAATGTTGTACTTATCACAACCAAACATTGTTCCAAGCCTTCTAAAGCCGCAGATAACCTGAAAATAAAACACACAAGTGAATAAGAAGCGTATCATGCAATTAAGAAATTATTAACACACAACTGATCAAGTACCTCATCTGCAATGAATAAAATGTCATATTTTTTTACAACAGCTTGAATCCGCATAAGAGAAAAAAACATGCTAAGATACGAAACTAACCACCCGTAAAATAAAGTTAAACCATTATTCAGAATAGTCAACCTGACCTTCTCAAAGTATGTTTTAGGGGGAAGTATCACACCTGCTGCTCCCATCACTGTTTCCGCAATAAAAGCAGCAATCTAAAAGCAAAAAAAAGACAGAACCATATGCTAAAACAAAATTACTACTAAAATCTATTGTAATGTATATGTTAAGTGATCTTACTGTCTCGGGTCCCTCCTTGAGAATAAGGTTTTCCAAGTTGGTAGCCAATCTGGTAGCAAACTCTTCTTAGGTCTTACCTAAAATGCACCATGTTTATCTTATCGTTTTGACAATTATTTTATTATTAAACGCTTCTGAAGGACAAGATATAGAAAACAAACCTGGAAGATGAAACCTCCAGTAATGGGGGCAATTGGTGTGCAACACAAATGGAGTAAGCAGATTAAAGTTTTGATGCAATGCTGGAAGGCAGCAAGCAAACCAAGTTATACATATCAGATACAAGTTTGACCCTTTTTTTTTATCAAAGAGACTAAATGTGAATTTCAAGATTGATGGGAATTTTAGATTTTAGACAAATTTTGTGAGAACCAAGTCAAAATTACTAAGATAATATACAGATATAGGTGTTGCCTTTAAAATTTGGGGTGATATTAATACATATTTTGAAATTAAAAACTTAGGCCAGTTGACCAGACAAGTCAACTTCACCTTCGTTTTGAACAGGACATACTCGGAAAGACTAGCTGATACGAGAGTAGATCCATGGTATCATGCATTAGTTACAAAACCTGAGTATCATTTGCATCTGACCCACTATTTGTGAAAAAGGCTTTAGCCATTTTATTAGATGTAAACATCCCCAGAAGTTCTTTGGCAAGATCCTGCAAACCAAGTCAAAATTATTAGATGTATACACGAGAATACCTTGTGGTGAGCATCAATTGTATCATAAAGCATGTTTCAAACTCATATAGATTCGGGTTTACATAAACCCTAATTCCTAAAAATCACCCAAACACGAAATTGACATATAAAGACCTCAAATTGATGATTAAATTAAATATATAACACGTTACAATACCTTATTTGTGGATATATGACATAAAATCGGGAGTGATGATTATGAATCGCCATGGTCTGGTGGCTGACTGGTGAGGATGTGACTGACGACTTTGGGTGGTGACTAGCAATGATCGATAAGGGAGACGGTCAAGCGAATTTGGTTTGTTTGAAGACCAAAAGAGAGAACGTGAGAGGAAATGAAGATGATAGGTTTGTGGATGTGAGATGTGAGATGTGAGGTTGCTGATATTTGGATACATGGAGGGATAATTTGAGTTTTGGGGAAAACTTAGAGCAGGAGAAATGAAAATGAGATAGGGAAATTCTATTTTGTTCGGAGGTATCATAGAATCTATATTTTATAAACCAACTAGTTTTAGAACTCATAAACGCATGGGGTTTAGTCAGATATTATAACAGTTAATAATTTTTTAATAATTTTATTTTGAAGTTAAATATTGTGATAATTCATAAGTAACTTATTTTAAGATTAAATATAATACAATTATAACTCGTACATCTTTTAGTAGCCAATTTGAACAGGGTGTTAATGGTTTACTAATCTACACTCATTAAGTTCTCAGCTAATCATTGAGATTCATTTGCGATACAAACTAATCCTAGTTGTCATCTAGCTATTTATTAATTTAGTGTTTACAACTAGCTACTTTAACCTAATAGTCTAACAAGCGTTTATCCAATTAGTGACATTTGTGTATCCCTAATCACTCATACGTGAGGCGTCTAAAAATATGAATATCAATGTAAAATTACTTAACATCCAAAGCTCATCCTATGGATAAAATCAAGTCATACACATAGATGAAAGTATATATGGATAAACTCAACAATTACGTATGGTTTGGGTTGGTTGACCGTTCGGTTTCCCACGTTCAGTAAAGACCCCAAAATGTGACAAGAGTCACGAGTTGGGGTAACGCTCACGAGTCGACTCAGTTGGTTTGTGTCAATTACCCTAGAGGATAATAGACTTGAATGTGGAGTTCCCAAGGCAGGATATGTTGCTTGGGATTAGCTTGATCCATTTCGAGAAAATGGTATAGTATTTATAAGGAGACCTTTAGGGGTGTGAGAACCCGTAAAGGCAATATAATGGTCCACGTGGTGTTTAAAGTAGAGTGCGTTGATTAGCTATATGCCTATATGCAACTTTGTTGTTATTATCTTGAATGGAAGTGGTGTGTATAGTATAGTGGATTGACGATTGCTATAGGCACCACGACTTATTATATATGGTAAGAACGTAATAGTCGTTTCTTTAAAAGGGATGTCGCGCTCGATGAAGCAATTGATTGATGTCATTATCCCGATTACACGTCTTAAATTGTCAACACTCAAAATGAAAGCCATCGGTGAATACTAAAGATGTTACGAACGTCTGAAACTTGAATTCTGCTCGAGTTCCCACGTCACGGGGGTATAAACCGAGGTTTCGTGCGTGAACCCCTAAGTGTTACACATAAATAGCAATCCGTAAATAGGTTTATATACAAACTTACAATTTCTAACAACGATACAAATATATATATGTCTTAAAAACAAGTGTAGTACATTACAATATATAGAACCGTATATTCTGTCGGTAATCCATTTTCGTCCGTTTTTGTCAGTTTTTATCTGTTTTTGTCCGTTGTTATACGTTTTCGGCCGTTTTTTACGTTTTTGTCCGTTTTTATACATTTTCGTCCCTTTTTTACTATTTTATACGTTTTTGTCCGTTTTTTACGTTTTCGTCCTTTTTTTACGTTTTCGTCCGTTTTTTTACGTTTTTATACGTTTTCATCCATTTTAGTCCGTTCTTTTTACGTTTTTATATGTTTTCATCCGTTTTCGTCCGTTTGTATACGATTTCATCCGTATTTTTATGTTTTCGTCAGTTTTTGTCTGTTATATTTTAACGTTTTTATACGTTTTCATCCGTTTTAGTCCATTTTTTTTACCTTTACGTACATTTTTATATGTTTTCGTCCGTTTTGATACGTTTTTGTCTAATTTTAAACGTTTTCGTCAGTTTTTATGAGTTTTCGTCCATTTTTAAACGTTTTAGTCTATTTTAATCTATTTTTATACATTTTAGTCTTAGCTATGATGTCCATGTATTAGGGACTGAGTTGTGATTCAAATTCAGTCACTAACAAATCTCCCTCCAAACTTTTTTTATTGCGCAAACATATATTTTTTATTGTGCAAACATATTTGTAACTGCATTTTAGTCTTAGGTATGATGTCCATGTAATAGGGACGCAGCTGTGACTGAAATTCAGTCACTAAAAAATTTCCCTCCAAACCTTTTTATTGTGTAGTCATATTTGTAACTGAAACTTAGTCTTAGCTATGATCTCCATGTATTAGGGACCGAACTGTGACTATTATTCAGTCACTAACAAATTTTCCGCCAAAATTTTTTATTGCGCAAATATATTTGTAACTGAAATTTAGTCTTAGATATGATGTACATGTACTAGGGACTGAATTGTCACCCTTATTCAGTCACTAACAAATTTGCCTCCAAATTTTTTTCCCGTACAGGCATATTAGTAACTAAAATTTAGTCTTAGATATGGGGTCACTGAATCGAGGACTGATTTTTAGTCGCTGCAATCAGTCAATAAAAGGTCAGTCTTTAAAAGTATCAGTAACTGATGTCTCAGTTACCGATGCTATGTATCAGCGACTGATATATCAATCCTTAGAAATTCAGTCTCTGAAAGCCTGTTTTTTTGTAGTGCCTCTCGCTCAAGTACGGCTGCTGATCTGAGGTATGTTGAATTCATTTATCTGAGGGTAACCATTCGCTGTCCATCAATCGTTTACTAATATTCTTTATTTCATCTTTCGATGTTTCAAACATATTGTTCGCTGCGGCTGTTTGTCAAAGGAGCTGTCTGATGTTATGTTTCTTTTCAAACCCACTTTGAACAAAGCAATACAGCGGCAGTTACAACTACCAAAAAGCAGTGGAAGTATCCAGACGATAGGTATATTTATCAGAAAACTGAACCAGGTTAAAAGAAAAATAACAGTTAATACGCATCATGATTTATCATCGTTTTTCGCTCTAGGAATAGTAGCAACTACTAATATGTGATCTTTTTCTATTTGCAGATATTAACATTTGATCCCACGCGCCAATCATAGATAATTTTTTTTCGCATATTCATAACTGTAGTGGCACAAATGGTTCTGGTCAAGAATATGGTTCAATTCGGAAAGAGGGATGAGAAGCCGAAGAGAATACTGTGACAAGTAATTTGATCCAAATTTCTTCTTCGCAGGATCCTCTTCCATTTCCCATCTTTCCTTCGGACTTGAAGCATATTGTTGACCAGAACCAATTGTGTCACTACAGTTGCGTCTATGCGGATAAAAATTTACCTTTTACTGGCACATAACATCAACTTTTTGTATCCGCCCTTTACCAGGTAAAGAAAGCCCTCAATTGAACATTACAAAACTAAAGTTTATACTCATTTTAACCAGATTTTTTCATGTATTAATATCTGTAACAGGTGTCGTTCATTCAACAACACCACTACGTGCAGCACATGAGTACAGCCAGGATCATTAACCTGACCTTCACCTCGAATTCCTTTTGGTATTTTAATGGTCTATCAATATGTCTAGTGCAGAGTATTGTTTAAAGACCATTTGAATAACAAAAGGGGTTTGAGATGGAGATAAGATTTTCCACCTATATGTCGATAAAAAAAAAATTCTAAACATAAGAAACAAAGACTATTTGGTAGTTTTTTTGGTTGCTGATAGTAACAATTCATGTCATGTGTCTGTAATAGTTACCTTTTACTCGCATATGCATAAGTGTAGGTCCAGAAAAGGACCTGATTACCACTAAGGTACAATTCTTGAAGAAAGCTGAGAAACCGGAGAGGATGGTGTGCCATGTAGTTTGGTACAAATTACTTCTTTGCACTATCCTCTTCCGTTTCCCATCTTTCTTCGATAATTGACCCATACTGCTGATCATCATCTTTTCTCCAACTCCGGTTGTGGATATACGACAACAAGTTAACTTTCAGAGGCACATGACATCAACTTTTAGTATCGGCAAAAAAAAAAGTAATAGATACCCTTTGTTTGTTATGGTAAAATTCTTTTTTTTTTATCGAATGCCTCACAATTAAGTCGTCTGTTGATCAGCTGAAACATAAGATGGTCATGCATGTACAGGTATATCATCTGCCTTATTTCACATTAGCATAGTTGTTAATCTTCACAGACCGTAACTTGCAATACCAAACGTTTATTGTAAATTATACTTGCGAATTCTATCAAACCGTTCAAAAAAGAAATTTAAAGTAGCAACCTGTCTGTTGGATATCTACATTACTTAGTCGATGAATGCTTTAACTTAATCGATTAGTCTGGAACTTAAACATAGTTACTCATTCTAAGTTCCCATACAGTTCCTTTTGTTCTTTCAACAACCTAGCAACTCGCTTGGTGCAAGCGGTTGCACAAAGGAAGTTGAAACAACAAATGGAACTGTAAGGGGACTTAGAAAGCTTAACTATATTTATTTTTTGGTTCCATTCTTTTTTACAGCCTAAAACAGCCATCTACAAAGTAACGTCACCATACATAGCTGGCTACATAGAATTTCGCTTTGAAAGTCTCAGTTATTAGGGCAGATCTATCTAACAATGTATCTTACTTCCGTTGTTTATAGAAGTCATATACATCGTTTGATAGATCGGTTCTAATAACTGAGACGTGTTGATTGTGATAATGATATAGTGTGTATTGTTTATAACAGGCCACACTTTCATTATCCCATTCAACACACGTGTTGATGCTTACATGTTCTTCAAGAATCGGCAAATTTTATTCTACGATAGACTTTTTGAATATATATATATATATATATCCATTTCATTAGTTTTATCATAAAAAAATTTCTATACTACATTACATGATATTTAAAAGTAACTATTCTCTTTTATATCCATGTTTCTTCATATGAAATACTGTCGGCCGATGGATTTGATGTGTTCTGAACCATCCCCGTATTCCCATGGTGATTGCATTCAATTCCTGCTCCTTAGGTTTGCACGCTCACTCTCATTATTACATTTGTCTATTTACCTGTTTGTATTGCATCATAATCGACATGCAACCTTGCAATTGACATCAGAATGAAAAAAAACTAGCCAGGCAAGAAACCACTAGCCCAATACCAGGCCTGGAAAATAGGTTTTTTGACACTCATTAGGCTCAGAAGTACGACGAGATGGAAGAATACCAAGTGCGTTTCCTCCTATCTCTTGCTTCAAACACTAACTTTTTCTGAATGCAAGTTATTGTTTTTTGTGACTTTCTAAAACCCCTTTTTCTGAATGGTTTGCAGCCACGTTGTTTAGGCGATGATGATAACTTTGTACATCTCCATTTTTCCAGCTGCGCGTTTGTTGGCAGGGCAACCACGCTTTGGGTTGCAGCCACGACGTGCATTTAATGCTGATTACATACGTACATATCTTTGCCTTACTGACATCAGAACATATAGCCCCTCGCTCAACTACGGCTGCTGATCCGAGGTATGTTGCATTTGTAGGATTTCGTGATACAATGTATGTTTAGTGATTATATGCTTCTATTGTCAAAACTGCGCATTCGTTGGCAGGTCAACCATGCTTTGGGTTGCAGCCACGACGTGCATTTAATGCTGATTACATACGTACATATCTGAGCCTTACTGACATCAGAACGTGCAGCCCCTCGCTCAACTACGGCTGCTGATCCAAGTTATGTTGGATTTGTAGGATTTCGGGATACAATGTATGTTTAGTGATTATATGCTTCAAGTTGCATTAATTTAAATCACTTACTTCAATATTTTCACCTTTTCCAACATGGAAGAGGAAACAACAGAAAGGTTGAGCTGCTAGAAAAAAAAAACACGATCTTGCTGAGCTGTTAAATGCTATTTTCTGAGACATAAATTTAATGAAGCATGCGATCTATGTGTCAGAAAATAGCATTTAATAGCCCAGAAAGATCATTATTTCTTTTTTATGCATATACTGTTGAAGGATCCAAAAGAGGAGCGCAGATTTATTTTCCGCGACACAAGACACCTATAAGGTAAATGTTGTATAATGCATTATCAAATACACTAACTGTTACAATATTTTATGCATAATTGATTATTTGCACAATCATTTGCAGCAGTTAAACTTCACCACAGAAGCAACAATAACCAGCATCAACATAAAAACCTTTTTCGACTTCATTCTACGGAGATTTTTCGACTTCATTCTACTGAGAGACGATAACATCTGCATCTACAATTGCTTGAATTCTACAAAAAGAACATATCCGAAAAAGAATTAGGCTTTTGATTGGTAACATTAAGACATTTTGTATTGCACCATAGCTAAGGCATTTTTCTTTGTAACATTGTATTATGAAAATCATCCATTTTGATTAGTAACATTGTATTCGGCCTGCCAGCCGATCTTTACCGACTATTTTTGTTTCTGCTATCTATCCATATACTCAGAATTACAAAAAAAAATGCACACGAACAAACCGCATAAATTTCCTACAGAATAACGGCTCCGCCACAACGCACGGGTTCGACGTACCACTCGTTATATATATATACTATAGAGCATCAAATTTGCGCCCTTTCCAGTTGATGTCAACATTGCGTCATCAAAGCCCGGTATTCAGAAGCCCACTATTTGGCGGGACCCTGGCCCAAATCATGTTATTAAAAACACACCGCCTATTTGGTAGATACTTATCTTCCCCAAACCGAAAAGCCTTTTTTTGATTTCCCTCTTCTATGGGTTTCTTCTGCTACTCGAACTTATCAATCACACCGCCAAAGAACTTATCAACCACACCGCCAAATCGTTTAGTACTTATCTTCAGCCACTTCAATTCGATACCGCGGCGTTGGATTAATTTCGTATGTCCTAATAACGTTAGGTTTCCTATGTTTATATCTTTATGTTTTCTGTTGTATGTACTATCTTTATATCTGTTTGTCATGCTATTTTTGGATATGCTTTCTGGGTTATGAGGCTGGTATCATAAACGTTGTTGTATATGTGTGTTGTATGTGTTTTTTGCTTCTTTTGTGGCTTTTAGTATTTTGCACTTTCCATTCTTAAATATGCGAACGAAAAGCAACGCTGTGCGTAGAATCGATACGGTCTGTTTTGGTGAACGGGATGAGTCTGTTATTCCTGTGGCTGATGTGTCCGGGGATTCTCTTTTGGATTCTGGTGGACGTGGAAATTCCGCTACCTTAGTTGGAGCCCCTGTCGATGTTCAGGATTTGTTTAGCAGGTCGAATGTTTTGGGTTCGTGTGGTAACTCTTCGAATGGTAGAACGATCAACGAACCAGAGTCGCAGCAACCGCGTGCGTCGTATCGTTATCGCGAGTCTTTGTTAGAAGCAGCGGTTATCAGAAAGGGGAAAAGGAAAATAGATGATGTGCCACTTTATGGGTCTACCGGTATAATGAGGCATTGTGTTTCTATCTTTTGTTAGTCACCTTTTGTAGTCTTCTTTTAACGTTTTCTATTTCTAGGCTGCTATACTATGGGTGGTTCATGTTCTGGGGTGTCGCGAGCTCGGCCGGTTGTTGGCCACATTAGTATTCCTGAAGTTGTGTTCATTGACGGCTTTGTGGTGTCTTTTTTTCCTCAGCTTTCATTATGTGTACTTTTTTTCGCTTTTAATAGGAATAGGTGTACGCGTTGCTGGTGAAACATCGTGTGCGCATTCTGATTTAGATGTTCTATCCGTCGGTCAAGCGGCTGCTGCTACGGCACCGTGCCGTAAGTTTCTTTCTGTTTATGTGTTGTTTACATTTAAATCATAACTGAATATTTGAATCCATGTGAACTGTCTTTTTGTTTAGATTTTAATGTTGTAAAACCTTTTAGTAAACATATATTTGGGACAACACTTTGCTAAGAAGATAAAATTTATTAGATAATTTATGATTACAGCAAAGTGAAAAGCATGCGAAAGTCAAAAGTTTCGCATTAAAAAAAAAGTAATTTAGTAGAATGCCCATTATCAACAGATATATTGTTTTAGCTATAAGTGGCTGCTGAGCATCGAAATGCAAGAATTATCTTCAGTTTGTCAAATAGGATACCCCCTGCGTAAGAATTTTTTTGGGGAGGAGAGTGCAATTTTCAAGTTCTAAGCTGGGCTGTAATTCTTAGAATGCATATATGGATGGTCTCAGTTTTTGCTGGTGAAATTGTTCCTTCTCATTATTGAAACGGGGTTTGTGTTATGCTAATTTTGCAGTAAGGGGGTGTTTGGATTAGAGCTGTTTATGGGCTTATTGGCTTAAATCCCACATGTTTTCTACGTATTGGCATATTAGCTCGAGTTAATGGACTTGAATAAGCCAGCCATATGTTCACGTTGATATGCTCATGCTCATCTAACATGTGAGTCTATGAACCTTTGCCGTTACGAAAGCCGATAAGCCGTAGAGGAAACTAATCCAAACACTCTTTTAGAGTTTTGATTTTGGATTTGAGTAAATAAGAACTATTAAAATCTGGTCTATTGCATTTGATTGTGGTTTAAAATTGGGTATAGATATGCGACGCTACTAATTTGTATATAAAATACATACCTGAAATGAGATTTTATAATTGCAGTCAGCATTGCCAGAGTAATGCTGAATTAACAGAGAGACTAAACAATGAATACGCAAAAATAAGTTCTGATTGGTATCCCATTGGTAGGAAGTAATAAAGAATTGACATGTATTCAACAAGTATAAAGATTCTCATATGTAACATGTATGTGTTTGTGGGCTAGACCTATGAATGTTTGTTGAGTTGGGTGACTGGGTACAGGTCAAATGGGTTGAACAATCTCCTTTGTTGAATTATGTGCAAAAAAGCCTGTATCAGGGTCACACATGTTATGCGCAAGGTATGCAGAGTTATAATATAGGATTTCAGTGCTTAAGTTTAGTGATATTTTTGTAGGTTCAATTTTTTGTGTGCTTACATTATTTTATTTTACCGAAATGGTAAATAGGTTTTTATTAACCCGTGCCAGCTTTACATCTATACACTCAACACATAGAAGTTGAAGCATGTCATTCTTAGTGCGGGTCAAAATGGGTGGGGCGGGTTAGGTTGACCTGTATACACTTTCCATCATTTTATGTTTAATTTTGTATGAATAGTTAATGCGTTAATGAGGATTAAAAACCAACGTTGTTACAATTATATTCTTAAATCTTTGAATAAAAAGGATTTAGGAAGGTGTATGCATTAAAATTACACTTTAACTGTAGGTGTAAGATCAATTAATTTGACTTTGTAGCAGAATCTTCACATGTAGTTGTAACAAAAGCCTTGCTAAAAGGTGCTTCATTTTTGAACCATTAAATATTGATGCTTTTCATTCAGTTGACAGTAATCTGTTATAGTAATTCTTATATATTCTTATATAGTCATGTTATTAACTCCATGAATTAATGAGGATTAAAAACCAACGTTGTTACAATTATATTCTTAAATCTTTGAATAAAAAGGATTTAGGAAGGTGTATGCATTAAAATTACACTTTCAGATGGATTAGTTGGATTCATGGCATTCTCATATCAACTCGCTCTGCTGTTCTTATCAACGGATGTCCAACCCTGGAATTCAATTGTGAACGAGGTGTGCCCCAAGGGGACCCCCTCTCCCCGTTTCTCTTCATCATAGCAATGGAAGCTTTCACAAACATCTTCCAGCGAGCCTCCAACCTTGGCCTTATCTCCGGGATTGAGCTGCCAAACTACGGACCCAAAATCACCCATTTTTTATATGCCGATGACGCAATTCTCCTTGGGACCTGGTCAGAAACACATATCACAAATATCTCAAGACTATTGAGGTGTTTTCATATAGCCACTGGTCTTAAAGTCAATCTCCAAAAATCTAATTTCTTTGGTTTAAACCTACCCCCCGACGCCATAAACATCTCCACAACCATCCTAAATTGCAAAACCGACCATCTTCCCATGAGCTATCTTGGCCTGACAGTGGGGGCGAACATGAACCTGATCAAGGATTGGACCACAGTTATCCATACCTTCGAGAACCGCCTCTCTCATTGGAAAGCTTCAACCCTCTCCCTTGGTGGACGTATCACTCTAATCCGTTCCGTGCTTGACAGCCTCCCATCTTACTTCTTCTCACTGTACAAGGCTCCGGTAAGTGTCTTATCAAAACTTGAATCAATTCGAAGATCCTTTTTTTGGGGGGGATCCTCAAACAGCAAAAAAAATTCGGACAAAGTCATATCTTCAAAAGACTCGGGCGGGCTTGGGTTGGGAAGTCTTCAAGAGAAAAATCTATCTTTGCTTTGCAAATGGTGGTGGCATTTTCGTAATGAGCCAAACAGCCTATGGGCTCGTGTTATATCCTCCATTCACCATACAAGACGCAATTGTACCCCGATACCATTTAAGACTGACATGGTAAGAGTTTGGAAAAGCATCGCTAACCTAAACTCCCACCTCACCCCGTTTAATATTTGTTTGGAGAATTTAATTGCAGGTAAAGTTGGAAATGGCACTACAATTCGCTTCTGGATGGACGCTTGGAATGATGACACTCCTTTCTACAAAGCCTACCATGATCTCTTCAAGCTAGAAAAACGAAAGGATTGTCTTCTTAAAGACCGACACACGGGTGCGGGACGCTTCTCCCAATGGGAGTGGTGTTGGTCGCGACCACCATCTTCACCAACTGAACTTCAGCAGCTATTACACATGCTAACACAGGTCATACACACATCCCTATCGAACTCAGCGGACTCATGGTCATGGAAAGGTGACCCCTTCGGTGTATTCACAGTCAAATCAATGAAGAACATTATACAATCAGCTTCTCATGGCCCTCACTATTGGACTTTCCCATGGAATCGTTTGGCACCCCTAAAAGTTAACATTCTCGGGTGGCGACTGGAATTGAACCGAGCACCTACTAGAGACCAATTACAACTCAGGCAAATCCCTCTACCATCGGCTGACTGTCCTATGTGCAACAACCAACCTGAAACAGCAACTCACCTTTTCTTTCTATGTCCTTTCGCGGATTCTCTCTGGAAACACTTACTTCAATGGTGCAAAATCTCTCTGATTAAGCCTTCCAACATGCAAGAGCTATTCACTTTGCACCAGAATCCCAACATCGTCCCGAAGAAATGAAAATACATCAACCTTGTTATCCCATGCTTCTGCTGGGTAATATGGAAATCCAGAAACGAATCTGTCTTTTCAAGCAAGACTCCATCCTTCCGCTACGCGGCCAAAGAACTTAAAACACTCAGCTTCTTCTGGCTTTCGAACAGATCCCAGCAAACCGAAATGGATTGGAACAAATGGTGTAATTTCAGTTTTTAATCTCATTTGTAATCTCTTTATTTTCAATTATGTATGCTCTCTAGCCTCTTGCTAGATCTTCATATCAATAAAAATCCTTGAATGTTCAAAAAAAAAAAAAAAAACTTCATTCTTAGCATTAATGTCAGTAAAAGCCATGTAAGATGTTGTTGTTCTATTCTCTTTATCATTACCAAAGGCCTAGGCACGGTTACATCGCCAAAAGCACATAAATATGTTGCTTCCAAGTCTTATCATATCTCTCAATAAGAGTTGTTTCCTCAACTGTTATGATAGGCAATTAAAACAAGACGCTTACAAATCATTTAAAAAACCACGCACACATTAGAAAAAATATTCGCCGCCCCGCCGCAACGCGGCGGCTCGGCGCATACCTCGTTCACAACTAAAACATATCAACAGGTTATTTTTCTCAATTTGACCATGGGTAGTTTGGTCATTTGATCCGTTTTTCAATTTCACCAACGAACTTCAAATTGATATAATTTTCAAACAATAAACTTTTACGAATAATTGATTTCACCATAGTTTACAGAATTTAATTCTCTTTAATTTGGTATGCATTTTGATATATGAATCACAACCTTTTTTTTTCTTCAAATTTTGAAGAAGGTATTGATTATTTTTTTATTTTTTTTTTAATTTGGTATGCATTTCTATATATTAATCGCAATTTTTTTTTTTTCAAATTTTGTAGTAGGTGTTGATTTTTTTGAAATTTTTGGTATTTTCGGCTCTAATTTTGTCTAGCTTAAAGGCCGAATTATGCAAAACTTAAAAAATGAAAGTTGTAGCTTTTTTGGCATTCTTTACCCAAAAATTTGAATCACTCAAATCCGATATGATATGAGTGAGATATCGCACGTTAAAGATAACGTCTTAATCATATTTGTTCCACACTTGTTGCACACAATGTGTTTGATGAAATGTTTAGCTTATATTTTTAGTGTTAAAGTTGAGTTAAATGCACTAATTTATGTACAACAACGCACCATTAATATAAAAATGTAGTTTCAAATTTCATGCCAATGTTAAGGACAACCAGACTGCCATGATTCTTCGTCTGAAAGACAAAAATATATAATATTGTATTCAAGATCAATAAAATAATATTTAAGTTCATTCACATATCAAACATCTATTTACATATCAATGGATCAATAATAGCCACTCATTTATAGATTTGATAACAAACCCACTTTCACCTTCTTCTTTTTTTCTTTTTCTTTTTCTTTTTTCTCTCAAAAATTAATCTCTCTTAAACCGTTAATCGTTAAACGAAAAAAATTACACCATCATGACGGAAATTTAATTATCTTTCTATAGATGGACACTTTGATATACTTTCTACAATTTTTTTTTCTTCAATTTTTCACGTTTTTTCTTCTTTTTTTCTTTTTTTCGTTGTAAAAACTTACATGAGAAATCACATATGATTAAACACTAATGTAAGATTACTGGAATGCATTTGGTGAGATGAAGATGTTGATATTCAGTTCCCCAAATGGACAATCTTGAAGAAGGTCGAGTCTACAATCTGTTCTACGTTTTCTGTTAAGTGTTAGAAGACTAAAGACGGCATTCATTTAGCTATCAAAAGACTTCTTCATATTCTGGGCATTCATCAGAAAGGTTTTCAGTTTGGGGGAGAGCACTAATTAGGGGAGAGTGAAAAGCCATATTTAAACCCTAATTATATCTGCTCACATTGTTCTTCTGCAAGTAAAGAGATGGCAGCTGAGAATATTTAGGAAGCTAAAAGAAGTAATGTAGTTTGAATACCACTCTCAGAGCTGCTGCATCAAGTTCATCAAGGTGGTGAAGAACAAATCTATCAAAGAAGAATTAAGGTGGTAATTCTTCATGTATCCTTTGTAAATACATAAAATCATAAAATCATAAAAACTCAAAAATATTTTTTCCAATTTCATAAAACTTTTATAAAACCAAATTGTAAATAGAAAAATATAAAACCAAGAAAAGCCCTAAAAATTAGAAAATCAGAAAATACCAAAAATAGTTCTTCTAGGCATGTCTTCTGTTTATCGATAACATTTACGGACCTAGAAATGTCATTCAATAATGACACGGGACTTTAAATGAAGCTCGAGCAGAAGTTATACTAACCGGTTAAAACATGTCTAAATGGCTTGCTATTACTTCAGATAGCAACCCGCTTTTCAAAATGGGGAAAGCACGTCGCCAAAAAGAGCTGTTCCTCCCACTGGGTGAAGTTCACCCGGGCATGGATTACTTTATATCCATGTTTCTTAGATCTGATGTACGATTCAGTACATCAGTTCTTGTATAAGAAGAGAAGTCTTTTTTGCACCACAAACTCTTTATCTTCTATGATTCTTCAGGAGAGTTTTGGTGTTTCACAAGGTGGTAACTGGACTTAAATTTTCACAAATACTTAACGCTCAATTGAATGACAACAGCTCTTTAAACAGAAAATGGATCAGTAATTGAGGGGGAGAGTATTTGTTCAAATTTTTGACACCTTTTTAAGCATTGTGCAACATCAGCAGTGACACTCTCTCATGGTTTAAGGGGGAGCATAGTATGCTCCATAATCAGATTGTATATTAAAACCTGACCACATTTTCTCCCTAATTTTCTAAACATATTTAAATCAATTGGGATCACAAATCTCAAAAGGTTTGAAATTTTTGATCGGGGGAGAGAATGTGATTTAAATATGAAATCTGATAAAAATGCGATGTTTTGGACCTAAATGTAAGCTCTCCCATATGTGCTAAACTCTTTCGTATATCGATGTACATATTGAGGAGGAGCAAATGATTTATGGTGACAAAAAGGATATGGCATCTCATGTGAGCGTGACTCATATCGGTTTAAATACATCACAAGCTAAAACCTCCCACAAAGAAAAGTCAACTTGCAACGGTTTAACGCAACAATCGATTATAATAAACCGGATAAGTGAATACCCGGGTCGTAGTCCCAACGAGGCGTGAATCGAGGATATCGTATGAGGTTTGGTATTAAAATGCTTGAAATAACGAGGTTTACTTTGGTTTTTAATATCTAATAAAACAAAATTAAGAAACGCGAACGGTAAACTAATAACGAGCATAAATGTAACAATCTATAAAAATAAACTCTACGGGTGCAAAACTAATTTTCCTAAGTTCTAATTAATAAAAGAAAATTTTACAAAAAAGAATTGTATTTTTCTAATTTTTATTTAATTAAATACGAATTAAAAACTAAATAAAAAAGAAAAATGAATTAAAAATAATAAATGAATACAGAAAATTATGAAATACTAAGGGAAAATCCTAAATGAAGTACTGATCATAGGAAAAATAAGCTAAAGGTGCTAGCTTATCCAGATAAGCTGGAATAAGCAAATTAGAGAAAATAAGCTACGAATTTAAAGCTATATTAAATAATAAACTAAGTATATTAAAACTGAACAAAGTCCCTAGGGCAGTTGGTTGGGTTGTGGCTTAGTGAACAAGAGGTCCAGGGTTCGAATCCCTGGACTCTCTTTTTGTTGAAACTATTTTTTTTTCTTATTACCAACTCAACAAGCACTAGTTAATAAGCAATTTTGCTAACTACCACTAAATCTGAAAACCACAAATAAGCTGAGATTTAAGCTAAAAGGATAGATCAGTAGCAAAAGAAAAACAAATAAGCTAAGGGTTAGACTAAAATGACTGATAAGCAATTAATAAGGTATCAAGGAACTGAAATAAGCTAAGTGGTCCTAGGGGGAGTCTAAATAAGCTATGAGAAGCAAGATAAGCACTATGGGAGAACAAATAAGCAATGAAAGAAGCTAAAAAGAAACACTATAGCTGCTGATATGCCTATGATACAGGGCATAATTAGGCTTTTTTAAGCCAATGAAAAGCTAGAAAAAGTAAATTCTAAAAATATAAAAAAATACAAGGGACTAGATAAGCCAGGGAACTATGACTATGCAAAATTTAGGCTTCTAACATCTGATTATGAGAGAATTAAAAATACAAAAGAGGGCTGCAAAAAATGGAAAAAAACTAAAAATTAAGACTACAATGCTAGTTTGGACTGATATGAGTGATTCTTGAAACAAGGCCTATAGGGATTTAATGCAAACTGATAATAAACTATAATGGACCTGAGAAATGCAAAAATGAGGTCCAACTTAAGCTCAGCTTATCTGAAGCTTGTTATGGCAGTTCAGATCCTATCTTTGCACTATCCAACTCTAACCTGTCAAAAGCTTCAAAACAACCTATATGCTACTGAAAACAGCTTATACAAGCTTTAATAAGCTCAATCAAAACTAACCTAATGGCAAATGAACAGTGCAAGCTGTTTTTTTACCCGTTTAGACCCATTGACCCAAACAGACCTTTGTCAAGGGACTGTTATGAGACTTAAGCTGAAAAGGCCTAACTAAGCATGGATATCTGAAAACAAGTTAAACTAAAGCTATAATGATATTAAGTAAGCAATAAAAACTGATGATGAAGCATAAAGAATTAGCAAATAAGCTGAGTTGACTTTAGTTGACTTTTTTAACTACTTTTGAAATTAACTGGATTAAGCAATAATAAACTCACACCAAGCTGTCACAGGCTTATGTGAGCTTATTGAACAGGAAATAAAAGCTTTTGAAGGTTGAACAACTTTCAATTCGAATGACTGAATTAACCTTAACTCAAATTACAACTAAAGTAATGCAAGGTTTTTGAAATTAAACTCAGACTTAAATTAAAGTTACAAATCTTGAAACAAGAAAATACAGAATTTTTTAAAGATCAATAAGCTTAAAAAAACAGAATTTAAACATATTCTACACTACGAATTGGTCTAAAGCAGTGACAAAAATTCTGTGAGTGTCTTCATTTCTTTAAATAGCAATCCCAAAAGCTTCTCTGATCCTTCCTCAGCAAATCCCACTCGTTGGATTAGATTAAATCAATCTCAGCCCTCCAATTAGATTTGGCGGGAAAATTGGTGATAGTGGGTTTTTAGCTAGATTGAATCACGTGAAGCTTGTACTTGGCTAGAACGCTTATTGGAGGAGGGGGTGGAGTGTGGCAGAGAAAAGGTATGGGGGGACAATTTTGTCTGGGGAGGACATGGTGGTGGTGAGGTGAAAGGTCTGGGGAAGGGGAAAGGTTGACTTAACCCGCCTTTTTATTTTTCTTGTCTGGGTTTGACCCTTGTTTGACCGGGGCATGGGTTTAGCTAAAAAGGATGCTTGGGCTTTTGGGGTTACTTGGGCTGGAAAGTGGGTTTATTAATTTTGAGTCCACTTAGTGAGTTAGGATTTAGAAATGGAATTGTGTTTAAGGTTTAAGGACCAATGTTGCCAATTCTGAAAATCCAGGGACCAATCATGTCATATCTAAAATTTATCTCCAAGGACTATTTGTGACACTTTGATATTTTTGGGAGTTTACTTTTGATAACTTAAGCAAAATCCCGGTCCAAACTCGTAAATTTCTTCCCCGTCCTCGGCTTTTCACGACTTTCCAATCTTGTGCTCGGTTTTGTCCGTTTTTGCCCCGTTTTCAATCCTTTTGTACCTGAAACACATAAAAACACAAACCAAGAATATTTTCAATAATATTTGATCTATTTGGGTGTTTTTGGTCATTATTGTGTCTTTTATGGGTATAAAATTATGAGTATTTACACACTCATCAGTGACTCAGACTTCACCAATGAATTGACGAAACATAAACTGTCATTAATCGAAAGGATGCGTCCTGGCCGGGTAATAATTTCAAGCTGGTGTAACCAGTGATGTAAGCGTGTCTCGAAGAGGACGTATCTGAGTAGAGTGTACCGTTTCGAGAAACTTTCTGTGGATGTGACCAGGCCGGGTAATAATTTCAAGCTAGTATAACTAGTGTTGTAAGCGTGTCTCGAATCGGTCATGTTCACTGAAAGTGGATCAATTCAAAAAGTGCAATCTCTACCCAACATGTGCAAATTTTAATTTAAAACATATGTGCACATGTTAAGGGGGAGAATTTGAAAAATATAAAACTCTCAAAGTGTTAGCAAAATGTGCTTCATAATCATGAACACTTTGAGAGATTTTTCAAGGATTTAGTTAATGGCAACATAGGATAGTCATGAATTTATAAGGTAGCTAAGGTTAGGAAAACCGTCCTATGATCCGCTAGAGCCGGAGGGATCTACCCAGGGACAATACCGAATAATTAGTATTAGAAAGTCCTTAGGTATGATTATGAAAAAAGGAGTAATATGAGAAAGGAGAAAGAAGGGGTTGAAGAATTAAAAAGAAATGAAATGAGAAAGGGTGAAAATAAATAACCCTCCAATTATTCAACATTAGGGCAGAAACCGGGTTCAATTCATATGCTACTGGTGGTTACTAAGGTAACACCGGTATTGAAGACAAGACGTCATGGACCCAGTGACGCACTGCACTAAACCTTCTAAACCACTCAAGTTCTCTTAAAAGGACTTGTTTCATTCTCACGGGGAACCCTGCATAATCTATCGACCGCTCATTACGAGTTATGTTGATATTGGATCAGGAGACACCGCTCCAGTCTCTGTCTACCAAAAATATACTTATCGAGTCTAGAGCCACGAGATGCATCATAAGATCTCATAGGAACACATGTTACTTCTACACTGGTTGTTCAACATTAAGGACACCAGTTGTAAACTTATGAGTCCTACGCAGATCTTAGCAATCTGCCAGAACCTTTATGAGGGAATTTACAAATGTAATTCTCTGTGAATGAATGGAAATTCCTGCCAGGGTCAACATCAAACAGCCCTGAATGCAGGTCACTTCGGTAATTCCTTGTGAATTACGCTTAGTGGTCGCGGCGGTTTCAAATGGTCTACAGTCGTGGAGTGAACTCCAGCGACTCACCTAATCGTTGATTTACTACGGTAGATCTTGTAAGCCCTCTATGGGCTTTCGATTTAGGAACAGCCTTGGTAAGGATTAGAGAGAGTTTTCACACTATGCTGTTGACAATCTCTAAGTCCGAACCTGTAAGTACCGGACGTTTTATTGCTAACTGTCGTATGCATGAATATCTGGCGATTGCTGCTGATTGCCGAAAAGATGCTGATACATCACCCCATGCTCACACTACACCATCATCGTATTCAAAAAAGTCATGATAAACCAAAAGACCTTTTCGCAACTCTGATGCTGTAAATTATGATTCAGAAAAGTGTGAGCATGTCGACCCAAAGATCACAACATCACATGGAGACATAATGCTAAAAGATGACCTAGAGACATACGTTGGATGATGACACCAAAGAATCACCAATGATCATCCAAGACTGAAGAATGGTCATCAAAAGAACACTGTTGAATGTACAAAGAGTAATGAATTTGAAGAATCAAATACTACGAGCTAGGAAGTTACAGTCATGTAATAGAATGCTAGAATTCAAATTATTATTTCCGGGGTGAACTCCCTTAGGGGGAGATTGTTAGGAATATAAATATTCATGTGAAGACTCGGTCACCCCGAGTATCTATTTAACATTTATGTAGCTCGTAGGCTTATTAGTATTATTATTATTAGTTTGGTTATATTAATATTTTTGGAGTTGGGTCGAGTCTTTACCCACTGTCAGCTCACTCCACAGCCCACTAGGGGCAACTTATGTTAGTTAGTATAAATACCCCTCTCCACCTAGGGAGAGGGTTGGAACTTCCTTCATTCTTAATCTAATACATTTCCAGTTTTCTCTCAAGTTCCTTTTATACTCTCTCTCTCTAACTCAAACATGGATTTGTTCTTCCATAATCCAAGACCTCCTGAATTTACATAATCAATACATGTATCGATCCTACATAATCAGATTGTTAAACATCTCAAAGTTACTTCCTATAAATGCTCAAAACTACCACAGTGATAACAAGCCTTGTTAAACATCTCAAAGTCACTCCCTAACCTTTAAGATATCATGTTATTCCAATTCCTCTGGTTACCTCTAGGCCTATTAGTGTACTCCCTAGGTTGCTCAGTGTATTCAACAATTTTCCTAGACACCTTATCACCAAACCTAGGTTTGAAAAACTTAATATGTTCAACACTAGACTTAACTGTTTTACCTTCTAAATTAGGTGTAGACTTTACCTGTTCCTCATCATTATCAGACACCCAATCTTCAATGATAAGTGCATCAGTATAAGTCTTTTCAACCTTAGTTTTCTCCTCATTAGACTTACTATTCTCACCTAAAGACTTATCATCAGACTCAACTAAACAAGACAATTCAGATATAGGAGGTTCATACTTTCCTATTATTGAAGGAGGAACTTCATTATAACCTATACCACTACCTCTCTGTAACACCCCCAAAATGTGGTATTGCGGAAGCTTTCGGGTCCTGGGGTGCTATGAAATCAATATACATCGGAAAAGAGATATAGTACAATGCCATAATTAAAATTTAAGGACACCGTACATTAATACAACATTGTCTTGGCCGACATCGGCAAACAAAAATAAGTTTAAATTCTTGAAAGATATTTTCTTGTCAACTTAATGAAAACATAGATGACACGTGACGACTCTTTTATGGTACTGTCTTCATAAAAATACCTACTAGCGATCACCTGAAATGTATGAGAAAAATGGGTCAACTATGAAGATAGTTGGTGAGTATACATGTTTTGTTCAAAAGAGTCCAAGGTTTTTGAAAAAGGTCCAAATGGTAGAGACAGTGTCAACCATTCAGTTACAAGTCCTGCCCATACAAGACTTGTAACCTATGGTTACACAACCATTATATAGAAAATTTTACATCTTATAGTCAAACAAACATGTTTATCAAGTTCACAATAAAAATGCTATGTACATAATAAATATTGACTTCTCCGAACAAGGGAGACTTTGCACTGCTACGAACATAGGATTCCACCCCAAATAAGTAAAGCGGTAAAAAGGGGGCCGTGAATACTCACCTCGGCATATAGCAGTCAGATATTAGTTCAGATAAAGTTCAGCACCAACACGCGACCTAGATTAGTAAGGTTCGTTTTAGTTCACAGACTTAAATTCAACAGTTTTAAAGAGTTTATGTTATTGTTGCTGGTATGGCAGCATTTATGTTTAAATGTCATTTTCTGAATCATTTGAAATTATTGGCTCTTGAAAGTGCTTACGAGATACAAGGATGAAAAATCTTTAGTTTGGCAATAACTGGGAGATTACAAACGGAACGATTAATAAGTGTATGACGTTGGCGGAGAATGTTATAATCGGGTGGATATGTATGTTACAAAGTGTGTATAATTATGAGAAATAAAATAAAAGTTATGTGTGTGTGTGTATATATATATATATATATATATATATATGAGTCTTTTATTATAAAAGAATGTTTTTGAAAATAATGAGTCTTTGTGTGTCAACAAGTTATAAGGTTTACATAAAGAAAATCATTTCATAGTTTTTAAATTGATTAAGAGTGTTGATAAAACACATTAATTTTTATTTATATATAGTCGATTTAATGAAACGAGTTTAAATCCTCATATGGCTATTTTATAATTGTGAAAGTATATATATATAACGATGTACTATTCGTTCTAGTGGAGAAACATTTTTAATTTTTACGTCGAGTTTACATATATAAACGTGGCGTTGTCTAAATATATAATTAGGTGTAGCAAATATGTTTAGTAGAGTAGTTATTTTAAAAAGATCGTGAAGTTTAAATATATAAGATGGTCATGTTTTATTAGTTTGACGAGTTGTGACGACGGCTTATATATGAAACGAGTAAACGTAATACGACTTTTTGTCAAAAGTGGGCTGTGGCCCAGTCATTCGAATGGGCTTAACACCATTAACCGACTTTGCATTTAAACTGGTCTGTGGGCTAGGGCAGTAAATAAGAGAAAGGTTCATAGGTTGGGCTTGCTTGGTGGGCTGCGGCCCAACCAAGGGTTTAACTCAAACTGGTCATCCACAAAGCAAAAAAAATTTACTTATGTGGTGTGTCTGTTAACGCAGAGAACGGAAGGGACAAAATGGATTTGTATTTCAAACTCAATTCTAAAATTAAACTCTTAGACTCACTAGATTGTTTACCAAATGACCTTTCCCAGTTCATATTAACACAAAAATAAGTTGTGACTTTGACCTCACCTTAACGCAGGCTAAGGGAGTCTTTAAGACTCAGAAGTGAAACGACTTGTAGGGACTGCGCGTACAAACGAACAAGTTTTGAAGATGATACAAGACTCTAAAAATTCAAGCATTAAGACGCCTATTAGGAGTCTTTTAAAGACTTATATGACCGAACAAAGAAACACCCAAAACAACCCTTCGTTTGTGACTACAACATCCTTCGGGAAAAAGGAAACTAGGCTACTATGAATACTTGCCCTTGGTGAATCCGAGTGCCCTCTCGGTTCACTCAACGACCCATATATACGCAACTCATCCTATCTTTTTATCAAACCTTTTGACCCGGCCAATGTTAGTCATTAGATCAAAATTTAGAATCATATAACTTGTCATAACAACTCGAATACTTAAGTGTTTCAACTCAAATCTCCCATTCGAGCTCAATGAGCATTTACCAAGTTCTTGATTACAACTCATCCCTTGGCCTAATTCGACAACCTAAAGGCCGTCTAGACTCGCTACATTAATTCGAGACCTATCCATATCATTAGTTGGGTTTTAGTTTCAATTAAGACATAACAATTTCATTTACAGGAACCAAATCTTGCGATTGTGTAAGGGTCAAGAACAACGACCGAATCAACACACTCAAATCGAGCCAAGAGTGACATCAAAATTAATTTTACTTTAAAATTAACCACACCAACAATTAACAACGAATCAAAATTTCAAATCCCACAATTATGCTTTATTCGACAGGAACAAGATTTAAGATCCATAAACATGTAAAATACAATAATTTGTATACAATTACAACGAAAGTGATACGAATCAAAACTTTGGAGGAATCCTTACAATCAAAGAAGATCGGCTGAGGATGATGGGAAAGAACCAAGAAACTTCACTACTCCAAGCAACCCATTTCTTCTTCACCACAATTTTCTTATCTCTTTTGTTGTGTTTGTTATTCGAACGAGTGGTGAAGAGGTGGCTGGGAATGAAGGGTCTCTTAAAGAAGTAAGATGGGATCATCTCAATACTCCTTTCCTGAAGATCAGACGCTCCTAGCCTCCTATGGCCAAATAAGGAAGCCATGATCCTCGTCTTCGTCATCTCTTTGGCTCAATGTGTTGACTCTCGGACTCGACAAAAAGAGTGGCAGTCGTCCTTCTCTTGGACACAAGGAAGAGGATAAAGGAAAACCTGACTTTGTTTCATCACCATATGTAGTTATCGATCTGAGGATATGGATAAAGGAGGTGACGATTTCGATGATTAGAGGAATCAGAAGAAACAGATGAGGAGTAGGGGAGGAGAGAGAGGCGTGACTGTTTTTATGAGGATATGGGGTAAATTTGTTTTGTGTGTATTAATTGTACTCCATAACCCGTTAAATCCCGGTGTCACTCGAGATTTCCGGGTTGTCGTGAGCGCGAAGAATATAATTTGGGGGATGTTTTTATTAAACTGACACAGAGTAAATTTTTCTTGATTCAGATATGGATTTATAAAGTAACCTTTACTGGTGTGGTGTCGGTACGCGTGTGGTGTCGTTTTCCAGGAAGAACGAGATAACCTTTCATTTTTAAATTTCTAAACATCAGTAAATGTCAGTAATTGTTTAATTTTTCAAAAATAAATAGTTGTACGATTAAAATAATTGCCTGAAAAATTGCGGGTTGTTATAGTCTACCAGCCTTAAAAGGAATCTCGTCCTCGAGATTCAGTTCGTCTACTCTACTGACGTTCGTCCTCGCGGTTAGATTTGACGGTCAACTTTTCCATTCTCGAGCTTAGCCCTCAGGTGACCTTTAGTTAGTGTTTTTCTGACTTAACCTCACCACTCCTTGAACATGAATGGTCCTGAGTTTAAGTTGCGCAGATTGAGTAACAACTTGATTCTATCTTGATTTTTGTAACTCATCAAACAAGAACTGTCACTAGATCAAGCTGAAATCAAGTTGTTAGAAGGGAAGATTTTAACATCTTAGTTGAAGGTCTCTTAAAGGTTTGGCTCAAGTTTGGAATCGTCTAAGCCAAATCAAATCAACGAATAGTGATGATTTAGGTTAGCAAGAAAGGCTAGAAGTTCAATTAAGGCTTATGACGTCAGGTATCACATTAGTCGTTATCGTAAAAGTCTTATAGCTGCATCCATGGTCGTTGTTCGAGGTACTAGCTCCTTCATTGGTTTGCCCTGCATCAATGTGTGCAACGATCTGAGTTAGAAGATCTGCCAACCCAACAGCACTGTCTCTTGGGGCTCCATTGTTGATGCTTCCTAAGCGGGTGTTCCTTGTAGTCATGATTCTTCAATAGGCCAAAAATATTGAGTTATACGTGGACGATGGCAGATGGTGTGACGGCTTTGGAGACGTAGCGATTATGACATGACGGAAACAAAGACGTGCTTAGTCTATTAGGTCATAATGTAACAAGGGAGAAGGCATATATATGAATATATCTATATAAAGTATAGTAACATAAACGGGGTTGTTCGAACATGATATGCATACACACACGACTAATGCAATTTCAGGTGATCAGACTCTTAAGACCTAACCAAAACATGATCCGAGACTACTACTCCCAACATTGCATGATTTTTCCCGAAGTAGGCATAGGTGATCAGGCTATGCATAATTGAGGAGAAATGATGCAATGCTCGGACTAGTCAACTCGTATGATGTTCGGTGTTTAAGAAAACTTTGTTCTGGTAATAGTTGCGATTTTTTTTATTTTTGAAAACCGGCATTCTCTATAACCTTAGGCTCTGATACCAATATGTAAAACCCCCAAAATGTGGTATTGCGAAAGCTTTCGGGTCCTGGGGTGCTACGAAATCAATATACATCGCAAAAGAGATATAGTACATTACCATAATTAAAATTTAAGGACACCGTACATTAATACAACATTGTCTTGGCCGACATCGGCAAATAAAAATAAGTTTAAATTCTTGAATGATATTTTCTTGTCAACTTAATGAAAACATAGATGACACGTGACGACTCCTTTATGCTACTGTCTTCATAAAAATACCTACTAGCGATCACATGAAATGCATGAGAAAAACGGGTCAACTATGAAAATAGTTGGTGAGTATACAGGTTTTGTTCAAAAGAGTCCAAGGTTTTTGAAAAAGGTCCAAATGGTAGAGACAGTGTCAACCATTCAGTTACAAGTCCTACCCATACAAGACTTGTAACCTATGGTTACACAACCATTATATAGAAAATTTTACGTCTTATAGTCAAACATACATGTTTATCATGTTCACAATAAAAATGCCATGTACATAATAAATATTGACTGCTCCGAACAAGGGAGACTTTGCACTGCTCCGAACATGGGAGACTTTGTCACTCTACCACCTAGGCGAGAATTATTGTCACTCACCGACATGGCGAGAATTATTGTCAAGACTGCTTCGAACATGGTTGACTTTGCATTGCTCCGAACATGGGAGACTTTATATTTAGTACGTACGGCACATTAAATTCAAAACAAGTCATAATCTCCAAATAATGTCCTAAGGTTCAAAGTCAATTTCAAATAGTTCAGGTAAAATATAAGTCATAAGTTCAAATAAAAATTTATGTCATGCATTCCACCCCAAATAAGTAAAGCGGTAAAAAGGGGGCTGTGAATACTCACCTCGGCATATAGCAGTCAGATATTAGTTCAGATAAAATTCAGCACCAACACGCGACCTAGATTAGTAAGGTTCGTTTTAGTTCACAGACTTAAATTCAACAGTTTTAAAGAGTTTATGTTATTGTTGCTGGTGTGGCAGCATTTAAGTTTAATTGTCATTTTCTGAATCATTTGAAATTATTGGCTCTTGAGAGTGCTTACGAGATACAAGGATGAAAAATCTTTAGTTTGGCAATAACTGGGAGATTACGAACGGAACGATTAATAATTGTATGACGTTGGCGGAGAATGTTATAATCATGTGGATATGTATGTTACAAAGTGTGTATAATTATGAGAAATAAAATAAAAGTTATGTGTGTATGTATATATATATATATATATATATATGAGTCATATATATATATATATATATATATATATATATATATATATATATATATATATATATATATATATATATATATATATATATGAGTCTTTTATTATAAAAGAATGTTTTTGAAAATAATGAGTCTTTGTGTGTCAACAAGTTATAAGGTTTACATAAAGAAAATCATTTCATAGTTTTTAAATTGATTAAGAGTGTTGATAAAACACATTAATTTTTATTTATATATAGTCGAGTTAACGAAACGAGTTTAAATCCTCATATGGCTATTTTATAATTGTGAAAGTATATATATATAACGATGTACTATTCGTTCTAGGGGAGAAACATTTTTAATTTTTACGTTGAGTTTATATATATAAACCTGGCGTTGTCTAAATATATAATTAGGTGTAGCAAATATGTTTAGTAGAGTAGTTATTTTAAATAGATCACGAAGTTTAAATATATAAGATGGTCATGTTTAATTAGTTTGACGAGTTGTGACGACGGCTTATATATGAAACAAGTAAACGTAACACGACTTTGTGTCAAAAGTGGGCTGTGGCCCAGTCATTCGAATGGGCTTAACACCATTAACAGACTTTGCATTAAAATTGGTCTGTGGGCTAGGGCAGTAAATAAGAGAAAGGTTCATAGGTTAGGCTTTCTTGGTGGGTTGCGGCCCAACCAAGGGTTTAACTCAAACTGGTCATCCACAAAGCAAAAAAATTTTTACTTATGTGGTGTTTCTGTTAACGCAGAGAACGGAAGGGACAAAATGGATTTGTATTTCAAACTCAATTCTAAAATCAAACTCTTAGACTCACCAGATTGTTTACGACATGACCTTTCCCAGTTCATATTAACACAAAAATAAGTTGTGACTTAGACCTCACCTTAACGCAGGCTAAGGGAGTCTTTAAGACTCAGAAGTGAAACGACTTGTAGGGACTGCGCGTACAAACGAACAAGTTTTGAAGATGATACAAGACTCTAAAAATTCGAGCATTAAGACGCCTATTAGGAGTCTTTTAGAGACTTATATGACCGAACAAAGAAACACCCAAAACAACCCTTCGTTTGTGACTACAACATCCTTCGGGAAAAAGGAAACTAGGCTACTATGAATACTTACCCTTGGTGAATCCGAGTGCCCTCTCGGTTCACTCAACAACCCATATATACGCAACTCATCCTATCTTTTTATCAAAGCTTTTGACCAGGCCAAAGTTAGTCATTAGATCAAAATTTAGAATCATATAACTTGTCATAACAACTCGAATACTTAAGTGTTTCAACTCAAATCCCACATTCGAGCTCAATGAGCATTTCCCAAGTTCTTGAGTACAACTAATCCCTTGGCCTAATTCGACAACCTAAAGGCCGTCTAGACTCGCTACATTAACTCGAGACCTATCCATATCATTAGTTGGGTTTTAGTTTCAATTAATACATAACAATTTCATTTACAGAAACCAAATCTTGCGACTGGGTAAGGGTCAAGAACAACGACAGGATCAACACACTCAAATCGGGCCAAGAGTGACATCAAAATTAATTTTTCTTTAAAATTAACCACACCAACAATTAACAACGAATCAAAATTTCAAATCCCACAATTATGCTTGATTCAACAGGAACAAGATTTAAGATCCATAAACATGTAAAACACAATAATTTGTATACAATTACAACGAAAGTGATACGAATCAAAAATTTGGAGGAATCCTTACAATCAAAGGAGATCGGCTGAGGATGATGGGAAAGAACCAATAAACTTCACTACTCCAAGCAACCCCTTCTTCTTCACCACAATTTTCTTATCTCTTTTGTTGTGTTTGTTATTCAAATGAGTGGTGAAGAGGTGGCTGGGAATGAAGGGTCTCTTAAAGAAGTAAGATGGGATCATCTCAATACTCCTTTCCTGAAGATCAGACGCTCCTAGCCTCCTATGGCCAAATAAGGAAGACATGGTCCTCGTCTTTGTCATCTCTTTGGCTCAATGTGTTGACTCTCGGACTCGACAAAAAGAGTGGCAGTCGTCCTTCTCTTGGACACAAGGAAGAGGATAAAGGAAAACCTGACTTTGTTTCATCACCATATATAGTTATCGATCTGAGGATATGGATTAAGGAGGTGACGATTTCGATGATCAGAGGAATCAGAAGAAACAGATGAGGAGTAGGGGAGGAGAGAGAGGCGTGACTGTTTTTGTGAGGATAAGGGTGGGGTAAATTTGTTTTGTGTGTATTAATTGTACTCCATGACCCGTTAAATCCCCGTGTTACTCGAGATTTCTGGGTTGTCGTGAGCGCGAAGAATATAATTCGGGGGACGTTTTTATTAAACTGACACAGAGTAAATTTTTCTTGATTCAGATATGGATTTATAATGTAACCTTTACTGGTGTGGTGTCGGTACGCGTGTGGTGTCGTTTTCCAGGAAGAACGAGATAACCTCTCGTTTTTAAATTTCTAAACATCAGTAATTGTTTAATTTGTATTATTTGTCAAAAATAAATAGTTGTACGATTAAAATAATGGCCTGAAAAATTTCGAGTTGTTATACTCTCCTCATAAGTTGACACTCGATTGTCTTATTTACACTTTCTGATGCAAATTTAAGCTTATTTACCTTAACTTGATGTTTTTCTTTTTCCTGGTGAGCTGCATCTTTTTCATTTTGAGCCTTTTCTAACCTTTTAGTAAGTTCTTTAATGACATTCTCTTTAACATAAAGCTTACTTTGAAGAACATTGACTTTCTCTACATACTCTGACTCATTCTGTTTAAAGAATTCAAGTCTTTCCTCAACAGATTTTAAGCCTACTTTATAGCCTAAATTATCTAACTTTAACTTCCTTACATCTTCTATTAGTTTTTCATTCCTAGAATTAAGTTCCTCAATAGTATCTAAACAAGATTTATAAGAACAACCAGAATCATTAGATACTTCAGAATCAAAACTTGATGAAGAAGAGTAAGCCATAAGTGCAAAGTTTGGTCCTTCAGTTGCTTGGTCACTCCAATCATATCCACCTAAACCATCACAAGACACCAAAGCTGTAGAAGTCTTAGGTTCCTCAGACATAGCTTTCCTTGAGCTCTTTCCATTCTTGTAGTCTTGGCTCCTTGGTGCCCTGCATTCTCTTGCAAAATGTCCCTTCTTGTGACAGTTGTAGCATTCAATCTTGGATTTATCAAAACCTATGTTATCCTGCCCATTGACCTTGAGGTTTCTTCCTGTCTTCTTCAAAAATCTCCTTGCCCTCATTGTCAACATTGCCATCTACCACTTCAAGTCCATCTCTTCAAGATCATCTGGATGAATCTGTTCCAAATCTTCATGCATAATCTGAGGACTAGTAGATTGACCAGCTAAGAAAGCATAGATAACAGCATCACTCAAGTTATCAAGGGTTGTAGACCCAGCAGCATTAACTTGTGTGCCAGCAGTACTAACTCCATGAGCAGTATTAACTACGTTATTAGTACTGCCAGAACTGTTATTGGTGGAGGACATAAAAGCTAAGTTTTGTGTGCTTGTAGATGAGCTAGATGTTCCTTTGACTTCAGGTTCATACACTTTTAGATTATTATACAGATCATCTAAACTCATTGTATCAAGATCAGCCTTGTTTCTCTACACCATAGTATGTGTATTCCACTCTGGTGACAAGCTTCTTAGAAACTTTTGATTTATATCTTCTTGTGGAATTGTTACTTCCACAAGTGCTAATTGACTAATAAGTTTCTGAAGTGTGTCAAAGGTCTGATCAAGGTTCTCAGAACTAGGAGCAACAAAGTTCTCATATTGTTGCTTCAAAAGATTCTTCCTAGTGTTCTTAGTAGCAGCATTTCCTCCAAATCTTTTCTCAATAGCAGCTAACAGAGACTTTGCATCCTTGATAGGATTAAAAGTTAATTGATGTTCATTAGGAATGCCCATCATGAGAGTACTTCTAGCTTTAACTTCCAATCTTCTTTGTGCCCTGTCTTCAGCAGTTTTAATAAGGTAGTGACAACACCATCATCAGAAATTTCTGTTTTAGGTAAAGTATTGCCAGTCTATATTACTTCTCCATAGCTCATACTCTCCAGACTTGAGCATTGGCACCTTTGATGCAGTAATCATATGTGTAGATTCTGACTCCATGTCTTCAGCAAGATCAGAACAGTCTTGAGTTTAAACAGGTTCTTCTTGATCACAGCTTCTAGATCACAAGCTCTGATACCACTTGTTGATCCCACCAATATACTTGATCGAATCCCTTAGCTTGTAAATGTTTAGTTATCTTAGATAAATCTAAAACAACTAAGTATAGAAACTGTCTTGAAGTATATCAAACACAATACGGAATCTTGTATTTCATCTTAAGAACTTTATATTGAATAAACAGTAAACAATGAATATCAAACAAAACAGTTCAATATTATTAATAATACAAATACTCAAAAGTATTAGGGTTTACAACCTTGAAGTTCTATATAAGAATTGCATTGATCTCTATGCCCTAGAACCTCCTTTTATAGACTAAGGAGTCCTAGTTGGCTTACAATTACTTGCTATACAACATAAATCTTTAAAGAATCTTTTCTATATTTATCTAACCGACTATACAAGTTTATCTCATAAGCAGCACAAACTAAACACTCTAGCAGTCGTATTCTGGTAGCAGTTGTAACTCTGAACTAGCAGTAGTACGTTTAGTCTAGCAGCAGTAACCACTTAGTGTATTTCCTTAAACATTTTCAGCTTCACTAGCAGTAGTAAAATACACTAGTAGTTGTAATCTTTATATCTAGCAGGAGTAATGACTTGTATCATTTTTCTTGTAATACCTGAGCAGTTGTAAATATATAAGCAGCAACATCTGTAAATATATAAGCAGCAGCATCTCTAAAACCCAACAAAATCTCACTTGATAGGAATCTAGTGAGTAGATCTAAACAAGATAGAAATTGAACCTAAACAATAACTATTCCCCGGCGGCGGCGCCAAAAAATTGATGCGAGATTTTCAAGACCTCGAAAAGAAGTTTTACAATCCTCCATACAGTGTACCTGATCGCTGTAGTGTAGTATAGGTAGGTCCGGGGAATTGATCGTTCTCTAGAGGAATAGTGTCGTTAGGTCAAGATGTATGACGAGATAGGTCTAGAGGTGTGGGATGATTCTTTTTTGTCTCTTTATTATTTTTATGAAAGCAAGTAAAATCTCGGTTTTGAAGGAGTGGGCAGAATTAGTTGCTAGTCAACTAACCCAAAAATTAATATTTATAAAATTAACTAAAACTAATTAAAAAGGAAAATAAAAAGTGGGGACTACTTATGAGAGGAAAGCGTGTTTACCTAGATTCTGAAGTTTAAGTATTGAGAAAATCTCTCAAGTGATTAAATCTGGTAGCAGTAGAGTTAAGTCTGGTGAGTTCCAAAGTTAAGTCTGCTGGTTATCTGCTGGTTAAAGTCTGGTCGTTGAAGTTAAGTCTGGTGGTTAAGTCAAGTGTTAATTCTGGTGACTATCAGAGTTAAGTCTGCTTGATGAAGATATTAAGTCTGGTTTACTAAAAGTCAATAATACACGGTAGATAATATCTTACCCCATGTGCTCAGTCTTTATCTTATTCTCTTAGTTAACAAATTATGTACACAGATACATGTTGTATCTTATGTACTGACACACATAAGATAAGCTAGCAAGTTGTTTGACAAGACTTAACATTATTGTAAAGATCTTTCTTATGTTATAAAAGAAAGATCTTAGACTAGAGATATAAGTATGTGTGTTAAACTTATAGTGAAAAATATCTCTCTCAAGAACAAAGAACAAAAACAATATCACAAGATATAGAAACATAAGATTCAAGGTTGTAGCCCTAGTGATAGCTCAAGATCACTCGTATTATTATCTTAATAATATTGAATCGTTTAGTGATAAACTTTCATTGTTCATTGTCATATAACAAACACAACTGTTCCATTTCCATAACCATAATAACCTTCTAAGTGTGATTAAGTAGATTCCGCATTCTTAATCATATTCACTCAATATATCATACACACAAAGTACAAAAGGTTTAACCACCTTAACCATGTGTCGAATCCTAACACCTAGATATAATTACTCCCTAGTTATCTCCTACTAATTTGTTGAATTGTCACGTCCTTATTTTAGTTGAAGCGCTGTATTCCTTAATATTGGTCGTGGGGAGGTGCCGAAGTCCCCAACTCTATGAGTTTTAGTCTCCCCTAGATTCCTTAAAGTCTATTAAGTTATCCAAGATCTACCAGCCGCAACTAACGCAATAAATACAACGAGAAAAACTAATAGTGCACTCTACGGTTGCGTTTCTAAGACGTTCAAGAAAGTTACATATAAGAGGTTAGCCAATTTTCTTAGCCTAACGCGAGGCAATCAACTAAACAAGAGACAATAAATCAATATTCAATAACTAGGTTTCACTAGATCTAAGCAAACACAAATAAATTTAAGCTACCATGTTAAAGCAAAGAAAAGATAAACAAATAATCAAACAATACATAGACATAACGAATGATTAAGGGGATAACTTATCTTTATTGAAACATGTAGTTCAAAGGCTGTAAAAGCCTTACAATGGCAGTAAAAATCGTCTAGGGTTTCCCTCTCCAAAGTGTTACACTCATTGATGAAAAAATGCGAAAGTATATATAAGTTTACAAGGCTAATGGCGTCAGGTTATAGATCTTGATGCCGTCAGATCATTGCCTTTAGGGTTTCGTCTTGTGCAAGTCGCCGTTGTGACGGCATAAGAATTGGCATGAGGCCGTCACCTTATAAATCTTCTAGGCCGTCTCTTTATAGCATAAAACGTGACTCCCTCCTTCATTTTGTACCTGACGGCATCAGGTTGGAAGTCCTTCAAAATTCTCTGAGGCGTCACTTGATGATTTTGAGCCAAAAATTCAACTTCAAAAGCAAGGGACGGCGTCACGTTGTAGCGTGTTACGCCATCAGATGTCCATGTCTGACAAGTTTTTCGCGACTTCGTCGTTTTCTTCACTTTTTCGCCCAAATACGTCCAAAACGTGCGGATTTCCAGATTTCTCATCCTAAGTACCTAAAATACAAAAAGAAACGATTTGAGGCAATATTTGATCATATTTAGTCTATTTTGGGATTAAATGACCCCTTAAAAAGGTACTAAATAAATCCTTATCAATCTACATCAACTATTTTGGAAAACCAAGTTAGTGTGCACCTCGCCTTATGACATCTACATTGGCACACTAACTTATTACATCATGATCCTATTTTTGCGTCTTGAAGCTTGAAATTTGGATGGACGGTGGGCGGTGACGACTTGGTTATAGGCTAAGTCATGAACCATTTATGTGCATCCCATGTCTTATCCTGCCCTTTAGTCATGAACCATGCTTAGGTGAGGGAGTGAGCAATCATTGGTGTCTTGGCCATGGATTTGGTCATGTATCGATGGTCTTTGTCGCCTTCTCCGTAGTATGCTAGTAATGACAAATCACCCTTAGCCTTATATTTATTCACCCAACATTGCCTTTAAGGATTGTCTTAACCTTACCTCCAGTGGTGGAGATTTGTGTAACTGCCAAGCCTATGATAAAATACATGATATGACCATGCAATGAGTGACCACCCTGAAATTGACACTTAGATTAGAGAGAGTATGAGTGTTTCGTTCCCATTTCATGAGGTGTTCGGCTTTGATAAATTCTAGCATAGGAAGTTTTTAAACTCATATTTTCCAAGTCTCTTGGGAGATATCTGTTTAAGAATTATTCTAATATGGTATACTTGAGGGAAAGTAGAGTTCAAATGGGGGGATATTTGATAACATCAAATAGTCCTGATATTTTAGTGTCAATTTCCCCCTAATATATATGCTCATCATTTGTATCAATTTACTTGAATATATACTCTTATTCGTTTATATTTCATTTTCAGGTTACTAATGAGCATTGGAACGAAGAGACGCAGATTTGGAAGGTTTTTAATGCAAATACACAAGAGTATGCTGACCAGACAAAGGTTACGGCGTAAATCCATACTCTACTTACGCTGTAACATGGATTTATACTAGAAGACCAAAGTCAACGCTGACCAAGGTTACGACGTAACTCCTTCAGAGGTTACGCCGTATATATGTTTCCAAGACTTAGAAGATTTTCGTGGTCCAAAGAAGTTACGACGTAACCAATTGCAAGGTTATAACGTAAAACCGTTAACCATGGTTCTACGTTCGTAACCTATCTTTAGGTTACACCGTAATATTATCACTGTGGATAAGATTGTCCGAGATCCAAAGGTTACGGCGTAACTAACCCTAGTGGTTACGCTGTAACTTAGTCGAGGCTACAAATACAAGCCCTAATTCCGCATTTTTATATATCCTCTCAATACACAAAAACCAGAGACGATTAAGGGCTTCAAGGAGGAGGATTTCCAGCAACATACAAGTCATTTCCAAGGGAGAATTCACGCTTATCACTACATAAGATTTAGTATTTCATATTACATTCTTGTATTTAATTCCATATCTTCATTTATGATGTTAAACATTAAATTCTATGCATGCTTTAATATGAGAGGCTAAACACCTTTGGTGTTAGCCTAGTTATGAAATTGTTAATGTTATGATGTAGTTTTCTCGTTCTTTATCGCTTTATATGTATACTTTCTTTGCTTATTTCGGGACACCCTTGTTTTGGTAGCTTGGAAGTCTAGGTAGTATCTAGGAAGCTAGGAGAATTGACCATAGGACCCTAGTGAATCAGGTTGCGAGTAGTGGCAAGAATTGACCATAGGACGATCACTAACTTGCGTGCGAATTATACTAAATGAGCATGATGAGTGTGTGAATAAAATGGTAGACGATCCAAACAATGATGAAACAGCCCCCGATCTCCGAACGATGGAGGAGCTGTGCCAACCAACCATGCAAGGACGGGGTGGACCTATTGCTCCCGTTAACATCCAAGCCGCGGATTTTGGACTTAAACATCACATGATCCAACAAGTCCAAACTTCATGCAAATTTCACGGTTTACCGGGTGAAGATGAAAACAAACATCTTGATAAATTCATTACCGTCACCCAATGTATGAAGCAAAATGGGGTCACCGATGACGCCCTTCGTCTATATCTTTTCCCATACTCTTTGACGGATCATGCCACCGCATGGTTTGATCGTCTTCCCAAGAATTCAATTCATAGTTTCGATGAAATGACTTCAAAATTCTTGGAAAAATATTTCCCACCGTCGATGGTGATGAAATTGAGAAATGATATAAGTAACTTTCGCCAGCTTCCCGACGAATCTTTATTCGAAGCATGGGAACGTTACAAGCTTTCGATTGATCGTTGTCCTAATTACAATATGTTACTTGTCACCATTATAGACACGTTCTATAATGGTTTAACATTAAGACATCGTGACACGATCAATGCTGCGGCCGGTGGTACCTTTATGAAAAGGCGACCCGAAGAGTGCTATGATTTAATCGAAAATATGACTGCCCACCACAATCATTGGGATTCCTCCGCCGAGAGGAACGAGTCAACTAAATCTATATCTACGGACTCTTCACCCGAGATGGCTTTACTCACTAAAAGGATGGATGATATGTCCACTCCTGTCTTGAGAATACATCAAAATCATATTCAAAAGAATCAACAAGTCAATGTGGTAGATCAAAGCTGTGAAACATGTGGTGGTCCACATCCATATTTCGAGTGTCCAGCCATCAGTGGCAACACTCAAGAGAGCGTTTATGCTGCTTCAGGATCCTATAATCAAGGAGGCAATGGTTACCAACCCCAAGGAGACCGTAATCTCCTCAGCTACCGTTCAAACAATTTTCTAGCACCACCCGGTTTTAGTCCTCAAAATCCAAATGGGCAAAACTGAAATACCCAATTTAACCAAAACCAAAGTCGAATAAATCAAGGTCAAAACCAAGGTTTCCAAAACCGAGGTCTAAATCAGGGGAATTTCAACCAAAATCCAGGGAATGTCCAAAACCAAAACCGAGGTCAAAATTTTAATCAAAACCAAGGTTCAAACCAAAATCAGACGTCCTCGGATGAGTTGCTTAAGCAATTCATAAAATCCCAAGATGAGACAAATAGGACCCAATATGAGACAAACCGGTTATTGGTTACCCAATTAAATGAGATCAAAAAGTCTTTAAATGATCGACCCTCGGGCTCGGGAACTCTTCCTAGCAACACGATCGCTAACCCGAGGGGCGATGTGAAGGCGATCACAACAAGAAGTGGTAAGAAAGTTGATGGACCCTCGACTCCTATGCCCCCTCCACCGAGGGAAGTGAATCGAGATACCGAGGTAACAACGGACAAGGTGCATTTCTCAAGCCCACGAAGTACCGCACACGTCCAACCTCAAAATGTCCAAATTCAAGTTCCAGAACCCGATGTTCCGAAGACAAATCCTAAGCCTTCAATTCCATATCCTTCAAGGCTTAATGATCAAAGGCTCCATGAGAAAACTAACAACCAAATGATGAAATTTCTGGAAATTTTCCAGAAATTACACTTCGATATTAGTTTTGTTGATGCCTTGCTGTATATGCCAAAATTCGCTTCTCAATTCAAGAGTCTCCTTAGCAATAAGGAAAAATTGTTGGAATTGGCAAAGACTCCATTAAATGAGAATTGTTCGGCAGTGATCCTTAAAAAGTTACCAGAAAAACTAGGAGACCCCGGAAAATTTCTCATCCCTTGTGATTTCCCGGGGATGGTTGAATGCTACACCTTGGCCGATCTTGGTGCAAGCATCAACCTGATGCCGCTTTCCATGTGGAAAGAGCTTTCACTCCCGGAATTTACTCCCACAAAGATGACTCTTGAATTGGCAGACCGCACTGTTACTATTCCTAAAGGCGTTGCTGAAGACGTTTTTGTCAAAGTAGGAAAGTTTCATATCCCCGCCGATTTTGTAGTTGTGGATTTTGAATGTGATCCCCGAGTACCTCTCATTCTTGGGAGATCCTTTTTAAGGACCGGACGTGCTTTGATCGATGTTTATGGCAAAGAAATAACACTTCGGGTTGATAATGAAGAAGTCACGTTTAACATAAATCAAGACTCGAAACCTCTAACCAAATACAATGTTGCTACGGTTGATCAAAAATCTGAAAGAATTAATTCGACACTTTCAAGATTTGAGGTTAAGAGTACTTCAAACAAACGTGCTGAGCTAAAAGCAAGGGGAATTACCCCTGGTTCAAACAAATGGTTTGAAAGTTGTACTACAGAAGTTAAAAGTGTTTTTGACTACGATGAACAAGAATCGGAGTTCACATCGAAAGTGGTGGAAACTGCTAGCTCTAAGAGCACACCACTTGTCCCACCTCCGGAATCAATTTATCGTGTTGAAATTGTTAAATCTGTGGATGACCCTACCATTGCTCTCTCTTCCCCCTCTCTCACTCCGATTGAGGGAAGTGATCCCTTTTGGGATGAGGTCGATGCTTTTCTTGCAAGTGATGATTCAATTCCGACAAGGATTGATGATACTTACTTTGATTCAGAAGGGGACATCCTTTTTCTTGAAAATTTATTGAACGAAGAACCGTCCCCAACCCTCCCTCCCGGAAATTTTGTTGAAAATTACCATCCAAGCTTCAAGGTTAAGCTACAAGTTCAAACAAATGGTGATTTTCCTTTTATGGATGAAGAATGGATTCTCATTGTGATACACACCTTTTTACCATTCTTCACATATTGCGTGATTTCTCTTTCCCTTTTCTCCTATGGGAATAAGGACACTATCTTTGACCCCGGTATCCTCCCTAATAGTTTCTACTATTAAAATACCGTGGGTATCTCATCGGAGTGGAACTTTCAAAAAATTCAATGTTTATCCAAGCATTTTGAATGAAAGTCCGATGGAGATTTTCTTTTCCACATGCTCCCCCAAGAACAAATAAATTCGGGGTCGATTCAAGCTAGTGACTCGGTTAACAAGTCAAAAAAAATGATGATAATAATTGTTGTGTTCCCACGCTTGGCTAGTAGTATTATCTTTTTATGTTCTAAGTGTCGGCATAATAGCCGGTACTTTGAATATTGAGGGCAATATTCAATTCTAAGTGTGGGGGGGGGGGGAATTCTGGCGAATTTGATCAAATGTGTACCTTCTAGTGCCCTAATTCCCCCGTTTTGGCCAAAATTTTAAAATTTTTTTTTCATTTGGTGGAAGTACTTTGCACTAACACAACAAATGGTTATCAGTCCACCATGTCTAACCCACATAAGGACTGGCTAATCCGAGAGCAAACGGCTCTTGGTAAAGATATCTCAAATCCGTTTATGGATGACAATTTGCCAAAAATTGTATGGTATTCAACTCACCATATCTTTGATAGCGAAGAGTTGGCTAGCCCACAAGGTTATGGCTTGTGGTTAAGGCAGTAGAAAACCATAATTAGTAATCAGCTCACCAAGATGATAACTGTATTCTATCAAAGAGTTGGCTAGTCCGAAAGCAAACGGCTTTTGGTAAAGACAAATCAAATCCGTTGACAGCTGATGATTTGCTTAAAATCATTTGGTTATCAATGTACCATAGTATCATATTAAAACATTGGCTACTCCAGAAGTAATGGCTATCTGGTAAAGAGACATAAAATCCAATAAATTTTCAAAAAGGATTGCTAGGGACAAGCAATATTTTAGTGTGGGGGATTGATGAGTGTGTGAATACTCATCATTTTTGTCCCATCTGAACTGCAAAAACATTTAAAAAACACTCAGAAATGCTTCAAAATACAGAAAATATCCTTGAATTGTGTTTTTATCTGTTTCATGTGCAAAAGGATTAAAAACAGAACAAAAACGAGAATTTTTGGATCGACTCGACAATAATTGTGCATTTGATCAAGTGAAGACGAAAGTCAAAGACAGAGTCAAAGTCAACCCCAAAAATACCAAAATGTCACAAATGGTCCCTGGGAATAATTTCTATTTTTGGCATGTATGGTCCCTGGATTTTCAGAATTTGCTACATTGGTCCCTTAAACTTTGTGCCAATTCCATTTCTAATCCTAAGTTAAAACCTACCCAATCCTTAACAAACCCAACCCAACCCTTTTAATAAACCCAGCTGCTAAACTAAACTACCCAAAGCCCAAACCCAACAGCCCACTCCCTTCCCATTTTAATAAAACCCAAAACCAGAGTTTGACTCTGGTCAAACTCTCCTTCCTCAATACCACCCCGCCAAAACAAAACCATACCACCATTCCCATGGTTTCTCTGCAACATCACCTCACCACCCCCTCCTCTCTGCTACACCCTACCTAACAAAGCCAAAAGCAATTAATGCTTCTTCCTCCCCCCAAGTTACAGTACACAAGTGGTTTTCCCACTTATAACTTTTTTGGCGCCAAAATGTGAATTAATGGCTGAGATCATTTGAAGCTAATCCAAGGGTGCAGAATGGATCAGAGATGAAGATGAGAGATATCCCACTTCATTTTAGTATAAATAGGACCCTATGTAAGCCTTAAAGGGCAAGTAGTTAATTTTAGTATAATCGTATTTCTTATTCAGTCTTTATCTTTTGTAATTTCAAGTTTCAGTTGTTAATTCAAGTTAATTTCAGTCATATTGTTCTAAGTTCAAGCAATCTTGTATTAAATTTCAGTAATAATAGAAATTCAAGTTTTTGTTAATTCGAATTAAGCTTATTTTTGTTAAGAATCAATCACAAACACTACCCACCCTTGCTATAAGCTTATACAAGCTTATCTTAGCTTTTTGTAAGCTTATATAGTGAATAGCAGTACTTAATTTCAAAGAATGAAGAAAGTCAATGAAAGTCAAAGAAGGACCAAATAAGCAGTTCTGGTGAGATAAGCCATCAAGAAAAGCTGAATTGGGTTTTCTAGCTTGTCATTGACAAGCTAGTTGTGTTCTGTTCTTAAGTTCCATTGTTTCATATCCAATCAGTTGTAAGCAAAATTCCAAATTCCATGATTTACTATACAACTGCTTATCTACTGCTTATATGCTTTTTTCTATGCTTATTATATCTTATTAATGTTATTTAAAGTTAGTGTGATAGGTAGTTATGGTTTACATTAGCTTTTTGTTCATATCTCATTAAATAGCTAAAATCAGTCCAAAATAGCCAATACTAGTTCAGCTTATTGTAGTGCTTAATTATACATTAAAAGTTGCTTATCAGAGTTAGATTAAGTTAGACAATCAGTTATAACCAAGAATCATAGTTAAATTTGGCTTTTCCTTTTTAAAATCCACATCAGTCCCTCATAAAGGGCTGTTTGGGTTAAATACTCAAAGTGGGTCAAAATGGGTTGTTCCTATTCATTGACCATCTGCCCAACTTGGATCTTGCTTAAAATAGTTCAGATAAGCTGTTTTTAAGAGCTTTTAAGCTTTCTTGATAGGACTTGTGATTTTGAGCAATCTGTGGCAATATTAGAACCTCAAATGATCATTTAAGCCATTATAAGCCATAATCACTTTTGGCCCTTAACCTTGGCTTTTCTGAGTCTCTTTAAGTCCATTTAGTAGCTTCATAAAAGTTAGTTAAGTCTCCTTTTGGTTTATGCTACTATGCACAAGTCTGCATATCACAGACCTTAGTGCAGTCTGCATAACAATTTCTAAACCATAATCAGTGCTTATTTTTGTTAGTTTTAGCTTGAATCTTTGGTCTCTAGTAGTTTTCTAGGTCTTCTTTGCCTATTCCAATTTCCAGGCCCTAGTTTAGCTTATTTTGAGCTAAAAATAAGCTCAAAAGTCTGCTATTCCAACAAGCATACACTGAGTAAATCAGTGTATACTTGCTGTGAAGTAGCCACTTTCTCAGCTTATCCACAGCCCTAAATAAGCTCCTCTTGTTCTGAAAATTGGGTTCTGAGGTCCTTGCTAGGTCTATTTTTAGAATCAACAGCTTTTGTGGAATTTAGTGATAATCTAGTGGCTTATTTTTAAGCCAAAAGGTTACCCTCTGGACTTGCCCTGCACCAACCCTATATCAGCAGACCATTGTGCTTTTTGGCTTTTCTCAGTGCTTATTTCTTACATTTTGTGGCTTACTCTGTCCTATCCTAGCTTATTATTGGTTGTTGTGCTTATTTCATCTTTGCTTAAGCTTATTTTAAGCTTATACAGCTTTTCATCAAAAAGCCTTGGGCTTTGTTTCATTTTGGCCAACTGATCAGCCAATCTTGGCTTATTTGTGGGCTTATTTGTGAGTTTTAAAAATAGTTCCATTTTTAAGAAGTGCTTATCTCAGTGTGCTTATTGTGTTTCAATCATAAAAATCAAAAAAATAAAATAAAAGCAAAAAGTGACAGACCTAGGATTCGAACCCTGGTCTGCCCACTCAACACACAACACACTTACCACTCTGCCCTTGGGACTTTTTCAGTTATACTTTGCACCTTTTAATATTTAACCACCCTTTTTAATATAAGTCATTCGTAGCTTTTTAGCTTATTACAGCTTATTAGAATAAGCTGGAATCTTTCTTGTATTTTTCCTAGGATAGTGATAGTATAAAGTATTTTTAGAAAAATTTCCAGATTTTTCCTTTCAGTTTTAGTATTTTTAATAATTTAATTAGTATAAAACTATTTTTAATTCATAATAAATAAAATAATTATCAGAAAAATATAATTTTAATTTCCAAATTTTTTTTTTTCTTAAATAGAACTTAGGAAAAATAGTAATACACTTGTAGGTTTTATTTTCATAGATTTCACTTTTTAATCGCGTTTTAGAATTCTCGTATCGCGTTTTTAATTTAAATTGTTTAAACCTTAATTTTCCCGTGAGAATTTGTTTCTCATTGCTTAAATTAGAATAATCAAGCAAAATTCCATATTCTACTCATCAGTCACTCTAATCCAAACTTTCAACGATTGCCCATTTATACCTCGTTGGGACACGACCCGGGTAATCACTTACCTGGTATCACACACACAAACGTGAGTTTTTGCAAGTTAGCCTTTTTCCTAAAGGGTTGATTTGTCTTTATTCACTCTTATCCGTCTGCATATTATTTATATACACTTTAGCACGGATCAGAGCACCATCCAAACGGAAAAGCTTAAGAAGTTAGGGGGAACCTAAGATCCGAAAGGCCGGGTTCCGGTGAATAAGTCTTAGATCGTAGCGGCACTTAATGACTCTTCTATTTCGCAAACCTACGAACACTTGTAATCATTAGGTTACGGAATAGGACGTTATGGAAGATAGGACTAGAAGAGTAGTGTGTTGAGTTCGCTTGATACATTTGGAAAATATAATTTTAGAAGGCAATATTTTAGGATTTACACCCAAATGGCCCATATGTGTACAATTGTGTGCGTTTATCGATAAGTCACCTTGACTTTTTGACCCTTGTGTTAAACCCTTTTGTTGCACTCACTTTTAGTGCAAGATACCCCTAGATACACCCTTTTGAGCCTTCCCTTTCGTTTCTTAACCAATAATATGTATTGTTTCGTTACAGCTATTCGCCTTAGCCTACCATGTATTCTTAGCTTATGATTGGGAAGCTACCCTTTGCCTAAATTTGAAGTTCAAGTGGAAAGATTCGGAAATCACGCCTACGTTGAAGACACATATTTAAAGATCATTGAAGACCCCCCAATATTCCTCATATATGATTCATCTCAAGTGGAGGGATGACTTATTTATCTTGTATATTATTAAAAAAATAATAATAATAATAAAAAAAATAGTAGCTTAGTTTATTGTTGAAAAAAATAGTGCATGTATTAGCACTAATTCGGTACAGAGCTTATTGAACTGGATTCGAGGAATCTACCTCGGTCACTTTCGTTTGAAGATTTGAGTTGGTGGCCAATTTACATCAACTAACTTTTTGAAGACCAAGATAGTGTGCACCTCGTCTGTTGGCATTTATGGCACACTAACTTGTTACTTGATGATCCGGTTTTCGCATGTTGAAGCTTGGATTTTGGATGGACGGTGGGCGGCAACAACTTGGTTATGAGCTAACACTATTTGTTTATTTTTTATTTTACACCCATTATGTGCAACCCATGTCTTATCCTACCCTTTTAGTCATGAATCGTACCTAGGTGAGGAAGCGAGCAGTCATTGGTATCTTGGCCATGGATTTGGTCATGTATCTTTGGTATTTGTCGCCTTCGCCATGGCACGTTAGTAATGACAAACTTATCCCTAACCTTTTTGAAATAATAACCCAATATTGCCTTCAAGGATTGTTTTGACCTTAGCTCTAGTGGTGGAGTTTTGTGTAACCACTAAGCCTATGATAGGATACATGGTATGACTGTGCATATGAGTGATCACCCCGAAATTGAACACTTAGAATAGAGAGTGTGCAAGTGTTTTGTTCCCCATTTCATGAGGTGTTTGACTTTAATTATTCTAGCATAGGAAGTTTTTAATTTCATATCTTCTTAGTAACTAGGGAGATACCCTTTTGAAAATTATTCTAATATGATCTACTTGAGGGCAAGTAGAGTTTAAGTGGGGGGATATTTGATAACATCAAATAGTACTGATATTCTAAGCATCAATTTCCCCCATTATGATAACTAATTATGCAATATTACATTCGAATATGCTCTTATTTCTTTATATTTCATTTCAGGACAATGAAGAGCATTTGAACGGATTTGATACAAATATTGATTAATATAAGCTTAAGAAAAGATTAAAGACAAAGACACAAGGTTACGGCGTAACTTGTCATTAAAGTTACGCCGTATATATTTTATGACTTAGCCAAAATCCTGCATGATGAAGGTTACGCTGTAACTAATCATAGGGTTACGGCGTAATAATTTTAACGAGAGTTCTACGATCGTAACTTACTCTTGGGTTACGATGTAGGTTGACCAGCGTGTTGACCAAGGGGTAAAGTTACGGTGTAACTTGTGATGCAGTTACGCCGTAAGTATGGATAATATTATATTGAAGATCAGCTTTAAAGAAGGGTTAGGCGTAACCAATCCTAAGGTTACGCCGTAGCAAAATCGAGCATTATAAATATTTGAAGAATTATGTATTTAAGATATCTCCCCTTTCCCGAACCTTTACTAGGGTTTGGGGAGAGCAACCCCGTAAGATTAATGGAGGATTAGAGGATTGAAGGAATGACGTTTCATGTAGCTAGCAATCATTCTAGTCTATTTCAAGTTTGTATTCTCTTATGCTTTTCTATTAATCGTTCGATGAATTCATTTGGTTAATTTAAGATTTGGTTTAGTTTATTTTCTTTGTTCCTCTATATACACGTTTTCTTTGCTTGTTTCTGGACAATCTTGTTTCGGTAGCTCTAAACTTGGTTGTATCTATGAAGCTAGGAGAATTGACAATAGGACCCTAGACAAGTAGATTGCGAGGATTGGTAGGAATTGACCATAGTACTATCATTTCCTTGTGTGCGAATTGACCATATGAGCACTTATCAAATGGAGGAGCTTAAGAAGTTAGAGGGAACCTAAGTTCCGAGAGGCCGGGTTTCGATTGAACAAGTCTATTAAACATGGTACTTAATGACTCTTCCATAGGGTTAACCCACGAACTCTCGTAATCATTTGGTTACAGAATAGGACGCTATGGAAAATAGGCTAGCCAAATCTACCCGAGGAGTCTAGTGACATTCACCCACTATATGGACTAAAGGAAGGAAGAATTACGTAAACCCTTAAGTCTTGATTAGTTATATCATTCTTTTTTCTATCCTTACATTTTGATTATGTTAGATTAGAATTTGCTACTTATCAAACTACTTTCACTTTATTATATCTACTTGAATTTAATACCTTATTTCACCAGACCAACAGCTCTTGGGACGACACTTGGATTTACCTAGGCTATACTTCACATGACCGGGTACACTACCCGTTAGTATGTGTTAGTCCTAGTATCTCTTAGTTTATAAATGTAAAACATGATGGAAAATGCACATCAGCAGAGATAGTGTTTGTACTAATGCTATAAAGGCCAGGTGCTAAAACTTTTGTTGTCTTATCAACCGCTTTATCTACTTCTTTTTGTTTAAGATTCTGAACGGGAAAAGGTAGTGGATTGACTTTGTTTGTTAAAACATTTGTTTCACTGACTATTGGAGTAAACTGCGAATTTGACTTTTTTTGTTTTGCAACCGGTTTTAAAACATTTTATTTCTCCGTAGTTAGTGGATTTTCACATTTAGTATCCACACCCTTCTTTTTTTTACTTTCCAATTGGGCTTTCAAAAGATCAATTTGCTATTTCATGTCTTCATGAGTACGCTCATACGATAGTTTGTCATACTTGCATTCCTCTTTTTTATGATCAAGTTTTCTAGAGTAGGACACGTTTTCGCTTTCAAGTTATATAAGAACATTTTCGTATTTTGAAACAATTTTAGAAGTCTCAGATTGGAGTTTTTCATGATCTTCAACAGAATATGTTTGTAAAATAATAGACATAATATATGTGTTCATAACTGCTTCAAAGAGAGAATCATTTAGTTTTTCCAACTCAACGATGTTCTCAAGAGTTTCATTAGTTTTCTTCACCAAGGATTTATGATCCTTAATAAAGTCAGCTATTTCTTTTGAAAATTCTTGTTCAAAATGAATTACCCTCGCATAGAAGTTGTTTAATCGAGTATCAATTTCTTTTTCAAACACCTTTTTCATCTCTTTATGAAAACTCGAATTCCAAGTGTTTACAGTCAGACTTGTTTTAGATTCAACAGTCCTTTGAATTTGCTCAATTCTTGTTATGAAATCGTCAAGAAATCCCCGTGCAACACTTGTGTGAAAAGTATTGTTAGAAGACATTTGTTCAATTTTTGAAAGACTGTTTGAGACAACTATCGGTTTTGAAACTTGTTTTGTGACACTTGGTTTTTTGGAAACATTTTTTGAATTTTGTTTTTGTGGAACAAAAGCAATTTCAAAAAATTTGTTGAGCTTGTTGTAATCAATGGGTTTTATTTCTGAGTTCTTTTGTTTCATTTTTTATCTACTCTCTTCAGCAAGTTCTATCGTTTCGTCAGAGTCCAAAACAGTAATAGGTTCATGTTTTTCAAACAATGCATTACCATTATACAAAACATTATGTGCTTGCTGAGCTTTCTTGAGATTCCAATGGTTTTCACAACCAAGAGCCATTTTCTTTGTTGTGTGTAAAAATGGATCTGGATTATTTTATAAGCATATGACATGTTTGTTGTGAGTGACCAGTTTTAACAAGCAAATTTTCCAATTCTTTGATTTTATCCTGCTTCTCAAGTATTTCATCAAGAAGTACATTTTCATGTTCGGAAAAATCAGCTTTTAACTTTTTCTTTTCTTTTTCAAGATTAGAACATGTTATTTGTTGTTTAGAAACTTCATTTTTTAAATCAGAAATTTCTTCGTTTAAAGATTTAATCTTTTTGTTCAAGTTGACATCAAGTGTGTCAAACTTAATTTGTAGTTGTTTTTCTCTAAAAACGGAATTTTGATAACCAGTTTCTAATTTTTTCGCTCATTTTTTGCTAAATTCAAAGACTTTTCCATTTTCCTTGTATCTCTCAAGCTCAGTAGTTAACTTAAAATTTGTGGATTTAACCTCACGATTGATCAGTTTAACTTTTTCAATTTCTAAACTACATGTTTTAAGTAATGACTCAAAGTGAGTACGTGTTTGCTAATCATTCACTACATTCTAGGTCTCTGAGTTTCCATTAGAATCCATATCTGGAGTTTCAGAGTTAATATTGCTATCAATCTCCTTCTCCATATATGTGTTCTCAATAATTCTGGAGACTTAGAATGTTGTGTCTCATGAGTAGACATAGCGAATATATCATTATCATAACATGTGGTATAGTTGTGTACCTCTGAGAGTCCATCTGAGTTATAGTCAAGAGGTGTGACAGCCTCATTGTCATATGAAGAAACTTGGAGATTAGCCATGAAGATACAGTTCATTGACTTCTTCTCGATCCTCCTCACAGTCAGCTAGTGCCAGATAATCATGTTCTTCAGTATAGAGTTGAATTCCCGCTTCTTCCTTTTGTGCCAATAGCAAAGCTTCCTGAAAGTATCTAGCATCCCATCTTATTGGTCCAACAGTGCAATTCCTTGCATAGTGTCCAATGCCCTTGCAGTTGTAACACTTTATCTGATTACCCTGATTACTCGAAACTGCCACCCAGGATTGCTCGAAACTAATTTTTCTGGAAAGTCTAAAATTACTCGAAACCTAAGAATTTCTTGAAACTGCTACGTCACTAAGTTAGTGGAACCTCAACTATCAAGTACTGCCACGTAGATTTCGAGAAAACTTGAATATTTCTAGAAAATTCAAAATATGAAATTTTTCGAGAAAAATTCTGGAACAATAAACTTCGAAAAATCCTAAAAATGTGCTTCTTTTGTGATTGTTTTTTGGGTTTTTCATAGATGGATGACTAGGTTATCACTAAAACTATTCTAAAAATCAAACCTTTAACATAACTACTCGCTAAATCAAAGATTCAACCCAAGAAATTTTTTGAAATAACCCGGTTTTGTACTATCTCTCGAAATCTTTCCCAAAACACTAACTAACCTATTATATATAACCAATAACTATCATATGGCTCTGATGCCAGTTGTAAGATCCCAGGTTATCAATTTAAACACAAGAAGGTGGTGACTTGATGGTGGTGGTGGTGGTGTAGTCGTATGATAGAAAGGATAGGAGAGGAAGAGAGAGTTTTCTATATCACACACTAAAACACCTACAAGCACACACGCATATAGTGAGACTTGTGTGCATAAAAATACCATCCAAACGCCACCTTATGGGCTTTGGTTTGGGCTTGGTTCTCGTGGGCTTGACCTAGAATACATAAACCATTAGACTAATACTAGTAGCCTATTAGCTTAGTTCCTATAGCCCATTACTAGACTCTTACATATTATCTCTTAACGTTACATAGTTCCTAAACTTAGAATGACCATCACTTCTATTACTTATATTACTAAAAGTAATGCTAACAAAATCTAATAACATGAAGCTAATAATTCGTTACTCACCTGGGCCATATAAATGCAAGATGAATGATTCTGAATACGCCTTGAGCACCTATATTATGATAGGTGCACACATAGACTATTAACACATACCTGACATATAAACATGATCATATATATGTCGTAAACATAAACCATAATCCACACGTACTAGCATAAAACACATAACAACTCTTAAACATTAAAGCACATAGCAAAACCATGTTGTCAATTTTGCAACAGCCTGCACATTACCTTTTTCGACAGACTTAAACTCTGAATCAGCTCATGAGGCTAATTTTCCATGAAATTATACTCTTTTCCTTTTCCGAAAACGTATAGCACGCTCCAAGAGGAGCTACAAATGATCCGGTATGAATTTTTAAAGTTCTAGTTGCTCCACTTTTTCAAAATCTGACCTTGCTGCACTAATTCACATTTTACTCTAGTTTAACTACTAAATTAGCCAAAACTTTCTGAAGAACAATTGAGGTAGACTCATAGGGATACAATTTTCGTTTTTACCTCAAGGCAATCCGATAAACGGTTAGTTCTCTATGACCCTTCAAAGTTGACCCAATTTCTGAAAACCTTGATGTCCCAAAAGTGTATTTGTCCAAAACGACCCAAAACTCAACCTAATCTATACAAAACACTTCTATGACTTATCTTGAGCTTATTAAACATCTTGTACATCATTTTCCAACTGGTCCATAAGCCTTGTGCCAAACACCACTTTATAAACTATCATGTTAATACAAATATCGACCTAAAAACGTTATTTATATTTTACGATCTTTGCTTAGTTTTGTTAATGACAATTACAAAGTTTATCTTTAAGCAAAAGCATAAATAAGATTAAGTCTTTTACATTTATAGTGATAAGCATTTTACAAACACATTTTCACATCACAAAGTTTTCTAGAAATGACATATACAAGTTTACATGTTTATTTCTTAAAATGGAAACTTTATTAGTTAAATATTAGGATGACATCATGGCATGCATCATGTACACAATCTTGGTAAGATTTTGTGATATTTTGTTTAGATCTTCAAGCCAAAGATTTGACATTTGAAGATATGGAAAGATATGGCAAGATTTGGAAAGATTTGAAGATCTCTTAGCTGGCCTGACACGGCGGATCCAAAGTGGTACACGGACGGATCCAATTTTGGGGATCCGTCGCCTGTTGATCAGCTTTGCCTATAAATAGCAAGCTGATCATTTGGCCATTTCATCACTCATACAGCTTAAAATACATACTCATTCATTTGCATATCACTAACCCTTAGCTTACTAACATTTTATAGATCTTTCCTTTTGTAGCAAAGAATATCTCAACATATAAGGAGTAACAGTCTGTTATCTTCCTTCTAACATAGAGTCTGTGTGTTCTTGTATTAGTCACACATCATAGTTAGTATCATTCATACAGTAGAGTCCGGTTAGTGTTTTAGTCCTCAAAACACATAGAGTGAACGGGAGTGGTTGTACCCTTGTAAAGAACCAAACGGGAGTGGTTGTACCCTTGTAAAGAACCAAACGGAGTGGTTGTACCCTTGTAAAGAACTCGGTGTTTAGCTTAGTACCGGAAAAAGATTAAGCGACGTGTAAAGGTTTTCTCCGCCTAGAAGGGAGATTGTTTCTTAGTGAAGATAAACTCTCGAGTTAGAGGCTCGAGGAGTGGAGTAGGGCAAGGAAGAGAGTCCTTGTAGCCGAACCACTATAAACGACTGTGTTGTGTGGTTTGATCTTTCCACTCTTTACTTATTTACTTATATCAATTGTTTGTGTGCTTGATTGTTTACATGACTTTGAAATCACAATAAGTAACAAAGCGAATTAATTTTAAACGGTAAAACTATTCAACCCCCCTTCTAGTTTTCCACAATTGGTACCAGAGCGGTGTTACTCAAGATTTTTAAAATATATTGTATTTTAAAAACTTGAAACGATCAATGGATTTTGAAAAGTTTAAATAAGGGCAATCTATGCAAAGGCCACCAGTATTTGAACTAAATTTTTTGATATATTGGAAAAATCGCTTTGAGACATATCTGAGGTCAAAGGACATAGATCTGTGGTATATTATTGTAGAGGGTGATTACAAACCCATAAGTAGTGACATTTCAGGTGGTCGGGATATAGGTAACTCTTTTATTCATCATAGTGATGAACAAAAGAGGTTGATTGCCAAGAATAATGAAGCCAAAATGATGCTTTACAATACCTTACCTAAAAAGGAATATGAAAGAGTTTTTATGTGTAAAATGGCTAAAGATATTTGGCAATCACTAATCATGACTCATCAAGGGAACTCACAAGTCAAAGATAACAAAATTGATCTTCTTGTTCAACAATATGAACAATTTGTTATCTCTGAAGATGAGACCATTGATAGTGCTTTTTCTAGGTTTAATACTATCATTACATCTCTTAAAGCACTTGATGAATCTTTTTCTAGTAAGAATTTTGTCAGGAAATTTCTAAGAGCACTCCACCCGAAGTGGAGAGCAAAGGTGACAGCTATTGAAGAATCTAAGGATCTTTCAAGTATGACACTGGATGAGCTCATAGGAAACCTCAAAGTTCACGAAATGGTGATGGAAAAAGACTCAGAAATAGTTAAAGGCAAGAAGGAGAAAATGAAGTCCATTGCCTTGAAAGCTAGAGTAGAGTCAAGTGATGAAGAGTCTTGTTCTAGCAGTAAAGATGAAGAATATGCCATGGCGGTAAGAGATTTCAAGAAATTCTTAAGGAGACGAGGAAAGTTCGTTAGACCACCTCGTGAAGAAAAGAAATCCTCTCGAAAAGACCGTGATAATAGAAAAGGAAAGATAGATAGGAAGTTTTATAGGTGTGGAGAATCTAGTCACTTGATAGGTGAATGTCCAAAGCCTCGGAAGAACAATTCTCAAAGAGCCTTTGTCAGTGGAGCTTGGAGTGATAGTAAAGGGGATGATGATGAGCCTAAGAACGACGAAATTGCTCTCATGGCTCACGACACAGAAGAGGTGTGCTTAAAAGTTGAACTAGAACCTGATGAATGGATCAAAGATAGTGGGTGCTTAAGGCACATGACGGGAAACAAAAGCCTTTTCTCAGACTACCAAGTGTATGACGGAGGTAATGTCACATTCGGTAGCAAGCTTAAAAGAAAAATCATCGCAAAAGGTACGATTTCTCATGACTCTCTCACTATTGATGATGTTGCTCATGTAGATAACTTAGGATTTAACTTGCTTAGTATTATTCAATTATGCCGCAAAAAGTATAACGTCCTTTTCAGTGAAAATGGAAGTAAAATACTTAAGGATGGCATAACTGTAGGAAAAAGTGTTTTGAAGAATAACGTTTACGTTATGAAACTCGACAAAACACCTAAAGACAAGCTTTGTCTTACCTCCTTGGACGAAAACTCAACTCTATGGCATCGACGCTTAGGTCACGCCAATATGAGGTTAATTCAATCCTTATCATCTAAGGAACTCGTTAGGAACCTGCCCAAGTTGAAATATGACCAACACTTTTGTGATGCTTGCAAAATAGGAAAACAAGTTCATAATAGCCATAAGGCTAAAAACATGGTGTCTACATCTAGGTGTCTAGAATTATTACACATGGATTTGTTTGGTCCATCCGCCATACAAAGTTATGGGGGAAACTTCTATACTTTGGTAATAGTAGATGACTACTCTAGGTATACATGGACTAAGTTTCTAAAAACTAAAAACGAAGCATTTGATAAATTTGAAATCTTAAGTAAGAAAATTCAAAATCAAATAGGAAGTAACATAGTATCAATTAGAACTGACCATGGTCATGAATTCGACAACGAATTCCAATTCGGAGCTTTTTGTGATGCCAATGGCATAACTCATAATTTCTCGGCTCCTCGAACCCCTCAATCTAACGGTGTGGTAGAACGCAAAAATAGGACAATTCAAGAAATGAGTAGAACCATGTTAAATTAACAAAACATACCTCAAAAGTTTTGGTGTCACGCTGTAGATACATCTACATATATTCTAAACCGAGTTTTAATTAGACCATTCTTGGGAAAGACTCCATATGAGTTATACAGAGGTAAAAAGCCTACTTTAGGATACTTTAGAGTGTTTGGAAGCAAGTGCTTCATTTTAAACATAAAGGACTATCTCACCAAATTCGACCCAAAGTCGTATGAAGGTGTATTTCTAGGATACTCACAAACTAGTAAAGCATACATAGTTTTGAACAAAGAAACCTCAAGAGTCGAGGAATCATTGAATGTAACATTCGATGAAAGTCCACCTCCCTCTAAGACATCACCTTTGGTAGATGATGACTTAGTTGAAAACCAAATGGTTGAAAATCAGGAAAATGTTGAAAATGATAAAGAAGATGAACAAGTATAAAGGGATTTAGTCAACATCAAAGAAACAAAAAGCCATCCATTAGAAAACGTCATAGGAAAACTCAACGAAAGAACATTAAGGTCTAAAGCTCAAAATGAAAGTAATTTCTTTTGTTTTGTTTCAACAATAGAACCTAAAAATGTCAATGAAGCCATAAAAGATGAATCTTGGGTCATTGCGATGCAAGAAGAATTAAATCAATTTGTTAGGAATGACGTTTGGACATTAGTTCCACAACCTAAAAATCAAACCATAATAGGTACAAAATGGGTTTTCAGAAATAAAATAGATGAAAATGGCATTGTGTCTAGAAACAAAGGTAGGTTAGTAGCCCAATGTTATAACCAACAAGAGGGTATAGATTATGATGAGACTTTTTCACCCGTAGCTAGACTTGAGTCAATTAGGATATTACTTGCATATGCATGTGCATATGACTTTAAACTATTTCAAATGGATGTCAAAAGTGCATTTCTAAATGGTTTCATAAATGAAGAAGTATATGTGGCACAACCTCCCGGCTTTGCCGATTTTGAAAAACCTAATCATGTCTACAAACTTAAGAAAGCATTATACGGACTTAAGCAAGCACCAAAAGCTTGGTATGATCGACTTAAGACCTTCCTAGTTGAACATAAGTATACCATGGGCCTAGTAGATAATACTCTCTTCACCAAAAAAAGGGATCACATATTATCATCGTCCAGATATATGTGGATGACATTATATTCGGTTCAACTTGTCAAGAGTTATGCGATGATTTCTCGAAAATCATGCATGACGAGTTTGAAATGAGTATGATGGGGGAACTAAACTTTTTCTTAGGTCTCCAAATAAAACAATTAGAAGATGGGATATTCTTCAACCAATCTAAGTATATCAAGGATATGCTTAAGAAGTTTGGTCTTGAAGATTCAAAACCCATGAAAACACCAATGTCTTCCGAAACAAAACTAACCAAGGATGACGAAAGTGAATCCGTAGATAGCACTAAATACAGAGGGATGATTGGTAGTTGATGAAGCGAAAAGTGTACCACTTTTAGGGGGTCATTTAAGCACTAAATCTTATTTATTTGATCAAATATTGCCCTAAATCGTTCCTTTTGTCATTTTAGGTACTTTGGAGAAGAAATCTGGAAAAGGAAGCATTTTGGACGTTTTTGGAGCATAAAAGTGAAGAAAACGACAAAGTCTCCAAAGCTGCTGGAAAAGTACACGTGACGGCGTCAAGGATTGCTCCTGATGGCGTCACGGCTTGGCAAAAGAGGTGGATATGACAAATACACGTGACGCGCCAGAGAGTTTTGCAAAAGGAAGTCTGACGGCGTCACCCTTTAAGGTGATCAAGGCCATCACGGTTTAAGTTAAAGAGAGACGGCGTCAAGCACTATTCTGACGGCGTCAACCCTTGATAGGCCAGAGCGGATTTTGGAGGATTAAAAAGGGACGGCATCAGGAAGACCATCCTGGAACCCTAGCCACGGCGAGGTGACGGCGTCACCTCCTACAACGTGACGCCGTCAGCCACTAAACTTTATATATAGTTTTGCAATTTTTATTCATTGGGTGCAACTTTGTGAGGAGAAACCCTAATACGAATTTTCTGCCATTTTTAAGGGTTTTATACCCTTGGATCTCCCATGTTTAATTGAAGATAAGTAATCACTTAATCAATCAATATGTCTATGTGTTGTTTGATTATATCCTGTTCTTGTCTTTTAATTAACATGCTAGGCTAGATTTATCTTGTGTTTGCTTAGATCTAATGAAACCTAACTATTGATTATTGGTTATTAATGTGTTATTAATTGTATTGGATGATTGTTTATCGATGTTAGGCTTAAGAAAACTGGCTAACCTCCTATACGGTAACTTGCTTGAACGTCTTAAGAAACATGAACCAATGCGTACTAAGGTTATTATGGTTGTATTTAATGCATGAGCGAATTCTAGTGATCCCATGTTAGGAGCTTCTTAGCCGGCTCGACATAGGAGTGAAGTAGGAGCTTGTAGAGTTGGGGAAGTACGTACGCCACCCCACGATTGGTATTAAGGAATACACCCGTCATCCACGCAATTAATACACACTAATCAACCGGTAAAAGATAGTTAGGGAGTAAGGAAATCTAAGTAAACACATTTCTCTCCATATAAGTTTCACAACCTTTTCATTTTCCGTCATTTTATTTTATTTGCAATTGTAGTTATTTGGGTTAGTTGACTAGCAACTAATTCCGCCCACTCCTTCAAACCCGAGATTTTACTTGCTTTCATAAAAATATAAAAATAATAAAAGAATCTTCCCTCACCCTTAGACCTATTAGAGTAGTTTTTCAATCCTAACGACACTATTCCCCTAGAGAACGATCAATCCCCCGGTACTTGCCACTTCACTATACTACATCGGTCAGGTACACTGCCTGGTGGGGATTGCAAGCCTCTTGAGATCCCTCAAGAGGTAAAACCTGTTGTAAGGTCGCAAAACCACGCATCAAGTTTTTGGCGCCGCTGCCGGGGAATAGTTATTGTTTAGGTTGAATTTTTATTTTATTAGGTCTACTCACTAGATTCCTTTCTAGTGAGATTTTTATTTTATTTTACTAGATTTTCTTTAGTCTATCTTTTTTCTTCGTTTCTTTGTTCGTAACCATTACCATCCGACATCATGGAAGGTGGTAATATCCTCGATCCCAACAACCCACCACCACAACAACACCCACCTCCTAGAGCCCGTACCTTAGGAGACTACTCCCGTCCTAGCCACCATGGCTATCGAAACACCATTGAGCTCACTCAAGGAGCCAATGTCACTCCCTTGCGATTTGACACCATCCGGTTGGTGCAAAGCGGATGCGCATTCCATGGACTTCGTTTCGAAGATCCTAATCAACATCTCAAGGACTTTCTCAAAATCATTGATTCCATAGACCTTGATGTTGCCACTCGAGAGATGACCCGACTGCGTCTCTTTCAATTCTCTCTGCGGGACCAAGCTAGTCAATGGCTAGAGCGTCTACCCGCAGGATCCATCACCTCTTGGGATGATCTCACCACTCGTTTCCTTTCTCAGTTTTTCCCACCAGGAAGAACTACCAAGCTAAGGAATGATATCTTGATGTTCCAACAACGTCAAGGCGAAACCCTCTACGAGGCATGGACTCGATTCAAGGACTTACTCCAAAAAGTCCCTTACCATGGCATAGAACTTTGGCTCCAAGTCCAAATCTTCTATGACCATATCAATCTCTCCACGAGGCAAACCATTGACCAATCGGCCGGTGGTAAGCTACGTGATCTAAGTGCGGAACAATCATGGGCTCTCCTGGAAGATCTTGCTCTTTATGACAACGAAAGTTGGAGTGATCCCCGTGATTTGAATAAAACGGTCAAGGCAATATCTTTGCCTTCGAACAATTCAAGCACTTCCGACTGTAGGATCATAGAACTTGAAGACCAAGTCAAGTTTCTTATGAAATCCTACGAGGCTCCTAAACCTTCAAGCAAAGTGAACAAAATTACTTCTTCATGTGAATTATGTAGTGGTCCCCACGACACTCGTGATTGCGTGGAACTCCCCGAACAAGCTTTTGCGGACTACGCATCCTCGCGTACCGACGGAGCGGGAGACAAGTGATACACTTTCAAACCCGAGCCAAACCCCTACGGTGATTCATACAACCCCTCATGGAAAAATCACCCAAACCTTAGGTGGAAACAAAACCAAAATGCACAACAAACCAATTCTTCCAAACCACCTAATCGTTTCCAATCAAGCGGTTCATCCTCGAACCATACTTTCAACAACAATCCTTCCAACTATGGTAGTACCAATAACTTTGAAGGATTGATGTCCCAATTTATGGCATCTCAAGAAGCTCGTTTGGCCAAGTTTTAAGCCGATTTCAAACAAAAACAAAGCGAGATGACCAATAAGATTGACACTTTGTTGAAAGCCCTCAATGACCGAGAAATGGGAGCACTCCCTAGCAACACAGTCAAGAACCCGAAACTAAACGTCAACGCCATCTCGTCGGTTTCGTCTCCTAGTTCTTGTCCACAATATTATTCGGTCAATTCCATGAGCTCGTGTTTCAAACAAACCCAAGTCATTCAAAATGACCAAGAAGTTATGATATCCAAATTGGTCAACAACATAGCTGAGACACCTCCCACTCAAAACCTTGACAATGAATTCAAGGAGTTCCACCTTGAAAGTCCGGTTATTGATGTGTTGGATGAGAAGAAGCTCAAGTTAGGCGAAAAAGGGACAGCCTGTGTTCAAAACAAGCTACCTAAGATGTTAGATGATCCGGGCTTATTTGTTCTACCTTGAAAGATCGGTAATTCGGAGGCTTATGACACATTAGCCGATCTTGGATCAAGCCTTAACCTACTTCCGTTACCTCTTTACACCTCTCTAAAACTAAGAAAACTTGAAGAAACCGAGGTGATAATAGGCTTAGCGGATGAGAGTGTTGCTTACCCGGTTGGAGTAGTCAAGGACGTGTTAGTACACATAGGAAAACTAACCATTTTAGCCGATTTCCACGTCCTTGATATGGTTAGCGACCCTACATGCCCCTTGTTGATAGGTAGAGGATTTTTGGCGACCGCTAGTGCTATGATTGATTGCAAGGAATCTAAGATAGCGGTAGGAGAAGGTGATACTTGGTCAGTCTATGATGTGAAGAAACATGCCTATGATACTAGTGATGAACCAACACCCCATTGGTTAGAATTAAATAGGAGACCATTTAGATATGGACCTTGGATCGATAGAGACTTCATAGGACCCCAACGCCCATTTTACCTAGAAGAGGACTTTGTGAACCGAACACATGCGGTAGAACAACTCTTGGCTAGGGACACCGAATTGGATCCATTTGAAGACCCTCTAGTTTTTAGGAAGATGATTGATTTACTAGGAGTTTTGCCAATTAACCTAGGGAAGAATAAGTGGACTTGTGAGGACGATGATCATAAGTGGGATTGGGACAAACCACCCAAAGATGGAGATGGGTCATGGCATATTAAGATGACATTGTATGACCCGGATGCAGAGAAGTTTGAAAAGATATTTTGTACTAAGCGGACCAATAGGAAACTTCAATCCAAGTTTAACCCTAAAGACGTCCTCGATGACGAACTCACTTACATAGGGTAGAAGGACTTTGAGTCTAGCTACAAGACTCGTTAATAAAGAAAAGCGCTTCTTGGGAGGCAACCCAAGCTTTATTTGCTTTGTGTGTTTATTTAGTTGTTTGTTTGATTTTATTTGTTTCCGTATGTATGTTTAATTTTTATTATTATTGATTCATGTTCAAAACTAAATTGTGAAAATGCTTTACATTGTTTTTAACTTCGTCTTAACTACATATAAAGGTATTTTGCAAAAGTTAAGTGTAAGGGAAATCCAAATCGGTTTACAAGAACAAATGAACATGAATCATAACAATATTAAATTAACATACATATTAGTAATTGTTTGAGTCAAATGCTTGTATCGAGTCATAATGATGTTTTGCAGGATTTCCAGGAAGTAAGGTATAGGTTTTTCCAGAAATTTTCCGGAAACTTAATATGAGAATTTTGTCAGATCATTTCTAACGGCGTCATGCATTACAACCTGACGGCGTCAGGTTTTAATTTTCTGAAATTTTTGAAAGTTTTGTTTTTCTTTCGGAATCATAAAATGCTTTATTAAATCTCAAACTTATAAACTCCAGGAATCTGCAAAATAATCATTCCACAAGCATTATATCCTTATATAGATTTATCCCGCCGATGTTATGCAGGTTTTCGTGTTTGTTTTCTCAGGTTTAACAGGTTATTTTGGACAAGGAGATGTATGTGGAATCAAGCTTTTGGCGATGCTTTAGTCTTGAAGCTTCAACATTACCTTGGAAGAAGATCTAACCATGTTACCTCTTTATCCACCAAACGAATCAGAGGAGTATTTGATTTCATTCTTTTACCTTATTTACTTTTACATCTTGTTATTTGAACATTGGGGACAATGTTCATCTTAAGTGTAAGGGGGGGGGGGGGTAAAGTACGATACTTTAGAGAATACAATTACGCTTGATTTTTTGTTTGTTTGATGGTAGATGTGTAATAAAACTGAGATAAATACCTGTTAGGGCAATTTTAGTGCCAAATTTAAAATTTTTTACAACATTTAGGAGTGAAAATTTGGTCTTAATGAGCGTCTCACGGATAGGAGTTATATGACTAGCACAAAACCGTACTACTAAAAAAATTTTTCACCCCCAAATATGTGAGGTTCGCCCCTAGAATTGGTAGGAAAAACATTTATGCTATGATGTGTGTACTGGTAGCACTTAGATTCTAGAACTTGCGTTAGGACCATTCCGAGGCCACAAGTGAGACTACATTCGTGTAGTTAGATTTACTACATGATAAGAGGCATTAGGATTAACCCATTGTTTTACACCTGTGTTTTTGTTATAATTACGTTGGCTACATTGGTCAAGTAATTCTCCCACACCCTTTGCGTTGTACTCATTTTTAGTACACGATACCCCTAGTACACCCCTCAGAGCCTATCTTTTCGTTTCTAACTTTAAGCATTTTACTTAAAGGAAGAATTTGTTTACACCCCACTTAAATGTACACCCAAATCGCCTTAGCCTACCTTGTATGCACTCATTTTTAGTGCATTATTGTGACAACATTTGTTTAAACCCCAAGTTAATTATCTAATTGATTACATGGTTGCTAAGTCGAGTCATATCCTTGTACATATTGTTTTGGGACGATTGGGACTCATGGGTAAAGTACTAGTGTAATGGAGTAATGGGGAAGAACAACATTATTACCCCCATATGTGCTAAATATTTTTAAAAGTACTCCAAGTGTTTCGATTATCTTAATTCGAGTCATTAGAATAGCTATTTGTAAAGTTATGTAAAAGTTCAAGTGTAAGGGGAATGCAACGCCCCTATGATGTATTATTTTGGATGGTAGGGCAAGAGTGTATGCAAAAAAAAAAAAAAAAAAAAAATAAAAAAAAAAACAAGAAAAATATAAAAAAATGAGAAAAAGAAAAGTAGAAAAAACATACGGACTACCATCCCGTTTTATTTTATGTTTTTTTTGTTATTTTGTTTTTAGCTTAAGTCGAGTCTAGTCTTGGCTTAGCAACGCCATATTGTACATGTAATTAATCAAGATCTTTAACTCGCCACCAGTAAAATATCCTTTATCCAACAAATCCGTGTTTATCATATCCCTACACCTCACGTTATAACCCATGTAAAAGCCCTCTTTGATAGTTTATCTTAGGTGCTTACGCCTAGTGGAGGAGGTTTTTGATCCTTTCCCAAGCCTATGGTAATCTATTTGCTATGACAGGTAGTGAGAGATATTATCCGTTTTCATTTATGAGATACACTTTTATGACACCTGAGAGATGTGAGTATCTAAACACTACTTGTGAGGTGCTAGTTTGTAATCTCCGTGCTTATTATGATTAAAGTGGAACGACTATTTGTTGTAATTACTTTTATATTAGCATTAAATGACCCCTAACTTGTATTTTGATTAGAATAAAAGCGCATTTGCTTGAGGACAAGCAAATCTCAAGTGTAAGGGTATTTGATGAAGCGAAAAGTGTACTGCTTTTAGGGGGTCATTTAAGCCCTAAATCGTATTTATTTGATCAAATATTGCCCTAAATTGTTCCTTTTGTCATTTTAGGTATTTGGAGAAGAAATCTGGAAAAGGAAGCATTTTGGATGTTTTTGGAGCATAAAAGTGAAGAAAACGACAAAGTCTCCAAAGCTGCTGGAAAAGTACACGTGACGGCGTCAAGGATTGCTCCTGACGGCGTCACGGCTTGGCAAAAGAGGTGGATATGACAAATACACGTGACGCGCCAGAGAGTTTTGCAAAAGGAAGTCTGACGGCGTCACCCTTTAAGGTGATCAAGGCCATCACGGTTTAAGTTAAAGAGAGACGGCGTCAAGCACTATTCTGACGGCGTCAACCCTTGATAGGCCAGAGCGGATTTTGGAGGATTAAAAAGGGACGGCGTCAGGAAGACCATCCGGGAACCCTAGCCACGGCGAGGTGACGGCGTCACCTCCTACAACGTGACGCCGTCAGCCACTAAACTCTATATATAGTTTTGCAAGTTTTATTCATTGGGTGCAACTTTGTGAGGAGAAACCCTAATACGAATTTTCTGCCATTTTTAAGGGTTTTATACCCTTGGATCTCCCATGTTTAATTGAAGATAAGTAATCACTTAATCAATCAATATGTCTATGTGTTGTTTGATTATATCCTGTTCTTGTCTTTTAATTAACATGCTAGGCTAGATTTATCTTGTGTTTGCTTAGATCTAATGAAACCTAACTATTGATTATTGGTTATTAATGTGTTATTAATTGTATTGGATGATTGTTTATCAATGTTAGGCTTAAGAAAACTGGCTAACCTCCTATACGGTAACTTGCTTGAACGTCTTAAGAAACATGAACCAATGCGTACTAAGGTTATTATGGTTGTATTTAATGCATGAGCGAATTCTAGTGATCCCATGTTAGGAGCTTCTTAGCCGGCTCGACATAGGAGTGAAGTAGGAGCTTGTAGAGTTGGGGAAGTACGTACGCCACCCCACGATTGGTATTAAGGAATACACCCGTCATCCACGCAATTAATACACACTAATCAACCGGTAAAAGATAGTTAGGGAGTAAGGAAATCTAAGTAAACACATTTCTCTCCATATAAGTTTCACAACCTTTTCATTTTCCGTCATTTTATTTTATTTGCAATTGTAGTTATTTGGGTTAGTTGACTAGCAACTAATTCCGCCCACTCCTTCAAACCCGAGATTTTACTTGATTTCATAAAAATATAAAAATACAAAAAGAATCTTCCCTCACCCTTAGACCTATTAGAGTAGTTTTTCAATTCTAACGACACTATTCCCCTAGAGAACGATCAATCCCCCGGTACTTGCCACTTCACTATACTACATCGGTCAGGTACACTGCCTGGTGGGGATTGCAAGCCTCTTGAGATCCCTCAAGAGGTAAAACCTGTTGTAAGGTCGCAAAACCACGCATCAAGTTTTTGGCGCCGCTGCCGGGGAATAGTTATTGTTTAGGTTGAATTTTTATTTTATTAGGTCTACTCACTAGATTCCTTTCTAGTGAGATTTTTATTTTATTTTACTAGATTTTCTTTAGTCTATCTTTTTTCTTCGTTTCTTTGTTCGTAACCATTACCATCCGACATCATGGAAGGTGGTAATATCCTCGATCCCAACAACCCACCACCACAACAACACCCACCTCCTAGAGCCCGTACCTTAGGAGACTACTCCCGTCCTAGCCACCATGGCTATCGAAACACCATTGAGCTCACTCAAGGAGCCAATGTCACTCCCTTGCGATTCGACACCATCCGGTTGGTGCAAAGCGGATGCGCATTCCATGGATTTCGTTTCGAAGATCCTAATCAACATCTCAAGGACTTTCTCAAAATCATTGATTCCATAGACCTTGATGTTGCCACTCGAGAGATGACCCGACTGCGTCTCTTTCAATTCTCTCTGCGGGACCAAGCTAGTCAATGGCTAGAGCGTCTACCCGCAGGATCCATCACCTCTTGGGATGATCTCACCACTCGTTTCCTTTCTCAGTTTTTCCCACCAGGAAGAACTACCAAGCTAAGGAATGATATCTTGATGTTCCAACAATGTCAAGGCGAAACCCTCTACGAGGCATGGACTCGATTCAAGGACTTACTCCAAAAAGTCCCTCACCATGGCATAGAACTTTGGCTCCAAGTCCAAATCTTCTATGACCATATCAATCTCTCCACGAGGCAAACCATTGACCAATCGGCCGGTGGTAAGCTACGTGATCTAAGTGCGGAACAATCATAGGCTCTCCTGGAAGATCTTGCTCTTTATGACAACGAAAGTTGGAGTGATCCCCGTGATTTGAATAAAACGGTCAAGGCAATATCTTTGCCTTCGAACAATTCAAGCACTTCCGACTGTAGGATCATAGAACTTGAAGACCAAGTCAAGTTTCTTATGAAATCCTACGAGGCTCCTAAACCTTCAAGCAAAGTGAACAAAATTACTTCTTCATGTGAATTATGTAGTGGTCCCCACGACACTCGTGATTGCGTGGAACTCCCCGAACAAGCTTTTGCGGACTACGCATCCTCGCGTACCGACGGAGCGGGAGACAAGTGGTACACTTTCAAACCCGAGCCAAACCCCTACGGTGATTCATACAACCCCTCATGGAAAAATCACCCAAACCTTAGGTGGAAACAAAACCAAAATGCACAACAAACCAATTCTTCCAACCCACCTAATCGTTTCCAATCAAGCGGTTCATCCTCGAACCGTACTTTCAACAACAATCCTTCCAACTATGGTAGTACCAATAACTTTGAAGGATTGATGTCCCAATTTATGGAATCTCAAGAAGCTCGTTTGGCCAAGTTTGAAGCCGATTTCAAACAAAAACAAAGCGAGATGACCAATAAGATTGACACTTTGTTGAAAGCCCTCAATGACCGAGAAATGGGAGCACTCCCTAGCAACACAGTCAAGAACCCGAAACTAAACGTCAACGCCATCTCGTCGGTTTCGTCTCCTAGTTCTTGTCCACAATATTATTCGGTCAATTCCTTGAGCTCGTGTTTCAAAGAAACCCAAGTCGTTCAAAATGACCAAGAAGTTATGATATCCAAATTGGTCAACAACATAGTTGAGACACCTCCCACTCAAAACCTTGACAATGAATTCAAGGAGCTCCACCTTGAAAGTCCGGTTATTGATGTGTTGGATGAGAAGAAGCTCAAGTTAGGCGAAAAAGGGACCGCCTGTGTTCAAAACAAGCTACCTAAGAAGTTAGATGATCCGGGCTTATTTGTTCTACCTTGAAAGATCGGTAATTCGGAGGCTTATGACACATTAGCCGATCTTGGATCAAGCCTTAACCTACTTCCGTTACCTCTTTACACCTCTCTAAAACTAGGAAAACTTGAAGAAACCGAGGTGATAATAGGCTTAGCGGATGGGAGTGTTGCTTACCCGGTTGGAGTAGTCAAGGACGTGTTAGTACACTTGGCGTTATGCATAATTCTTGAAAAATCATGGAGCATATTTACTAAATTACATAACAAATCATGTTTTTCATAGTTAGGAATTGCATCTTGTAGTACATTGTTATTATTCATCAAAAACCCCATGAGAAATTTTTGCTAAAATCTTCTCACGACTAGGAAAAATGGTTTTTGGACATTGTTCATACAAATACAAAAAACGTTATGTTTTGAGCATCACTTGCGTAATGTCTCTTGAATGCTAAAGGGAATACATAATTAATATGTATTTTCAGGTACATTCAATCGTAGTTACATTGAAGTAGGAGCGTTTGGGTTATCTCTCGTTTTATCATAAAACTTGCATAAACATAATTTTCATGCATCAAAAGGAGTCGAGATAACCGCACCTCCATATTGTCCCCATGTAGGCACACACTAGACATATATATATATATATATATATATATATATATATTATATATATATATATATATATATATATATAGGCACACACTATATATATATATATATATATATATATATATACTTTTGATAATTTTAACTAAACTATATATATTTTTCGTGTCTAGGATAACTATGCCTCCCACAACCAATTACGATCACAAAAAGACTCTCGATTACCTTCCCAAACATCACAAAACCAAGGGTCTAACCGATGCCCAAGTCAACATCTTAAAGACACTAGAAAAACATTACGTCCATGAGGGTAGGATAGTAGACCCCTCATTCTATGAAGACACCAATCTCCGCGAGCAATTAGCCGCAATTCATGTTGATAGTCTCCTAGATATTGATGAGCCTATAGTACCTAGGTTCATTCTTGAGTTCTATGCCACCATAGGTCTTAGTTCAAGTGACAATGGTCTTATGAGCATTCATTTTAGTGTCAATGGAACCTTGTTCAATATTCCCCTAGATCAATTTGGTGAGGTCTTAGGAGTTCCACATTATGGAACATGTGTCTACTTCGATAAATGGTCTTTGACTATTCTTGAATCAAACCTTCAAAGAACGGCACCATATACCACTCCCTTGACCGATAAAGAAACCATTAGGGAACATCTTTTCTTACCTAGGAATAACCCAACTAGGGTACATCGAGGTAAGCAAGTGGCTAGAGATCCATTTGCTATGGAGCTAAATGAACTCAAGCCCGAGTTTAGGAAGTTAGAAGGAGTTTTGAGAGCCAACGTCATTAGCACGGTAGGAAATCGAGATCACATCAATGCTTGTCTATGTTACATGATGTATAGTGTGTCCACCCGTCAACCTTTCAACCTTGCATTCTATATCGCCAAACGAATGGCCGATATTCCGGTTCAAGGTAACATGGCAATGCCTTATGGAATGCTCTTGACTCGTCTCTATAGAGCTTTTGCACCCATTCCTAGAAATGCCTTAGGTTTTGTTCCCGATTATGATGAAATTCAACACACCTTTGTTCCCTTAAGCGATTTTAGGGTAGCGGTTGACAAAGGCAAACGTCCTCGTGCTCAAACATCATCATCATCATCATCAATGAGTGACGATGACGGCTTGCCAAACTCTAGGATCCCTCCACCGGAATACTTGCATCAACTTCCACCGATTGTGAATGAATCACCGGAGTTCAAGCAAACCAAGGGGATGATGAAGAACTTGGGGCGTTGGATAATGAAACTTCACAAGGGGTACAAGAAGTTAAGTAAGAAGTTCAAATGAGAGGAGTGTTTGGGTCTAGACATTATTTGACAATTATGTGTTAAACATGTATGGTTCTTAACTTACTGTGGTAGTACTTGATGTGTATGTGAACTAACTGAGATTTGCAGGTCGATAGCACTTAGTGTTATCAATTTTCCGAGTTTAAGCCCCCGTTTGGCTTAACTCCCTATATGGTAGAATATTATGATCGGATTTATTTATGTGCAAACGTGTGTTAGAATATATATATTTAGTATATCTGTACTATATATTAGCTATTACATACGTTATAGGAGAAATTTCGGGTTTTGGTCGAAAAATGCGAAATTTGCATAGCTCTCTGTTAGTTTTAGCACATTCGGATGGCGGATCCGGCGGATCCCAGAAATTGGATTCGGCGGCTCCCAAACTTTGGCTCCGCCTTTGTTGTCGATTGGATCCGTGGGTACAACAGTCATTTTTACAAAAATTCCCGACTCATCCCGACACTTACATTTTAGGTTGTAGCTTTTTTAGATTATGCTCACTGATCATTAAACTCCTTAGAAAGCTTTAGGAAACTCTTAGAACATTAGGAACTCAATTTCCCACCAAAATTTGAATTTTCAAAATTTTCTTGTGAGTTACCATTCTAATACAAGCAAGGAACCCTTTTTAGGGATCCGTCAAATCTGTGGAAACATCTTATCATCAGAATTTCCACTTCTTGCATTTACTGCAAATCCACTTCATATCACTCAACTTCATCTCAATGGATTGACCTTGAGACATGCCAAGCTTGATTTTTTGTTCCAAATAATTAGAAACCAACATTCTCCATTGGATTTAGATCCAATCCAAACACACAGACCAACAAACTTTCTGCCTATAAATTAGTACCTTAGGATCATCACTAAACTCACTCACTCACCATTTTCTCTACTTTCTCTCCTGTACATCTTAGCAACCTTACTTCACCATGACTAAGTCAAACAACTCTTCCACCTCTAGACCTCCAAAACGAACAGCCCGCATTAGTGTTAAACCATGTTGTTTCATCAACTTAGCACACTCATCATCAGAGGAATCATCTCCTCTAAATATCTCATCACCCATTGCAAGTGAGAATTTCCTCACACTTTCCACTCCAACACCATCCAATGTTGTTATCCATACACCACCACCAACCATTACTCCAATAGCCACTACTCCACCACCGGCTCCATCACAGCCTGTTAAATCACCATCACCCCCAAAATCACCCAAACTACACTCAATGGAGCTATTTAGGACTCCACCTTCATCACCACACCCATACCTTGATGACTTGGAAGACCTTCTACCAAGGTCAACCAATCCTCCACCCATGACCTTTGAAGGTCAACAACCCATGCTTTTTCATCCGGTTTACCCGGATATCCATGGTCCTTTATACCATGATGTACCGCCACCTCAACCTCAAACTCAACCTTTATCACCCACATCCACACTAGTTGCCATTGATGAGGCAATGTGGATCAATCTACCACAAACCCAAGAAGAGATTAGTGAGGAACTCACCCGCCTTTACTCTCTTTCTAATATGGTTGGATCTCGCCTTGATGAAGCAATGGATCTCCAAACCATCTTGATGAACTCCATCCCCACTCCACCATCATCAAATCAACAACAACAACAACTGATTGTCGTCGAAATATATCACAAGTCAACCTCTCACGAAGAAAAGTCAACGTGCAACACTTAACGCAAAATCGATTTAAATAACCGGATAAGCGTGTACCCGGGTCGAGGTCCCAACGAGGCGTGAAATTGAGGATATCGTTTTCGGTTTGGTATTAAAATGCTTGAAAAGACGAGAGTTGATTTTGGTTTTTAATATCTACGAAAACGGAAATAACGTAAAGTAAAACGAAAACTACAAACGAGTAAAAACGTCAAATTTATTAAAAACTAACCCTACGAATATCAAAATAATTTTCCTAAGTCCTAAATATAAAAAGAAAATTTTGGAAAAAAGAAAAATAATTTTTTGACTTTTTAATAATTTTTTATAAATTAAAAACTATTTAAAAGAAAATAATTGATTAAAAATACTAAAAAGAAAATTCTGAAATTTTTTTCTAAAATACTTTAAACTGAAGTTGAGCTATGAAAAATATAAAAAGTGTCCCAGCTTATTTCAATAAGCTGGGAATAAGCAAGCAAGTTCGGATAAGCTAAAAAAAGAGAAAAAGGGTAAAAAGAGAAGGGTTTTAAATTAAATAGTGTAGGATTTAACTCAGAAAAGCTAAGAGTGCAGTGGTTGTGTTGCTGGACTTGTGTGTTGTCTGACCTGGGTTCGAATCCCAGGCATGACAGTTTTTTGCAACATTTTATTTATTTATTTATTTTTTCTTTTAAAACTTAAAAAGCAATAACAATTAACAACTTTTAACACTGGAATTATGTTTGAAAATAACAAATAGGCTGGGAACAAGCTGTAAACAGAGCAGTTGGCTAAAATGAAGAAAAAGTAACAAGGAACAAGGGCTGAAAAGCTATGAATTAAACTAAGAGGCAACTGGGAATAACTAAAGTACTAACAATGAGCAGGATTGAAACTAAAAAAAAACACAAGACTAGCAAATAAGCTCTATGATCAAGGCAAAAATAAGCCAAAAAGCCACCTGTGGGTCTGTTGAGGTATTTTGCCGGCCTAAAATACGCTAGATAGTAAACTCCTAACTCCAAAACGAACTGAAACAGATTTAGATCATGCTACAAGCTACTTGCAAAACAGAATTCAAAATCTAAAACCTATATTAACTACTCAAACTGGGTATTTATTTTTTCTTTTAAAACTTAAAAAGCAATAACAATTAACAACTTTTAACACTGGAATTGTGTTTGAAAATAACAAATAGGCTGGGAACAAGCTGTAAACAGAGCAGTTGGCTAAAATGAAGAAAAAGTAACAAGGAACAAGGGCTGAAAAGCTATGAATTATACTAAGAGGCAACTGGGAATAACTAAAGTACTAACAATGAGCAGGATTGAAACTAAAAAAAACACAAGACTAGCAAATAAGCTCTATGATCAAGGCAAAAATAAGCCAAAAAGCCACCTGTGGGTCTGCTGAGGTATTTTGCCGGCCTAAAATACGCTAGATAGTAAACTCCTAACTCCAAAACGAACTGAAACATATTTAGATCATGCTACAAGCTACTTGCAAAACAGAATTCAAAATCTAAAACCTATATTAACTACTCTAAATTGGGTATTAACAAAGGCAGGCTGCTAAGGAGCAACAAATAACACCTAAGCTCTTAACTAGTTTAAAACTACCAAGAACACAAAATAAGCAGTGACAAGCAAAGAATAAGCAGAATTAAGCAGTAACATAAACCGTTGACCAAAGTTGACCAAGAACAAAACTTGAAATTTCATTAAATATAACACTGAAATTACAACTAAGATTAAAACATTACACTACGAAAGCATTAAATCAAACAACAATTAAAATGGTCAAAACTTTTCTAAGACATGAAAAGTGGGACAAAAAAATCTGAGAGGAGGGTCGGCTATTTAAAGGAGAGGGTTTCTTCATTGTGCTTTCTTTGTGAGATAATTCCTCCTTGTCCCTTTGCTATCTTCTTGACCCTTGGATTAAACTTTCCCTCCACATCTTCTCTTGACAGCCGTTAGATGATAAATGGTCCCTAGGATTGCCATCGTGGCAAGGATGAAGGGGAAACAAACCCATGTGAAGGTCTTTGGCTTGTAGTGGAGGGTGAGAGTGACGGGTTGGTAATTAGGGTTAATCTTTTGGCGGGTTTGGGAGGTTAAAGAAGGATGAATATTGGATAATTAGGGTTCTTGACTGATTTTGGGGATTTTGACCGAGTGGTATATTATTTGACCCCGTATTTATCACATTAGTTAGGTGTGGGTCGGTTTTAGGGTGAGTGGGCTTATGGGTTTTGGGATAAATAGATGGGCTGTGAGGTAGTAAAGGGTTAAATTGGGTTTGGGATGGTTAAGTGAAATGGGTTGTTGGGTTAAGTAAAGTGGGATCCGGATGTATAGTTTGTAGGATAAATGGGATCCGGTTGTATTGTTTTTAGAGTTAGGATAAATTTGGTTTCATTACAAGGACTAATTGTGTAATTCATGAAACCTCAAGGACCATTTCTGCCCAGTCTTCAAATTTCTTCAAGGGTCCATTTTTGCCAACAAGTAATAATCCAAGGGCCAATTGGGATTTTTCGAGCTTTGAATTTTATCCGAATGAAGAATATCTTTCCGGCATCGGCTTTTGAACTCTTTTCCATTCCAAGCTCGGTTTTGTCCGTATTTGCTTGAATTTGTCCCTTTTTCTCGATATCCGTACCTGCACATAAACAAACACAAAAACACAAATATCTTTGGCATTTTGGTCAGTTTTTGGTCGTTTTGGTCTTAATTTGGTCAAGAAAAGGTATGTGTTTAAGCACATACCAAAATTCCCCCAGACTAAGATATTGCTGTGTCCTCACGCAATGTTATAGAAACACGTTTTTAAATCCAAAAATTTCTAATCTCTTTTTACTAACTTTGAGAAGTAGCAAAATTTTCAAAAGAGATTGAGAAATCTTAAGTTCTAAAAACTCCCCGATTTTCCTTTTTATTCTATTTTTGTATTTTCCTCATAATCATGTGACGGCTTTGTTAACAATCATTATCTCACGATAACTTTTAGGTTCAACGAGTAGGAAACACGACTCATAAAGAAGTGACCATACGGATAAAATTCGTCGTCCCTGATTTTTCACAAGTCCCCAAACTAAGCTTAAAAACGAAATCATTGTCTATTTACAAGTTAGATGCCAACACTACCTATGAAAGTTACTTGTGTAATTACCTCTTGCTCCCATTTTTCCTAATTTCCTCTATTTATTTTATTTTTGGTGAGAAATGAATTTCTTCATATTCTCGTTTCGATATGTTTATGCCGATAAAGATACTAAATTAAGACGCTAAGTAGTTTTTAATCTTCTCTCGAGAACCGTTGCTTTTGAAAATGAGGTCCACATCAAGGTTTTTATTTATATTTTTGACTTTTGCATTTTTTTTCTTTTTCTTTCTATTTCTCATCTTTTTTTTTTTTTTTTTTTTTTTTTTTTTTTTTTTTTTTTTTACTGACTTTTCACTTGCGTACCCTAAACGACGGACCTTCACGGTTTAATTCCAAGACCTTACACCTTCCGGGATAAAGGATCCAAGGGCCGTTACAACGGAGAGTTCCAAGACTCTAGACATTCCTGAAATGAGGATCCAAGGGGGTTAGACCAAGACCTCACACATTCCTGAACAAGAGGTCCAAGGTCCGGTGCAAGAGGGTAGCCAAGACCTAAACGCCTTCCGGAAATAAGGATCCAAGGCCCGATCTCGAATCCGTGGCTTAGAGCACTTAACTTATTATTAAACTTATTTATTAAGGAACCTTGATGTGTACCCAATTTTCAAAACAAGGATTCTTTTAAGAAGACCAAGAACTAATCATCGGCAAAACCTAACATCTTTAATTATTCTTACAGAGATATATATATAGTGAAACAATTTTGTGGGAGCAAAAGGCCACAAGTAACTTTGATGAGTTCTAAAGAGAACCAACTACTCCACGTTTAGCATCTAACTTCTAAATAAACTCTATCATTTTTCGTTCTTCGCAAATTTAAAATCTTAAATAATAAGATACGCGAATGCTTAGCCTTATAATCAAGCCATGCATATATAAAGTCGATACGGGAACTTGCAAACTCTTAAAAAGAATTCGCATTTTATAGCTCCTTGTGTAAAAGACTAGCACGAGCTTATAGATTATAAATGGTTAAGGGGACAAGCTAGGGCTCAACACGTCCGATCAAGTCAGAATTTTATTCCTACTCTCACCAGAGGAAAGTCAACAAAAATGTCAAAATTTATTATATTTTTGCAAAAAATTTTAAATTTTCTCATTTTTTTGGATTTTTTTTTTCAATTTTGGAGGAAAAACGGGGTTGCGTGAGTAAACGGCAAAAAATGCAAGGCAAAAATCAAATCGAAAGATTACCCCCCCCCCCCCAGACTAAAACGAGACATTGTCCTCAATGTCTTAAAGGTAAGGGTTCTCCTACATAAATCTAAGGCCGTTTATTAATTATGCCAAAGATAAACGTAAAACGATAAGATTAAGGATATCGGATAAGCAACGAATGATGAATACTCGAGTGGAGAGAAGCAACCACGAGCACGAGAGTCTTCAATCATCGGGCAATCCTGGACATACACAAAAAACCACGAAACACAAGATATGGAAGAGGAAGCCCTCCTCACGTCACTTATTAGAGAGAAAATAGAAAGAAGATAGAAGGATAAGCATGGGGTGCCTCCCACGAAGCGCTTGTTTAGTATCGAGTCGGAAAGCTTAGACTCGCCCCGAATTTAATTGTCCTTGGGGGAGCAAGTGGAAGAGATAATCTCAATCGGACTTTCATTCAAGATGTTTGAATAAACATTGAAGCATATGAAAGTTCCACTCTGATGAGATACCTACGGCTAAAAAGTAGGAGAGATGCCGGGGTCAAAGATGGTGTCTTCACTCCCGAAGGAGTGAATGAGAGGAAAAGACACCGAATAGGTGAAGAAGGGGAGAAAGACTCGAACGACAATGAGAATCCAATATTCATCATTAAAGCTCTTTGATTCAAAAACCTCGGGAGGGAGGGTCGAGCTGATATCATCGATAAGCAAACTCTTAGGATAGAGTACATCTCCCCCCGGGTCATGATCTTCCTCAAAATCATAGTAATCATACTCTGGTGGAGGTATGATATGAGCGAGTTCACCGGAGAACTCCTCATGAAGAGAATCAATCATATGATGATCTGTGAGCTCAGGTTCCGTCACAGACTCATCACTCTCCTCCATCTGACTATCAAAGATAGGGTTATCTGAAATGAAAGTAAAGTCAGACCCGAAATCAAATAGAGGATTGGTGAAAGTCGTGTTGAATGTTGCGGAAACAAGCTCATCAAATTCTTTTGAAGGATTGATTTCAACTTCCTTCGGAGGGAGAGAAGGTAATGGTTCATCGTTCAATAGTTTTTCAAGAAAAAGAATATCTCCCTCCGGATCAAGACAAGAATCATCAATTTCCGGCGAAATTGATTCATCTTTAAGACAAGCATCGATCTCTTCCAAGAGATGATCACTTCCCTCAAACGGAGTGAGGGAAGGGGAAGAGTCGAAAATGATAGGTGGAGTGGGATTGCCACTCGGAGGTTCATCTGATATTTGAAGATCTGCAGGGGCACACTCCTCGTCATAAACGTCGCCAATCTTATGCTTAAAATATAGAGCTCTTATAACTTGCCACCGCTCTTCTTCTAATAATTCACCCATAGTTCTTGTATCTTCCTGCTTTTCAACAGGTGCGACAGCAACTGGTGAACTACTGCAAAGCTTCTGCTGGACGGGAGTGGCTGCAGCTGACGAACTCTCACAGACTCCCCACGTAGAATCCTCATCATCGTAAACAAAAGTTTGACGATATTGGGAGCTTACTCTAGCTGCTTGTTCTTCCGCTAGAAGTTCTCCATAAGTTTTCTGATGAGGTTCTTCATGGGGAAGTCTTTTACTAAGAAATTCCTTAAGTTCATTTAGTGCATTTTGAAAATCACGGAGAATTTCTGGATTGCTTTGCTGAGGTGGTGTTTGAATCGTTTCATACTGTGGAGGTTGGTGAGGATAAGAATAGTCATAATTGTTACAAGGACCAAGCTCATAGACAAGCGGATTCCTCGTTTGACAATCAGAGTTATAGTGAGGACCTCCACAGTACTCACAACAATATGATTGTTGTGACTGATTCGGTGAATTATGTGGATAATGGTCATAACCGAAGTTTTGATTACATGAAACTTGTTCATAGACAAACGTGTTCCCTGTTTGACAATCAAAACCCGGGTGAGGACTACCTCCACAATACTCACAAGAGTATGTCTCCATCTGGTGTTGTGGGGGCTGGTTGAAAAAGTTGGTTGTTTCATGGTAGGAATAAGGATTTTGGTCATAGACAAACCCGTTTCCCGATTCCACCATGCTACAACCGGGAAAATTCCCGCCATTTGGAGGACCTCCACACCATTGACAACCATAATGGTACGATGAAGACATAGAGAAGAGGAATTAAACAGATAGAGGGATAAGAAATAAAGAATCAAACGGATAAGAGGATTGAGAAGAATATTTTTGGATTTTTAAAATTTTGAAACATTGAAAATCACAAAAGAAAAAGGAAAAATAATTTGGAGAAGAAAATCTTTTTGGGTTTTCAAGGTTTTTCAATTTTTTTGGATTTTTGATAAAAAAATATTCACAAGATATATACAAAACTTCACGAGGAAGGTTCTTCAAGTCACTAATCGTCAAACCGTAACGATATTGTCGCAACACACCTCCCCGGCAGCGGCGCCAAAAATTGATTGTCGTCGAAATATATCACAAGTCAACCTCTCACGAAGAAAAGTCAACGTGCAACACTTAACGCAAAATCGATTTAAATAACCGAATAAGCGTGTACCCGGGTCGAGGTCCCAACGAGGCGTGAAATTGAGGATATCGTTTTCGGTTTGGTATTAAAATGCTTGAAAAGACGAGAGTTGATTTTGGTTTTTAATATCTACGAAAACGGAAATAACGTAACGTAAAACGAAAACTACAAACGAGTAAAAACGTCAAATCTATTAAAAACTAACCCTACGGATATCAAAATAATTTTCCTAAGTCCTAAATATAAAAAGAAAATTTTGGAAAAAAGAAAAATATTTTTTTGACTTTTTAATAATTTTTTATAAATTAAAAACTATTTAAAAGAAAATAATTGATTAAAAATACTAAAAAGAAAATTCTGAAATTTTTTTCTAAAATACTTTAAACTAAAGTTGAGCTATGAAAAATATAAAAAGTGTCCCAGCTTATTTCAATAAGCTGGGAATAAGCAAGCAAGTTCGGATAAGCTAAAAAAAGAGAAAAAGGGTAAAAAGAGAAGGGTTTTAAATTAAATAGTGTAGGATTTAACTCAGAAAAGCTAAGAGTGCAGTGGTTGTGTTACTGGACTTGTGTGTTGTCTGACCTGGGTTCGAATCCCAGGCATGACAGTTTTTTGCAACATTTTATTTATTTATTTATTTTTTCTTTTAAAACTTAAAAAGCAATAACAATTAACAACTTTTAACACTGGAATTATGTTTGAAAATAACAAATAGGCTGGGAACAAGCTGTAAACAGAGCAGTTGGCTAAAATGAAGAAAAAGTAACAAGGAACAAGGGCTGAAAAGCTATGAATTAAACTAAGAGGCAACTGGGAATAACTAAAGTACTAACAATGAGCAGGATTGAAACTAAAAAAAAAACACAAGACTAGCAAATAAGCTCTATGATCAAGGCAAAAATAAGCCAAAAAGCCACCTGTGGGTCTGCTGAGGTATTTTTCCGGCCTAAAATACGCTAGATAGTAAACTCCTAACTCCAAAACGAACTGAAACAGATTTAGATCATGCTACAAGCTACTTGCAAAACAGAATTCATAATCTAAAACCTATATTAACTACTCTAAACTGGGTATTAACAAATGCAGGCTGCTAAGGAGCAACAAATAACACCTAAGCTCTTAACTAGTTTAAAACTACCAAGAACACAAAATAAGCAGTGACAAGCAAAGAATAAGCAGAATTAAGCAGTAACATAAACCGTTGACCAAAGTTGACCAAGAACAAAACTTGAAATTTCATTAAATATAACACTGAAATTACAACTAAGATTAAAACATTACACTACGAAAGCATTAAATCAAACAACAATTAAAATGGTCAAAACTTTTCTAAGACATGAAAAGTGGGACAAAAAAATCTGAGAGGAGGGTCGGCTATTTAAAGGAGAGGGTTTCTTCATTGTGCTTTCTTTGTGAGATAATTCCTCCTTGTCCCTTTGCTATCTTCTTGACCCTTGGATTAAACTTGCCCTCCACATCTTCTCTTGACAGCCGTTAGATGATAAATGGTCCCTAGGATTGCCATCGTGGCAAGGATGAAGGGGAAACAAACCCATGTGAAGGTCTTTGGCTTGTAGTGGAGGGTGAGAGTGACGGGTTGGTGATTAGGGTTAATCTTTTGGCGGGTTTGGGAGGTTAAAGAAGGATGAATATTGGATAATTAGGGTTCTTGACTGATTTTGGGGATTTTGACCGAGTGGTATATTATTTGACCCCGTATTTATCACATTAGTTAGGTGTGGGTCGGTTTTAGGGTGAGTGGGCTTATGGGTTTTGGGATAAATAGATGGGCTGTGGGGTGGTAAAGGGTTAAATTGGGTTTGGGATGGTTAAGTGAAATGGGTTGTTGGGTTAAGTAAAGTGGGATCCGGATGTATAGTTTGTAGGATAAATGGGATCCGGTTGTATTGTTTTTAGAGTTAGGATAAATTTGGTTTCATCACAAGGACTAATTGTGTAATTCATGAAACCTCAAGGACCATTTCTGCCCAGTCTTCAAATTTCTTCAAGGGTCCATTTTTGCCAACAAGTAATAATCCAAGGGCCAATTGGGATTTTTCGAGCTTTGAATTTTATCCGAATGAATAATATCTTTCCGGCATCGGCTTTTGAACACTTTTCCATTCCAAGCTCGGTTTTGTCCGTATTTGCTTGAATTTGTCCCTTTTTCTCGATATTCGTACCTGCACATAAACAAACACAAAAACACAAATATCTTTGGCATTTTGGTCAGTTTTTGGTCGTTTTGGTCTTAATTTGGTCAAGAAAAGGTATGTGTTTAAGCACATACCAACAACCATCCAACAACAACAACTAACCACCACCACCACCACCACAAAACCTTGAAACTACTCTTCCTCCCGGTTTCTCGAGTCATGATTGTTCACATTGTGAGAGAACGGCTCACTTGGCCCAAAGGACCAACGTTTTGGTCCATGAGCTCCAAAATGAGATGAGGTTCATCTTGAACCATGTTCTCGAGCATCTCAATGCAATCTCTCATCCTCCTCAATAGAAGCTTTGTTAGTTTCCTTTTATAGGAACTTTTTAGGATGATGTTGTAGTATTTGACTTTTTAGGATTTATTTTTATTGTTGTAATGTAACATCATTTTTGTGACTTTTGTCACATATTTTCAATGGATAATTGTTATGTGTTTATGCTTGTGGGTGATCAACATTAAGCATATCATTTCATTTTAGAATACTAACATCATTGTGTGGTTGTTTTAACTCCACATATTGCATTGATCAAATTGTACATTAGGTACAAAAATTTGATCAGACACTTAATTTTGACTTTCTAGAAGTCAAATGGGTTGACCTTTCTTGGTTGACTATTGCATATGCATATTGCTTCTTGATTGAAGTAACTAACTTTTCTTTTGTAGCTTTTCTCAACCTTGATTCATATACGTTGGTACCCTAGCAACGGGGAGTATAGATCGAGGGGGAGTATATCATATACTAACTCATCATTTTTAGCATTTCTCATACTCTTGAAATGTATACGTTGGTACTCTAGCAATGGGGAGTATACATCAAAGAGGAGCATAGCATATTCTAACAATTTATTTTGTAGGTTCATACATCATATCCTTGTTACTCCATTTAGGGGGAGTATAAATCAAGGGGGAGCTTTAAAGTTCTCAAAATCGCATTCCGCTACGCATATCTTCTTTTTGTTTCGACAAAAAGAGGGGAGATAGGATTAAGTTTGCATCAACTGTGAAACATCACAGTACATACATTTTAGCGTAAAATAAATTTTAAAACTTGCACAAACTAACTTAATCTATATTTTTAAAAGACTCATCCTTTATTTAAGCTCTCTACTTAAAAATACACTTTATGTTTTGTCATCAACAAAAAGGGGGAGATTGTTAATACAAATATCGTCCTAAAAACGTTATTTATATTTTACGATCTTTGCTTAGTTTTGTTAATGACAATTACAAAGTTTATCTTTAAGCAAAAGCATAAATTAGATTAAATCTTTTACATTTATAGTGATAAGCATTTTACAAACACATTTTCACATCACAAAGTTTTCTAGAAATGACATATACAAGTTTACATGTTTATTTATTAAAATGGAAACTTTATTAGTTAAATATTAGGATGACATCATGGCATGCATCATGTACACAATCTTGGTAAGATTTTGTGATATTTTGTTAAGATCTTCAAGCCAAAGAGTTTACATTTGAAGATATGGAAAGATATGGCAAGATTTGGAAAGATTTGAAGATCTCTTAGCTGGCCTGACACGGCGGATCCAAAGTGGTACACGGACGGATCCAATTTTGGGGATCCGCCGCTTGTTGATCAGCTTTGCCTATAAATAGCAAGCTGATCATTTGGCCATTTCATCACTCATACAGCTTAAAATACATACTCATTCATTTGCATACCACTAACCCTTAGCTTACTAACATTTTATAGATCTTTCCTTTTGTAGCAAAGAAGATCTCAACATATAAGGAGTAACAGTCTGTTATCTTCCTTCTAACATAGAGTCTGTGTGTTCTTGTATTAGTCACACATCATAGTTAGTATTATTCATACAGTAGAGTCCGGTTAGTGTTTTAGTCCTTAAAACACTGTAACCACTGGTAAAAATATGACTTTACAATAAAACTATACTTATCCTTTTTCCACGTAGAAATTTTTTTTATTTTATTTCCTGATTATAACTATTATCTTATGTGACGTAGATCATATTTCCGATAAATGTGCTCGCTCGCAACCCAACCTTAACTAAATTAATGTTTATCCATATAAATATCTTTGACCTAAAACTTTATGAGATTCCATTTATCACTTTACGTTATTTCGTTAACGTACGATTAAAACTAAACGTTTCTTATTTAATAAGAGTTTTATGAAACCCTAAAGTACCATAGCAACATATAAAAATAACAAAACCCTAGAAATATTAAAATATAATTTATCTAACTAATGTACAAGTCACCAAAGCACAGAAACTCTAATTCCACTATAACTCCCGATAAAACCCTAATTTCACAAAACTATTATTATATGTAATAAAAGCACAAACCCTATTTAATATTTTTATAAAATATATAAGTACAAGTCTTCTAAACTAAGGTACAAGTCTTTAAAGCATAAAAACTAATTTTAAATAAAAACCTTATATAAACTTTAATAATAATTATTTTAAAAGCATATTTTGTAATAATTTCATACATTAATTTGTAAAATAAATTTATTAATTTATAAAATAATTGTACAAACCCATAAACCTAGTGTACAACCCTCTAATGCACAAAAACTTAAAAACTTATTTAATTACTTTAAAACCTTAATAAAAATTATATAAAATAAGGAAATACTAAAATTATATTTTTCTTATTTTCTAAACTCTAGTACAACATCACCAAGCCTATGGTACAACTCCCTTAATCACAAACCATTTTCCTTTTCTTTTTCTTATGCAATTCGACATATACACTAGGAAATAAACCTTAATTATTTTTCTAACAAACAAATTCTTAAACCTAAGCCTTAAACTAATTTACTATTTACCCTAAACCCTAAGTACTAATCACCTAAGCTCAATGTACAACTATCCTAAGCTCTAGTCGAACCAATTTGCTTCTACAAACCCTATATTAGTTTGAAATTAACTAAAACCCAAAACATAATTCATTTTCTTAAGCCCTAAGATTACATTTGAAGGAACCCTAATGTGCCACATCTCCCATCTTCTAGAATTAGGTTACATGTAAGATCCATATTGTGCCACACATCATTTCCCCCTCCTAGATCATGTGGCGCCATTTTAACCCCACACCTCACCTAAGACTTGCTCACTCCCTCCAATACAAGCCCTAGAAACTCTTAGAAACCCTAGGTCATCCATCTATAAATACAAGTCACCAAATCCTCTCCATAACCTACAAACCACTCGACCACTTCACCACAGCCCACCATCATCAAATCTACTGAACCCACAGCCCCTATACAAGTCCTAGAGCCCCATAGAAAGTCAAGGAAGAAGATAGAAGCATTTGTGATCCATTTCCAAGCCTATACTCCCAAACCTTGCCCTATTCGATCTCAAATCATCTAGGTGAGTTCTAATACTTTTCATTTCGTTTTCTATACTCTAAATACTCTTAATAACACTGGTGAACTATCCCTAATAATAGTTTGAACCTAAAACCAAAGATAACAATTCCTTTTCCTTCTTTTGTTTTGTGTCGAACTAAAACAAACACACCCTATATTATTTTTTTTTCGATATTTTAAAAACACTAGGCTATAGGACACTTACATATTGTTAAATAGAATTTTTTTAGGAAAACGTAGCAATTTGAATCACCTAAAATGAGTAAACGAGTCAAAAGTTATAGCTATTTGAAATTATAAATAAACTTAAAATACATACTGTTACAGCAGACGAGATCACGCAAAACGAGGCCTTTCAGGTCCGTTTCGCCAGAAAACTTAAAACACGAAAGTTTTCCGGAACGACGTTTTCTTCAAAAAGTCTTTAGACCTCGAATTATGAAAACGCATAACGAACGGTGCTTTTAATTAAATACAGAACAGTTTTTATAAAAAGACAGCAGCAGACATAGGTTTTGAAAAATGAAATTCGACCATTAGATGGACTCTAAAAATTATAGATTTTTGCACAAACAAAGGTCTTTTAGTTGTCTAATAGTAGGAAAAAGAACGAATTGTTTTCGTTAAGTATTGAATGAGATATAGTTGTTTCTTGTGTCGTGTTTTTCCGTCCACAGTCGAACCAAACACACCCTTTTAAAAATTAATCCCGAGCTCGTGAGCTCGAATCACGAGCTAGGTTTTTGCAAAAATTGAGTTTATAAACTAATAAACAAGTTTACAATAGAGTCGTAAAAGATTTTGTCATAAATCGTAAGATATAAAGTGTTTTTAAAGAATAAGGATGTCGCGTGTAACGCACTAGAAGTCTCAAGGGTATTTATTGTCAAAACTCTAACTAGTTTAATAAAAGGGACTATGTATGCTGTCGACTTAAACCCTAGGGGTAGATAATGTCATTTTTTAAAACTATAGGGGTAAAAGTTGTCATTTAACCAAAGTCAAGGGGTAAAACTTGTCATTTTACAAAAGTTCAAGGGTAAAATTTGTCAACAGATGAAACTAAAAGGTCTAAAGTGTAAATTTTTCTATAAAATTATTATTTAATAATTAATAATAATAATATTAATAATATTATTATTATTATTATTATTATTATTATTATTAGTATTATTATTATTATTATTAAGATTTAATTAATAAACATAATACGTTTTCTCCGATAACGAACGAACGAAGTATCTAATTTACGAACGAACGGAACGAATAATAAAACTTATATGTTCAGAAACATTTACTGAAAACTTGACATAACAAACCAGGTTGCGTGCCGGAGACATTTATCAACTTTATTTAAACTTTGTTTTTCCATCCAGACTTTCAGGTGAGTTCATAGTCCCACTTTCTTTTATATGTTTTCTAAACTTGTGGGGAGATACATGCTACTAAACCGAACACAAGTATTTTCTGTATGCTTTCATGATTGTTATTGCCTAAGTTAACTGTTGCCTATTTATTTTAAAAGTCCCTATTATCATGCACCATTAATCACTTTCGGGTGAGCGCGAATATAATGAATAGATCTATTGGCAGTTGACGACCCATTTGTGTTGCTGGATAAGTAGCCAAATGCATTATATTTGAGTTTAATAAAGAGTTTCAGGCAGACTCCTACACGGGGCAAGGTTACCTACATTTAATTATAGGGTAATTTATATAAACCTGTTAACGTTTTGCGTGTCATGAGGCTTAGTGCAATATACCGAACCGTGATATTCCTGATTTACTTAAACTTAGCTTGTGTTCAAAACTAATTATTACTTTAAACACTATGAATTCACTCAACCTTTATGTTGACTTTTTAAGCATGTTTATTTCAGGTAACTGGAAGTACGCTTTGGCACGGAGTGGCATGGACTTTATTCTTATAAAAAGAAGTGTCTATTTCGTTATCATTCAACTAATAATGTAACTTTTATAACGTATTTCGAAACTTCCCGCTGGGACCTCTATATGTAACTCTGATTTAAATAAATGAATGATAACAATTTATTTAAAACGTCTCTTTTCGAGTCATTTTCTATTATCATGACTGTGAACCATGAAGTAACACCCCAACCTATATTTCCGCTACGAATATCAAAAACGGGGGTGTTACAGATTGGTATCAGAGCTCATGGTTATAGAGAACCAAATGTTTTCAAACATTGGACTATAACCGCTTTTCACAAAAACTTAACCAAAAAGTCCTCCGTGCCACAACGCCACTGAAACGTTACTTATACATGTTTATAGTTAATTATTTAGTTACATAGTAAAATGTTTATAATTATCGGGTGGTTACAGAATCCTGATTTCCCCATACCTATTCTATTCCTCTTATGTCGGACTCGGATATTGAAAAATACCACAGTACCGGACATCATGATAGTACCTACATCCTCATTACTACTACCACGTCCACTTTCCTACATATATACCGTCAGTTCCTACATATATCTTTATCTCCACCTCCACTATCATTTATAAATTTCTATTTCTCCATCTGTCCCATTCGAACTTAGTGAAGAAATTAGGACCATTAGCGCTCGATATCATACCTTACCCCAATTATCTATTCTCGACTTCCCTATTCCACCGCGAGTCCTTGAGGTGAGTGAAAGCACGCATCCGGCACAGGAATGACAGCCGACTATTTCCACCCTGCTGACGCGATTAGAACGGCAAGAAGAACAGATCGAGACTGCTTAGGTCATCCCAACAAGCTGTCTCTAGAATGCATTGAGGGTATAAAATATAGAGCTGAAGATTCAGAGACCATGAAGCAGAAGATGGATGAGAATCGTGAGAAGGCAGAGAACCGTCATGAGCAGCTAAGATGAGAAATACCTATGACGAATTGAAGATGTTAGAAGAGAAGAAATGAAGAAGAAAAATGAAGAACTGACGACAACCCAGACGAAGATCACTATTTTAGAGAAAATAGTGGGATATATGCAAGATAGATATTAAGAGTAAATATATATCCTCGTCAGCATGATCGTCAAACTGAAAAGTTGACTCGAAAGAGTTTTTGGTAGCCACTAAAATCAAATTTATATCTACCAGCTTTTGTACAATATCTTGGCCATGAGATATGTAGCATAAATATGACGCTTGTACTAATTTTGTTATATATAACAAATTAGCAAGTTATTTATGACTATATGTGGTCTTGATTTTGTTGTATTTTGCTGTGTACGGTATCGGTTGATGTGGGCCAGTGATGATCCTCTTACATACGCGAATGATAGTATTTGGACATGTTAAGACCTTATGATTATCATAAGTTTTACCTTGATAATCTAACATGTACAAAATATAAACGTATGTTTTATTGTGGTGTTAATAGAAATATGCCTCGCACTTCCCCCGAACCAACCATGTCCCAAGCTGCTATCCGAAAGCTTGTTGCAGACAGTGTTGCTGCAGCACTAGAGAGTCAAGCAGCAGAATTTGTTCGTACTGGAAGCACTAGCCGACCCAATGGAGAGAACGAGACTGTTACAGCTCGCAAGTGCACCTACAAAGACTTCATAAACTGTAGACCAACTTTCTTTAATGGAACAGAAGGAGCTACTGAATTAGCTCGTTGGTTTGAGCGTACAGAAGTAGTCTTTGTAAGGAGCAGATGTACCGATAACTACAAAGTTGTTTTTGCTACGGGGACTTTATTAAATGACGCCCTGTCTTGGTGGACTTCGACTACCCAGACTATGGGTGTTGAAGCAGCTCACCAACTGACTTGGGAAGATCTCAAAAAGAAGATGTTGAAGAAATACTGCCCCCGCACTGAGATAAAGAAACTGGAAGATGAGTTTCACCAACTGGTTGTGAAAGGAACAGATCTTAAGGTCTACAATAGAAGGTTTCAGGAGCTTGCTCTCCTATGTCCAACTATTGTGCCTGATCTGGAGAAAATGTTGGAGAAATATACGGAAGGATTACCTCGAAGTATCGAGGGAAATGTTATTGCATCCAAGCCGCAATCATTGGAAGAGGCGATTACCATAGCTCAACAACTAATGGATCGTGAGATCAAGCGAAGTTCCATTCAAGGAAATAATGATCACAAGCGAAAGCTTGATGATAGAAGGATCAGTCATCACCACAACAACTACCAGCACGACCGTAACAATCACCACTACCAACAGAATCGTCGGCAAGAGACTGCCAGAGATTATGCCGTCACATCTGCTAAGAAGAATGGTTATATCGGAACAAAACCATTTTGCAATCGATGCTAGTTGCACCACTACGGTCCGTGCACCATTAGGTGTGCAAAGTGTCTGAAAGTTGGACATCAGACCAAAGACTGTAAAGCAACAGGAGCAAATCCACAGCCAGTAGCCATAACTTGCTACGGATGTGGTGAGAAGGGACACTACAAGAGCCGATGCCCGAAGCTGAATGCTGACCAGAACAACGGTGCCCGCGGAAGAGCGTATGTGCTAGGCGGTGGGAACGCACAGCCGAACCAAGACTAGTGCAGGAGAATGAGAACTCGTTAAGATTCCGACAATGTCAACGAATGACGTCCCTATAAATTTCCGTTATAGCTAAATAAATCGTATCGTAAAACTTCCTAAGCATATTTCCTATTGTACTCTACCTTAGTTACGATAGACGTAATCTAAGTGTAACAACTATCCTTCTACCGTATTAAATCTTTACCTTGTAATATATCCGTAATAATCACAAACTACGTTTCTACTCCATTTGCCCTGTTCGTAGTCACACACTGTCATCTCACTAGAAATTTGATTAATATTTGTCAATCCTGTAAGATTTCCACTCGAACCCTAAGTTTCATTTTAAAGATATCCCATTAGTACCCTAGAAATTCCTGACCTACCACCATAGTATGAATAAAAAATTTCTTAATCTTTTGAAAAATATTTATGAAGTCATTTTATAAACACAAAACGTTGAATACCGTCTAAAACTTTTGAAGAAATATAAGTATCACTATAACTGAACCAAATATCACATCATTCAGTCCTCATTTATGCATAGCCTGGCCAACTATGCCTAAACTAGGAAGAATCATGTCATAATTGGACAGTTATCTTTTCAGATTTTCTAATAACAATTTTCATTCAAAAACAAAATTTTAAGACAAAACAAATTGTTCATGCTAATTTCATTTGACCAACCACAATAGATGTCTACAATTACTACCCATTACCCCTAAGACAAGAAAACCAAATAAAGACAAAATACCCAAACCTTTTCCCTCACTCCTTGACCAACATAGACTGAATCTCGAGACGAGATTCCCGTCAACCGGGGGATACTGTAACCACTGGTAAAAATATGACTTTACAATAAAACTATACTTATCCTTTTTCACTAGTACAAAAATGGGATTTAGTCACACATGCAGTTTTTCGAACGACCACACAGTAACTTTTTTATGTGACTAAATATACCAGAATAAAATAAACAGCCACACTTGATCCGACTTGTGTGGCCATTTTGGAATTACATCTGAGGCTACAGCCACACATTTGAATATTTTCGTGACTAGAGGTATCTTGTAAAACTTGTTTTGATTTTTTAGTCACTTATAATTTGAGACGTGTGACGGAAACAAATAAGTTTAAAACATTAGTCACACTATATATATACATATGTGACAAATATATGTCACACAATTGAAAAGTGTGACAAAAATCCATATATGGTCACATGAAGTAATTGTGTATGTGGCTAAATTATATACTCAAGTTTGTCACACATTATTTAAATGTGACTATTAGTTTTTTGTTGAAAATTTAGCCACATGAATTTGAAATGTGTGACAACTAAAAAGTAAGTTTGAAGCATTAGTCACAATATACATTTAAAAGTGACAAATATATGTCACACACTTGAACAACGTGACCAAATGTCATATATGGTCCTACTTTTATTTTTATAGTTCAAATGTTTTATAAACTAATTTTACAGTATTTCTCAAATTTTGATATCTCCCTCACATATTTTCACTACTCCCGCTCACTTTTTCACCAAAAATCAAATTTAGATTTTCATTTGTCCCTCCTATAGTTTTAGTCACGTATTTTCACTACTGTATCCTCTTTCTCTCTTTTCTTTGCTAGTCACCTCTCACCACAAATTTATCCACCACAGACCCTCTTTCTCTCTTTTCTTTGCTAGTCACCTCTCGCCACAAATTTATCCACCACAGACCCTCGTTGGGGCGTAGTATCAAGAAAGACCATGAATTTGAGATCTTGATGCCTTCACCCCGGTGAACTCATGCGGTTCCGACGTGCCCAGAGGCGAATCCGTACAGGGCAAGCAGCGATTCATTCTCCATCATCTTAGGTATTTGTCATGATTCTATAATCAAAACATACAATTAGATTCAATCACAAGAATCAAATCGTTTGTAAAAAAAAGAAAGAGATTGTACAGAGTGATAATTAGGGTTAGGGTTTTGAATTTGCAGGGGTGGGTGAGGGTATTTTGTGATTCGACCTGGAAAAAAGAACTGGTGTTTGTTTGTTTGAATTAAAAATTCAATTGAAGGTATAGATTTTATTTTTATAAAAACATTAGTTTTGATGGTATTGTAATTCTAAAGATTTGATCAGTGTTTCGGCTTTTATACTTTATGTAGGATGATTAGCTGCTGAAGATGATGAGTATGAAGAGAAGTTAAAGAAAGAATCTCTTGCTTTTTTCTTTTTAGCTACGTAAGTTTTATCATTTTTGGAATCTGGTATAATTAAAGTTGCTTATTTGATACACTTTTTTTTATTCAAATGTTAGGAGAAGAGAAAGGTGAATGCCTTGAAAAGCTTCAATACGGAGTGTTTGGACTTGGTAACAAACAGTATGAGCATTTCAACAAGGTGATGGATAATATTATGTCGTGTTCTTTTGATAAATTAAGTTATTGTAGCATTATGAATGTTCTGTTGAATGCTAACTGATGCTGATATCTCTTTTTTTTTGCCTTGTTTTGCTTATGTAGATTGCGAAGGTGGTCGATGAAAAACTTGCGGAACAGGGTAGGTTCATTTCCTTACATATCCTCTTTCTTTTAAAAAAGAGTATTGCTTTGTTGAGTGGGTGGTCATTTGCATTTGCCAGCTTATGTTGGTAACTTGAGCACTTTATGTTCCATAAGGAGACACGAGGAACTTCGTTTCAGTGAAACACCATAAAAGATGTGTTTCGTTAGCTTGTTTACTTGGTAGGTTCTTGTACTTACGTAGATAGGCAGCTGGTCCATTTCTATCATGTTTAAGTTTGAAGTGTGATGATCAATGTTTTGAAGCTGGCACATTGCATTGTACTAGAAAATGATCATCACACTTCATTAAGAAGAGGTTGGTTATTTATGAATGTTACTACTGAATAGTATCTAGCAAGTTTATGTCGTCTATATTCAAGAAGATATATTGTTTACTACATTGAGGATGGCGTTATTTGTTATTGATAATTGATTATCTGGTTCCCTAGCTTAATCGGTGCAATGCATATAGAAATTGGCAATGTTTCTATCATGATGTTTTATGAGTGCTTTCCCCTTTAACGTTAGACTTTTCACTATCTACAGGTGCAAAGCGCCTTGTTCCTGTTGGCATGGGATGGGAAATAGTCACACATACTGATAAATCCAACAAAACTTGTACCTAATTGGTCACACATATTCGGGTTTTGGTCACTCTTTTTCAATGAAAACGGTCACAAATTAAACAATGTGACCATATAACACCTACGGTGGCGCGACTTTTTGTCACACACACCCAAAAAAACATGTGTGACTATATGCATATAGTCACACATTTTTGGTGTGACCGTAGGCCAAATCTGTACTAGTGTTTCCACGTACAAATTTTTTTAATTTTATTTCCTGATTATAACTATTATCTTATGTGACGTAGATCATATTTCCGATAAATGTGCTCGCTCGCAACCCAACCTTAACTAAATTAATGTTTATCCATATAAATATCTTTGACCTAAAACTTTATGAGATTCCATTTATCACTTTACGTTATTTCGTTAACGTACGATTAAAACTAAACGTTTCTTATTTAATAAGAGTTTTGTGAAACCCTAAACTACCATAGCAACATATAAAAATAACAAAATCCTAAAAATATTAAAATATAATTTATCTAACTAACGTACAAGTCACCCAAACACAGAAACTCTAATTCCACTATAACTCCCGATAAAACCCTAATTTCACAAAACTATTATTATATGTAATAAAACCACAAACCCTATTTAATATTTTTATAAAATATATAAGTACAAGTCTTCTAAACTAAGGTACAAGTCTTTAAAGCATAAAAACTAATTTTAAATAAAAACCTTATATAAACTTTAATAATAATTATTTTAAAAGCATATTTTGTAATAATTTCATACATTAATTTGTAAAATAAATTTATTAATTTATAAAATAATTGTACAAACCCTTAAACCTAGTGTACAACCCTCTAATGCACAAAAACTTAAAAACTTATTTAATTACTTTAAAACCTTAATAAAAATTATATAAAATAAGGAAATACTAAAATTATATTTTTCTTATTTTCTAAACTCTAGTACAACATCACCAAGCCTATGGTACAACTCCCTTAAGCACAAACCATTTTACTTTTCTTTTTCTTATGCAATTCGACATATACACTAGGAAATAAACCTTAATTATTTTTCTAACAAACAAATTCTTAAACCTAAGCCTTAAACTAATTTACTACTTACCCTAAACCCTAAGTACTAATCACCTAAGCTCAATGTACAACTATCCTAAGCTCTAGTCGAACCAATTTGCTTCTACAAACCCTAGATTAGTTTGAAATTAACTAAAACCCAAAACATAATTCATTTTCTTAAGCCCTAAGATTACATTTGAAGGAACCCTAATGTGCCACATCTCCCATCTTCTAGAATTAGGCTACATGTAAGATCCATATTGTGCCACACATCATTTCCCCCTCCTAGATCATGTGGCGCCATTTTAACCCCACACCTCACCTAAGACTTGCTCACTCCCTCCAATACAAGCCCTAGAAACTCTTAGAAACCCTAGGTCATCCATCTATAAATACAAGTCACCAAATCCTCTCCATAACCTACAAACCACTCGACCACTTCACCACAGCCCACCATCATCAAATCTACTGAACCCACAGCCTCTATACAAGTCCTAGAGCCCCATAGAAAGTCAAGGAAGAAGATAGAAGCATTTGTGATCCATTTCCAAGCCTATACGCCCAAACCTTGCCCTATTCGATCTCAAATCATCTAGGTGAGTTCTAATACTTTTCATTTCGTTTTCTATACTTTAAATACTCTTAATAACACTAGTGAACTATCCCTAATAATAGTTTGAACCTAAAACCAAAGATAACAATTCCTTTTCCTTCTTTTGTTTTGTGTCGAACTAAAACAAACACACCCTATATTATTTTTTTTCGATATTTTAAAAACACTAGGCTATAGGACACTTATATATTGTTAAAGAGAATTTTTTTAGGAAAACGTAGCAATTTGAATCACCTAAAATGAGTAAACGAGTCAAAAGTTATGGCTATTTGAAGTTATATATAAACTTAAAATACATACTGTTACAGCAGACGAGATCACGCAAAACGAGGCCTTTCTGGTCCGTTTTGTCGAAAACTTAAAACACGAAAGTTGTCCGGAACGACGTTTTCTTCAAAAAGTATTTAGACCTCGAATTATGAAAACGCATAACGAAGGGTGTTTTTAATTAAATACAGAACAGTTTTTATAAAAAGACAGCAGCAGACATAGGTTTTGAAAAATGAAATTCGACCATTAGATGGACTCTAAAAATTATAGATTTTTGCACAAACAAAGGTCTTTTAGTTGTCTAACAGTAGGAAAAAGAACGAAGTGTTTTCGTTAAGTATTGAATGAGATATAGTTGTTTCTTGTGTCGTGTTTTTCTGTCCACAGTCGAACCAAACACACCCTTTTAAAAATTAATCCCGAGCTCGTGAGCTCGAATCACGAGCTAGTTTTTTGCAAAAATTGAGTTTATAAACTAATAAACAAGTTTACAAAAGAGTCGTAAAAGATTTTGTCATAAATCGTAAGATATAAAGTGTTTTTAAAGAATAAGGATGTCGCGTGTAACGCACTAGAAGTCTCAAGCGTATTTATTGTCAAAACTCTAACTAGTTTTATAAAAGGGACTATGTATGCTGTCGAATTAAACCCTAGGGGTAGATAATGTCATTTTTTAAAACTATAGGGGTAAAAGTTGTCATTTAAGCAAAGTTAAGGGGTAAAACTTATCATTTTACAAAAGTTCAAAGGTAAAAGTTGTCAAACACATGAAACTAAAAGGTCTAAAGTGTAAATTTTTCTATAATATTATTATTTAATAATTAATAATAAAAATAATAATAATAATAATAATATTATTATTATTATTATTATTATTATTATTATTAGTATTATTATTATTAATATTATTAAGATTTAATTAATAAACATAATACGTTTTCTCCGATAACGAACGAACGAAGTATCTAATTTACGAACGAACGGAACGAATAATAAAACTTATATGTTCAGAAACATTTACTGAAAACTTGACATAACAAACCAGGTTGCGTGCCGGAGACATTTATCAACTTTATTTAAACTTCGTTTTTCCATCCAGACTTTCAGGTGAGTTCATAGTCCCACTTTCTTTTATATGTTTTCTAAACTTGTGGTGAGATACATGCTACTAAACCGAACACAAGTATTTTCTGTATGCTTTCATGATTGTTATTGCCTAAGTTAACTGTTGCCTATTTATTTTAAAAGTCCCTATTATCATGCACCATTAATCACTTTCGGGTGAGCGCGAATATAATGAATAGATCTATTGGCAGTTGACGACCCATTTGTGTTGCTGGATAAGTAGCCAAATGCATTATATTTGAGTTTAATTAAGAGTTTCAGGCAGACTCCTACACGGGGCAAGGTTACCTACATTTAATTATAGGGTAATTTATATAAACCTGTTAACGTATTGCGTGTCATGAGGCTTAGTGCAATATACCGAACTGTGATATTCCTGATTTACTTAAACTTAGCTTGTGTTCAAAACTAATTATTACTTTAAACACTATGAATTCACTCAACTTTTGTGTTGACTTTTTAAGCATGTTTATCTCAGGTAACTGGAAGTACGCTTTGGCACGGAGTGGCATGGACTTTATTCTTATAAAAAGAAGTGTCTATTTCGTTATCATTCAACTAATAATGTAACTTTTATAACGTATTTCGAAACTTCCCGCTGGGACCTCTATATGTAACTCTGATTTAAATAAATGAATGATAACAATTTATTTAAAACGTCTCTTTTCGAGTCGTTTTCTATTATCATGACTGTGAACCATGAAGTAACACCCCCAACCTATATTTCCGCTACGAATATCAAAAACGGGGATGTTACAAACACATAGAGTGAACGGGAGTGGTTGTACCATTGTAAAGAACCAAACGGGAGTGGTTGTACTCTTGTAAAGAACTCGGTGTTTAGCTTAGTACCGGAAAAAGATTAAGCGACGTGTAAAGGTTTTCTCCGCCTAGAAGGGAGCTTGTTTCTTAGTGAAGATAAACTCTCGAGTTAGAGGCTCGAGGAGTGGAGTAAGGCAAGGAAGAGAGTCCTTGTAGCCGAACCACTATAAACGACTGTGTTGTGTGGTTTGATCTTTCCTCTCTTTACTTATTTACTTATATCAATTGTTTGTGTGCTTGATTGTTTACTTGACTTTGAAATCAGGATAAGTAACAAAGCGAATTAATTTTAAACGGTAAAACTATTCAACCCCCTTCTAGTTTTCCACATATCATACTATCAAAACTCTTAATTTAACACACAAACTAATAAACTTGAAAGCTAACTAATTTATGATCTTACCTTGGATGGAGGATTACTCACTAATAATTGTGCTCGAACTCTTCTTAGGATCACAATTCTTCTGAGTCTTACTCAAGAATTCTTTTTACAAATCTCCTTTAGATAATGAAAGCTAATTCTTGTTTTTCTCTTCCTAACTTCCCTCTAAATTTTCTTGCTAGCCACGTGTAACACAATGGGGCGTAATTACTAGACATTCAAGCCTAATAAGCCTTAAGGTCAATATGGTAATTTTACATTTTAACTTCCAGAAGTCACTGTCGTTAAATATTTTGCACCGTTAGTCCTTTTATGTTAACTATTTGCACTGGTTCTAACAAAAACTAACGAGAAGACTTTTCTAATATTCTAATAGCAATACAAAAATATATTACTAAAACTTATAAGAGTCGGGGTGTTACACTATATTTTTTTGGCCAACCTATTAATATAGAATTATATAATGGTCAATGCACATAAACAAAAAAGTTAGCTACGGAACACTCGAAAGTATGTCAAGTCAGATACATTTTATGTTGAGTTTAAGCACTAAAACTATTTCAGTTCTTTGGTTTCAGAAGTACATGAACGAACACAGAACGAAAATTTATTTACATCGAATCAGAATGATTCGACTAAATACTGAAGCATCATATTTTCTTTTATAAAAAGATCTTAAAAGGATATGTATGCACACAAATTTATGACAAAGGTTAATTAGTGATGATGGCTACGCTAGGTGAATCGAACTTGCTCATAGTATCTCAAAAGAAAGAAATATAAGTACGAACATACACACACACACATATACATACATACATACATACATACATACATACATATAATAATATATATATATATATATATATATATATATATATATATATATATATATATATATATAGGGGCTTTATTTTCAGAACCCTCTTAAGTGCGGGAACTGAGAGAACCACCTTTTTACAACTAATAATACACAATGTACATCATTTAATGCTCCATAGCATTTTGTAATTTTTATTTAATTCAAAAGGGTATAATAGTAAAAGACATTTTCATATAACTTTTTTTTTCTTTTTTTTTAATTCATGATTTTTATAAATAATAAAATTGGGAATTTTTTTTTATTTTTTATTATTTTTTTATTTTTTATTTTAGTAAAAGACGTTTTTTTTTTTTTTTCTTCTTTTTTTTTTTTTTTTTTTTTTTTTTTTTTTTTTTTTAAAGAAATGTAATTTTCCAGAATTAGTGCATAGGTGTTTTTATGTACTAATTTTTTCATTTTATTTTTCAGACGTAGTGCACAAGTGTTTTTGAATAATTTTAGAACATGCATGTTTTTCAAATAGTAAGGTGCATATGTGTTTTTTAGATAATGTAAATTTATAACAAAACAAGAACATAGATGTTACATACAAAATTCAATATCAATTGAAATACAATTAAAAAACAAATTTCTAAAAAGTATAAATACATGAATCTAATCGATCAATACATGCCTGCACTAATATATATAACGAAAACGGACATATGTGCACACTCATTATTATCAACATTTTTAGAAGTTGCACATATATGCATGCATTCAATAATCATATTTCTTCAAACGCCGCATTGTATCTATGTGTGCATCCACTTCTAGATCTTCTTTGCGATCACCATCTTCATTAATCTGATACAAACATGCCCAAAAACAATTAAACCTTAACCAAATAGTGTAAGTAACTTTTTAATCATAATAACTAGCCTTACATATATGCACAATCTAAAACATATATGCATCCATTTAAAACACACATGCACCATTCCAATGAATTTTAAGTTAACTTTAAAACACGTATGCACCTACTTACGTATTTGCACCGACTCAAAATGTGTACTGAATAACATGTATGTTCTATGAAAACCAAAATTTGTACCGAATAACATGTATGTTAATAACATGAAAAACAGCCATGTTCAATGTAAAAACAAGTATGTTCAATGAATAACATGTATGTTCTATGAAAACCAAAATGTGTACTGAAAAACAATCATGATCAAACAAGTATGTTCACCGAAAAAACAAGTATGTTCAAACACGAATTCCACGTTTAATCTAGACATGTATTATCTACACATGAAAAACAGCCATGATCAAACAACAGAAAAAAAATTATGTCTTATTACTTTTTCGTAAAGTATTTAGCTCCATCTCATGAAAGTTGCAACACTACAAGATGCTATTGGGTTTTTTATCCACCAATAAGTAACAAAGCATTTGACTTAGCACAGTTGTCCAAAGCTTCTTTTTCTTGATTGGAATTTACAAAGAACCTAGTGGTCAGCTACGTGATTTTTGTTTCAAGAACTACCAAAAATTGAAGCTTCGCAATTTTCATGGAACAATCGAAAAAATATATTGCTGTATAAAAATTATTGACAAACCAAAGTAGTCAAAACAATCCATTTTGTCACCTAATGTTCATGACACATGGTAAACTTCTGCAAATAGAAAATGTGTTCACATGTTACTACCAAAAAGGCAAAAAGTATAAAATACTAACCCTCAGTTTTTGAAGCCTGGCTTTCCTCAGACACCTGCATTAGCCAAACACAATATGAACAGTCAAAGGAGTGAATAGCACACAGTTGCACATCTAAAAAATTAGTTAACAGCCAGTAGCAAGAAACTAAATCTACCATCTGCTTCTTGATGAAGCGAAAAGTGTACCGCTTTTAGGGGGTCATTTAAGCCCTAAATCTTATTTATTTGATCAAATATTGCCCTAAATCGTTCCTTTTGTCATTTTAGGTACTTTGGAGAAGAAATCTGGAAAAGGAAGCATTTTGGACGTTTTTGGAGCATAAAAGTGAAGAAAACGACAAAGTCTCAAAAATCTGCTGAAAAGTACCTGTGACAGCGTCAAGCCCCAGTGTGACGCCGTCAACCCTTGACGGGCCAGAGAGGATTTTGGAGGATTAAAAGGGGACGGCGTCAAGAAGGCCATCAAGAAACCCTAACCGCGGCGAGGTGACGGCGTCACGCTCTATAACGTGACGCCGTCAGATCTGTTTTCCTATATATACTTTCATAATTTTTAGTCATTAGTGTGCAACTTTGTGAGGAGAAACCCTAAGACGATTTTTCTGCCATTTTTAAGGGTTTTATACCCTTGGATCTCCCATGTTCAATTGAAGATAAGTAATCAATTAATCATTCAATATGTCTATGTGTTGTTTGATTATATCTTGTTCTTGTCTTTTATTTAACATGCTAGGCTAGATTTATCTTGTGTTTGCTTAGATCTAATGAAATCTAACTATTGATTATTGGTTGTTGGTGTGTTACTAATTGTATTGGATGATTGTTTATCGATGTTAGGCTTAAGAAAACTTGCTAACCTCCTATACGGTAACTTGCTTGAACGTCTTAAGAAACATGAACCAATGCGTACTAAGGTTTTTATGGTTGTATTTAATGCATGAGCGAATTCTAGTGATCCCATGTTAGGAGCTTCTTAGCTGGCTCGACATAGGAGTGAAGTAGGAGCTTATAGAGTTGGGGAAGTACGTACGCCACCCCACGATTGGTATTAAGGAATACACCCGCCATCCACGCAATTAATACACACTAATCAACCGGTAAAAGATAGTTAGGGAGTAAGGAAATCTAAGTAAACACATTTCTCTCCATATAAGTTCCACACCCTTTTTATTTTCAGTTATTTTATTTTATTTGCATCTGTAGTTATTTGGGTTAGTTGACTAGCAACTAATTCCACCCACTCCTTCAAACCCGAGATTTTACTTGCTTTCATAAAAATATAAAAATACAAAAAAGAATCTTCCCTCACCCTTAGACCTATTAGAGTAGTTTTTCAATCCTAACGACACTATTCCCCTAGAGAACGATCAATCCCCCGGTACTTGCCACTACACTATACTACATCGGTCAGGTACACTGCCTGGTGGGGATTGCAAGCCTCTTGAGATCCCTCGAGAGGTAAAACCTGTTGTAAGGTCGCAAAACCACGCATCAAGTTTTTGGCGCCGCTGCCGGGGAATAGTTATTGTTTAGGTTGAATTTTTATTTTATTAGGTCTACTCACTAGATTCCTTTCTAGTAAGATTTTTATTTTATTTTTCTATTTAGTCTACCTATTTTCTTCGTTTCTTTGTTCGTAACCATTACCATCCGACATCATGGAAGGTGGTAATATTCTTGATCCCAACAACCCACCACCACGACAAAACCAAACTCTTAGAGCACACACTTTAGGAGGATATTCCCTAATTTTGGATGATAACCCCCCTAATCCTAGAATCACTAGGAGCCGTAGCTCGATCAAAACTCTTGCCACACCCTATGCTGAACCCGAAAGGGAAATGCGTAAATTAAGGCAACACCACCAAGCGGCCAAACCATTCACGATCAATTTTGATGATGCCCTCTCCGAGGAAGAATCCAATCCTCACTCTACACCTCCTAGCCCTCAAACCAATCACGATATGGAGGTTCCCGAAAACCCAATCCCTAAATCCCTCAAGGACTACTCTTCTCCCACCCCTCGCGGTTTTTCCAATGCTATTGTTTTTTCTAATGAACACACGAATGGGGTCTTGCGTGCAACCGACATTTGGCTTGCCCAAAGTGTATGCAAGTTTCACGGATTGAAAAGTGATGATCCAATCCAACACATCAAAGACTTCCTGAAAATAGTGGATACCCTCCATACGGACGGAGCCACTAGAGATACCTCCCGGCTACGATTCTTTCCCTTCACCCTTTATGATAAAGCCAAAGATTGGTATAACAAACTCCCCTCCGAGTCCATCTTCACATGGGAACAGCTTATCTCAAAATTCTATGAGAAATTCTTTCCCATAGGAAGAACTTCAACGTTAAGAGACGAAATCTTCCGCTTCCATGTTGGACCAGCTGAACCCATTCACGAATCCTGGATCAGATTCAAAGATCTAATTAGACAAGTCCCTCATCATGGCATTGAACTCTGGCTTCTTGTCCAGATCTTTTATGACAGTGTCCCTAAAAGCGACCAATTTGGCATTAATAATTCGGTGAAAGGAAAAATAGCCAACCTAAGCGCTGAGGAAGGATGGAATAGAATTGAGGAATACGCAAATGATCAAGACGATACCTGGGATGAACCCGATTCGATCATGAGCGTTTCCAAGATCATGAAAGAGCCTCCTTTTGCTAGCCGGTTGAGTAGATTGAATGATCAAGTATCTTATCTAGACAAGTCACAACCAACTAAACGGTTATCAAACCCATACTTGATCTGTGACCACTGTGGTGAAGTGGAGGAATGCGGGGATGATACCACCACCGAACAAGTATGTTTGTCAAGCCACGACATCTTTGATGATCCTTCGCTCTTAACTTTCTACCAAAACAATGATTTTACCCCTTGGGGAAATCTTGTGAGAGAAGAGGGAGGAGGAGAATATCCTGACTACAAGGTTAGGAGCACTTTTGAGGATGATCTTGGGCATTTCACGCTTGAAAAGAATCTGCAACTAAAAGGTCTTGACAACCTCATCAATAGCCAACAAAACGACCTGAGGGCCAAATTCGCAGAACTCCACGCCACTCTCGACAGCCTTGGCAAACCTCAAACAAATCAAAGAGATCCCTTACTCGCCATCACCACTCATGCTGGAACAACTACTAAGGATCCACCTTACCCAGCTCAACAATCTAACGTCATGGAACCCGACACCCCTCATGAGGAGGAAGGTAATGTGAACGATGGAAATCCCGAGCAAACCCCTCCGGTAACTCCCTCTCCACCTACTCCAACCAAACATCCCATTAAAGTCCCATACCCGTCCCGCCTCAAGAATCAAAAGGTCGAAAATGATAATAAAAGATTCTTGTCATATTTGAAGGATTCGGTCGTCACCATACCCCTTCTCGATGCATGTTACCATATGCCCAAATATAGTACATACTTCAAGAAGCTGCTAACCAACAGAAAAGGGCTCGAGGGTCTTGTAACCTTAGGAGAAGAATGTTCTGTGGTGACTCAACGAGGGCTGCCAAAGAAGGTGGACGATCCAGGTAGTTTCACCTTGCCCTGTTCAATAGGATCTCTTTCAGTCAAGAATGCTTTAGCCGACTTAGGAGCAAGTATCAATCTTATGCCGCATTCCATGTTCCTCAAATTAGGGTATTCTGGATTGAAACCAACCCGTATGAACATCCAACTAGCTGATAGATCAGTCAAATACCCCTTAGGAATATGTGAGAATGTGCTGGTTAAGGTAGGGAAGTTCAAATTTCCAGTTGACTTCGTCATCTTAGAGATGGAAGAAGATGACCTAGTGCCCATCATTCTGGGGAGACCATTCCTTGCAACTGCTCGCGCTGTTATTGATGTTCATGACGGCAAACTAACCTTACGAGTGGGGACCGATAGCTTAACCTTCGACATCAAGGACACAATGAATCTTTCTCTCGAAGTAGCTAATCGGCTGTATTTCATCGGAGAAATCAATGAACTATCCGACGAGATTGACAATTGTATAGATGAACAGGTGGAAGCTGGTTGGTTGCGAGATGAAGCTTTCTTACCCATCTTAGAGGAGGAGAAGACTATGGATGTGAAAGCAGTCTCCTTCTATCCCAGACAAGAAATCGAACAGCTTGAGCTTCGTAAACCCGAGAACAAACTTAAACCTTCCATCATCGAGCCACCCACGTTAGAACTCAAGGAACTCCCAAACAACTTGGAATATGCTTTCCTCCAAGGAAAAGATCAACTTCCGGTAATCATAAACTCTTCTTTGAAAAGTGAACAAAAGGATAAACTCTTAGGAGTTTTAAAAAATTATAAAGGAGTTATAGCATGGAGTGTAGCCGACATCAAGGGGATTGACTCAACCTTTTGTACGCATAAAATCCTCATGGAGGAGGATTATAAACCTACCGTGCAACCTCAAAGGCGAGTAAACCCCAACATAAAGGAAGTCGTAAAAAAGGAAGTCGTTAAGCTCCTAGATGCGGGGCTAATTTACCCAATCTCAGACAATCCATGGGTAAGTCCTGTACAGGTTGTACCAAAAAAGGGAGGAATGACGGTGGTTAAGAACGATAAGGATGAGTTAGTGCCTCAACGAACAGTAACTGGATGGCGTGTGTGCATCGATTATAGGAAGTTGAATGATGCAACCCGAAAGGATCATTTCCCTCTCCCATTTATCGACCAAATGTTGGAGAGGTTAGCGGGGCATGAGTACTACTGCTTCCTAGATGGGTTCTCAGGGTATTTCCAAATCCCTATCGCTCCTGAGGACCAAGAAAAGACTACGTTTACATGCCCTTATGGCACCTTCGCCTACAAGCGAATGCCCTTCGGACTATGTAACGCCCCCGCCACTTTCCAGCGCTGCATGACAGCAATCTTCCATGAGTTAATGGAAGACAGCATGGAGGTCTTCATGGATGATTTTTCGGTCTTTGGAAACTCTTTTGATCGCTGTCTTGCTAACCTTGAGAAAATGCTCAAACGTTGTGAGGAGACTAACTTGGTACTAAACTGGGAAAAGTGCCACTTTATGGTAAAAGAAGGGATTGTGCTAGGGCACAAAATTTCAGGAAGTGGAATTGAAGTAGACCGGGCAAAAATTGAAGTTATATCCAAACTTCCCTATCCAACAACTGTCAAGGCAATCCGTAGCTTTTTGGGTCATGCTGGCTTCTATAGGAGATTCATTAAAGATTTCTCAAAGGTAGCTAGACCAATGACTCAGTTGCTCGTGAAGGATGCCCCGTTCGACTTCTCTCAAGAGTGCAAGGATGCATTCGATCGACTGAAGCAGGAACTTACCCAAGCTCCAATTATGGTCACCCCTAACTGGGAGTTACCCTTTGAAATCATGTGCGATGCTAGCGATTATGCTGTTGGAGCAGTATTAGGCCAAAGGCTTAACAAACACTTTCAGCCAATATACTACGCTAGCAAAACCATGAATCCTGCTCAAGAAAACTACACTACCACTGAAAAGGAATTACTAGCCGTGGTATTTGCTTTTCATAAGTTTCGCCAGTATCTTGTCCTTTCTAAAACGGTTGTTTTTACGGACCATTCAGCTATTCGATATCTTTTCACTAAACAGGATGCTAAACCGCGGTTACTTCGTTGGATCTTACTATTGCAAGAGTTCGATGTAGAGATTTGTGATAAGAAAGGAGCAGAGAATCTTGCGGCTGATCATCTCTCTCGTCTCGAAAACCCCAGCCTCGCTGAATCTGAAAAGAGTGAGATTCGGGAGTCATTTCCTGAAGAGCAGCTCATGTCAATAAATGAACCATGGTATGCGGATTATGCTAACTACCTGGCAAGTAGAGTCATTCCTGAGCATATGAGCAGGCATGAAAAAAGGAGGTTCTTCAATCAATTAAAGTACTACTTTTGGGATGAACCTTTCTTATTTCGAAGATGTCCGGATCATGTAATCAGGCGTTGTGTTTCGGAAAAGGAGGCTATTAGAATTATGAAAGAGTGTCATGCAGGTCCATCTGGAGGGCATCACGGAATGAACACTACTGCACGAAAGGTCTTCGACGCGGGATTCTATTGGCCTACAATATTTCGTGATGTGAAGGGAATGATACAAACTTGTGACGCGTGTCAAAGAGCTGGGAATATCTCTAGAAGGGATGAAGCCCCACAGAATTATATACAAGTTTGCGAGGTTTTCGATGTTTGGGGAATTGATTTCATGGGACCCTTCCCATCTTCAGGAGGGAATGAATACATCTTAGTGGCCATTGATTATGTTTCGAAATGGGTGGAAGCACAAGCCCTTAGGACTAACGACGCCAGGGTAGTTATTCATTTCTTAAAAAAATTGTTCGCTAGGTTCGGAATTCCGAAAGCTCTTATTAGTGACAGAGGAACCCATTTTTGCAATTCGCAAATGGAGAAAGTTATGAAAAGATATGGAGTCTCTCACCGATTCTCCACCGCTTACCATCCTCAAACCAACGGTCAAGTCGAAAACACTAATAGAGCCATAAAGAGAATATTAGAGAAAACGGTCAATCAAAACAGAAAAGATTGGTCTTTTAAGCTCGATGAAGCTTTGTGGGCATTTCGAACCGCTTATAAGACACCAATCGGAACAACCCCGTTCCGTATGGTATATGGCAAGGCATGCCACCTTCCAGTAGAACTGGAACACAAGGCATATTGGGCACTTAAGGCTTGTAATTTGGATTATACGGTTGCGGGAACAAATAGATTCTTACAGCTCCAAGAGCTCGATGAATTGAGATTAGAGGCTTATGAATCCTCCATTACATACAAAGAAAGGGCAAAAAGATGGCATGACCAACAGATTAAGAGACCCAAGGAGTTTTCAGAAGGAGACAAGGTCTTATTATATAATTCTCGCTTAAGGCTATTTCCTGGAAAACTTAAATCTAGATGGTATGGACCTTTTACCGTAAGGAGCTCCTCTAAAACCGGAGCCGTTGTGTTGATTGACGACGAGGATAGAGAATTCACTGTGAATATACAACGAGTCAAGCATTATCAAGAGAATGGTAATGAAATGATCAATGAGGAAGACATAACTTTTGATGAAAAAGTCACGTAATGTACGGTGACTTTGAGTCTAGCTACAAGACTCGTTAATAAAGAAAAGCGCTTCTTGGGAGGCAACCCAAGCTTTATTTGCTTTGTGTGTTTATTTATTTGTTTGTTTGATTTTATTTGCTTCCGTATGTATGTTTAATTTTTATTATTATTGATTCATGTTCGAAACTAAATTGTGAAAATGCTTTATCTTGTTTTTAACTTCGTCTTAACTACATATAAATGTATTTTGCAAAAGATAAGTGTAAGGGAAATCCAAATCGGTTTATTAGAACAAATGAACATGAATCGTAACAATAATAAATTAACATACATATTAGTAATTGTTTGAGTCAAATGCTTGTATCGAGTCATAATGATGTTTTGCAGGAATTCCAGGAAGTAAGGTATAGGTTTTTCCAGAAATTTTCCAGAAACTTAACATGAGAATTCTGTCAGACCATTTCTGACGGCGTCAGGCCTTACAACCTGACGGCGTCAGGTTTTAATTTTCTGAAATTTTTGAAAGTTTTGTTTTTCTTCCGGAATCATAAAATGCTTTATTAAATCTCTAACTTATAAACTCCAGGAATCTACAAAATAATCATTCCACAAGCATTATATCCTTATACAGATTTATCCCGCCGATGTTATGCAGGTTTTCGTGTTTGTTTTCTCAGGTTTAACAAGTTATTTTGGACAAGGAGATGTATGTGGAATCAAGCTTTTGGCGCTGCTTTAATCTTGAAGCTTCAACATTACCTTGGAAGAAGATCTAACCATGTTACCCCTTTATCCACCGAGCGAATCAGGGGAGTATTTGATTTCATTCTTTTACCTTATTTACTTTTACATCTTGTTATTTGAACATTGGGGACAATGTTCATCTTAAGTGTAAGGGGGGTAAAGTACGATACCTTAGAGAATGCAATTGCACTTGATTTTTTTTGTTTGTCTAATGGTAGATGTGTAATAAAACTGAGAGAAATACCTGTTAAGGCAATTTTAGTGCCAAATTTAAAATTTTTTACAACATTTAGGAGTGAAACTTTGGTCTTAATGAGCGTCTCATGGATAGGAAGTTATATGACTAGCACAAAACCGTACCACTAAAAAATTTTCCACCCCCAAATATGTGAGGTTCGCCCCTAAAATTGGTAGGAAAAGCATTTATGCTATGATGTGTGTACCGGTAGCACTTAGATTCTAGAACTTGCGTTAGGACCATTCTGAGGCCACAAGTGAGACTACATTCGTGTAGTTAGATTTACTACATGATAAGAGGCATTAGGATTAACCCATTGTTTTACACCTGTGTTTTGTTATAATTACATTGGCTACATTGGTCAAGTAATTCTCCCACACCCTTTGCGTTGTACTCATTTTTAGTACACGATACCCCTAGTACACCCCCCATAGCCTATCTTTTCGTTTCTAACTTTAAGCATTTTACTTAAAGTAAGAATTTGTTTACACCCCACTTAAATGTACACCCAAATCGCCTTAGCCTACCTTGTATGCACTCATTTTTAGTGCATTATTGTGACAACATTTGTTTAAACCCCAAGTTAATTATCTAATTGATTACATGGTTGCTAAGTCGAGTCATATCCTTGTACATATTGTTTTGGGACGATTGGGACTCATGGATAAAGTACTAGTGTAATGGAGTAATGGGGAAGAACAACATTATTACCCCCATATGTGCTAAATATTTTAAAAGTACTCCAAGTGTTTCGATTATCTTAATTCGAGTTATTAGAATAGTTAATTGTAAAGTTATGTAAAAGTTCAAGTGTAAGGGGATAACCGAGGCCCCTATGATGTATTATTTTGGATGGTAGGGCAAGAGTGTATGCAAAAAAAAAAAAAAAAAAAAAAAAAAAAAAAAAAAAGTAGAAAAAACATACGGACTACCATCCCGTTTCATTTTATGTTTATTTTATCTTTTTGTTATTTTCTTCATTAGCTTAAGTCGAGTCTAGTCTTGGCTTAGCAACGCCATATTGTACATGTAATTAATCAAGATCTTTAACTCGCCACCAGTAAAATATCATTTATCCAACAAAACCGTGTTTATCATATCCCTACACCTAACGTTATAACCCGTTTAAAAGCCCTCTTTGATAGTTTATCTTAGGTGCTTACGCCTAGTGGAGGAGGTTTTTGATCCTTTCCCAAGCCTATGGTAATCTATTTGCTATGACAGGTAGTGAGAGATATTATTCATTTTCATTTATGAGATATACTTCTATGACACCTGAGAGATGTGAGTATCTAAACACTACTTGTGAGGTGCTAGTCTGTAATCTCCGTGCTTATTATGATTAAAGTGGAACGACTATTTGTTGTAATTACTTTTATATTAGCATTAAATGACCCCTAACTTGTATTTTGATTAGAATAAAAGCGCATTTGCTTGAGGACAAGCAAATCTCAAGTGTAAGGGTATTTGATGAAGCGAAAAGTGTACCGCTTTTAGGGGGTCATTTAAGCCCTAAATCGTATTTATTTGATCAAATATTGCCCTAAATCGTTTCTTTTGTCATTTTAGGTACTTTGGAGAAGAAATCTGGAAAAGGAAGCATTTTGGACGTTTTTGGAGCATAAAAGTGAAGAAAACGACAAAGTCTCAAAAATCTGCTGAAAAGTACCTATGACGGCGTCAAGCCCCAGTGTGACGCCGTCAACCCTTGACGGGCCAGAGAGGATTTTGGAGGATTAAAAGGGGACGGCATCAATAAGGCCATCAAGAAACCCTAACCGCGGCGAGGTGACGGCATCACGCTCTATAACGTGACGCCGTCAGATCTGTTTTCCTATATATACTTTCATAATTTTTAGTCATTAGTGTGCAACTTTGTGAGGAGAAACCCTAAGACGATTTTTCTGCCATTTTTAAGGGTTTTATACCCTTGGATCTCCCATGTTCAATTGAAGATAAGTAATCAATTAATCATTCAATATGTCTATGTGTTGTTTGATTATATCTTGTTCTTGTCTTTTATTTAACATGCTAGGCTAGATTTATCTTGTGTTTGCTTAGATCTAATGAAATCTAACTATTGATTATTGGTTGTTGGTGTGTTATTAATTGTATTAGATGATTGTTTATCGATGTTAGGCTAAAGAAAACTGGCTAACCTCCTATACGGTAACTTGCTTGAACGTCTTAAGAAACATGAACCAATGCGTACTAAGGTTTTTATGGTTGTATTTAATGCATGAGCGAATTCTAGTGATCCCATGTTAGGAGCTTCTTAGCCGGCTCGACATAGGAGTGAAGTAGGAGCTTATAGAGTTGGGGAAGTACGTACGCCACCCCACGATTGGTATTAAGGAATACACCCGTCATCCACGCAATTAATGCACACTAATCAACCGGTAAAAGATAGTTAGAGAGTAAGGAAATCTAAGTAAACACATTTCTCTCCATATAAGTTCCACACCCTTTTTATTTTCAGTTATTTTATTTTATTTGCATCTGTAGTTATTTGGGTTAGTTGACTAGCAACTAATTCCGCCCACTCCTTCAAACCCGAGATTTTACTTGCTTTCATAAAAATATAAAAATAAAAAAAATAATCTTCCCTCACCCTTAGACCTATTAGAGTAGTTTTTCAATCCTAACGACACTATTCCCCTAGAGAACGATCAATCCCCCGGTACTTGCCACTACACTATACTACATCGGTCAGGTACACTGCCTGGTGGGGATTGCAAGCCTCTTGAGATCCCTCGAGAGGTAAAACCTGTTGTAAGGTCGCAAAACCACGCATCACTTCTCTGCATGGTCCATTCCTTAAAGCACGTATGCACCAGTTGCACATCTAATAAACACGTATGCACCATTTCATAAACACGTATGCACCATTCCAAACAGAAACGTTGATCGAAACCATAAATCCGTAAGTACATATTATAATCGTCCATTCAAAATTCAAAAGACCATATATCAAAACTATATGTAGCCACTTATAGTAAAATCGACAAACTAAAATTGGAATATAAATATAATCATGCCTAGGAAACCAAACAATAGTCCTTTGTGACCACACTGACGGTAACCATTCAAGTGCTTCATGAGATCAACTATACATACGCTATAGCACATCGGCTAGATCTGCTCTCTTGCAAACACAAACTTTATGAAAAAACATAAACAAATTCCATAATAATCAAAATCCCAGATCTAATACGAAGCATCAAAATATACATAAGCCAAAACATTATGAAACACGTGGCATAAAAACACATGAAGACCTATTCAATTAAACAAACATACTATCATCAACAAAGACCCTACTGCCCTACACAATCAAATGGTAAAATTTACAAATGCTAGAAAAACAACAGAAAAAACTATTAATTTCATTAAATTCAATAGAAAGAAACAGAACAAAAAAAAAAGACATCTTACCTGATACCTCTTTTACAAGATCTTGAAACAAGATCGACAAAAAAATTAATATTGCGTTTGTTTGTGATCCAGATCTCATCAGATCAACAACATACACATTTTATGTGTTTTTGAGATTGATACCACCTGGTGATCTATTCTGATCATGATGTTTATGGTAGTTAATTAGATGATGTTGTTGATGGCGTTGGAAGTGGTTGTATGGAAGATGATGATGGTGGCTAGGGTTTTTTTAGGAGATAAAAAATATTGATGCATGATTTTTTGTGATGAAAGGTTTTAATCACATTTAAATTTTCCTCCTAAATGTATGGGACAATTAATAAAGGGAATTACACGAAATACCCTTAATGCCCCTCAACCATTTACAAAGTTTTCCCAGTCTTTTCTTTAATGACAAAAATTGCACACATCATCTCATCCTTTGATCAACTAATCTAACGGTTCAAAGGGAGTTCTCGTAGTTCCCGCACATAACAAGGTTCTGAAAAGAAAGTTACACTATATATATATATATATATATATTATTTTTCTCTATGTTTATTTATATAGTGAAAGGTTATTTTCAGAACCAAAAAAAGGTCGAGAACTGCGAGAACCGATCTGAGACGTTAAAATTTTGATCAACGGTTATAATGTATGGTGGCAGTTAAGTAATTAAATTGAACAATGGGTGAAGTTTAATAAATGACCGAGGGGTATGAATGTAATTACACATTCATTATTTCAAAGGCACGTTCATATTTTTAGGGATATGATTTGACATCAGTTACAATTTATGCTTCCTCTCTCACATGTGCCGCCTCCAAACCATAACCTACGAACGAACATGAACACTGTTTGGTTAATTATTTCGATCAATCGTTCGTCTGTCACAACAAAAGTCCAAGCGATTTACGAACGAAGATGACTTTTTGTGTTTTATCTCATTGATGATCACATTTGTCACATGATAAAGTATGTAATTTAATCTTACTTTTAGTATGTGTATTTTTTTATTCATGAAAACAGTTGTATATTGCTCGTCACAAAGTTTGTGCATATGTATCTCTTTATCTCAACTTTTATTATTTATATTTATTTATTGATTTTATAAGCGTTAAGTTTAGTTCAGTCAACAAAGCCATGAAAGACATGGATTCTACTTTCACACTTATGATTTTTATTTTATTTTATTTTGACAAAACTAATTAACCCTTTAGACTTTAGAGGATTTTCATTTAGCACCCTTTTGTTGGTCAAAACTTCCAAAGTCTTCTTACATCCGTTAAATCATCTTTTTTATTAGAGTAAATAAGTTTGGGCGAAAAAAAAGTTTAAATCATCGTTGTTGATTTTTGTTGTTAATGGAATAGTTTAGTTACCTAATTTTGTGATTAAAGTTTTGATTTGTTAGTTAGTTAAACGATAATTAATTAAACTTTGCATACAAGTACAGTTAGGTTCTATTGTTGCTTTGATGAAACAGAAGCCTGCTTATCAGTGAACCAGTGCTAAATTGTAATTTTTTTAATACTCAATTAACGTCGCAAACGTTTACGGTTAGGTCTAGCTATACTGCTCGTATCAATTTAAAAAAAAAGATCGGCTTAAGTGTTTTAATATAGGAAAGGATTGTTAAGTTTTTTAATACTCAATTAACGTAACAAAGAGTGCACATGTGTTCTTACAGTTTTTAGTGAATTTGATGCCTTTTATGCATATGTGTTTTTACAGTTTCGGAGTCTAAATGTATTAAAAGTGCATTTATGTTTTAAGTTCGGAGTTTAATATTGTCTCGTGTGCACAAGTCAGAAATATATTGTGCATATGTGTTTTGTTACTTGTTATGATTAAATAATTCATTTATTATATGGTTGTGGTTACAGGTACGTGTATGATGAGGGATGTGAAGAGTGCACATGTGTTTTGTACATACCATCTAGCGAAAAGATACTTATGATAAATAAGTAAAGAGTAAAGACACAAGTGCATACAGTAGATACAAGTGCACATAAACTAACTTGAGTACGTATATTGTATATATGAGGATATATGGATGAACTCAAATGCACATATACATACAAAGAAACCGAGAATCTCTAATGAGAGAAATACATGTGCATATACGGCAAAACCAAATCTGGTTCTGTTAAAGATAAAGTAGACACGACTATACATTAACGAAACTTTCATTTATTTTGTATTTGAGTTGTATATTACATGATTTTGGATTTTGTATATAATGTTTTTGTTTTGAAATGTTTACTGTATATGTAAAATATTTATGTTTGCCATTCCATACACTTGTGTAAATATTTGTGACCAAGACACATAGGTTTAAGCAATTTAACACTAAAAATACATGTAAATTTATATTATATGAAAAAAACACATGTGCACCTTACTTTTTGAAATCATGCAAGCTGGAAAAAGAAATTATTAAAAAAAAAACCTAAAATTTAGGAACTTAAAAAACGTATTTTATTAAAAAAAAATTCAAAAAGAAAATAGAAAATGTAATTTTACTTTTGTACCATTTTTAATTTAATAATAAAAATAAATATCTAAAAAAATTTGATTGGTTGATGGTGGTTCTCGCAGTTCTCGACCTTTTCTTGGTTCTGAAAATAACCCTACCATATTATATATATATATATATATATATATATATATATATATATATATATATATATTATTAATATTATATATATATATATGGGGCAAATAATTTTGGGGCCCCGTCGCTAAAGGTGTTGGGTTTTTGATGACCCAAATTAGTGACTTTTCGGAAATAGCCCTAGCGACCGGCGACTTTTATATAAAGGTGATATGTGGCACAAAAAAAGTGGCGCCCAATCATTAAAGTGGTACATGTGTCATAGCCCACTATGTGTACTTTTTAAGCGACTTTTCATACATTAAAGCGACCTCTATTGTCTTTTTCCACAAAAAGTCAAACTTTAAAAACTTTATTTTATTTTTGCCTTCCCATGTTGAGCGACTTTTTTTACTTTGAGCGACTGACGCTTGTACTTTTAGCGACTTTTTTTACTGCACTTTTTGATTTGTGTCATTAATTTTGTACTTTTCAACTCTTTTTACTTTTAACCTTTGTATTTTAACCTTTTTGTATTATTTTTTAATACTTTTAAATACTTTATAAACACATTTTTATTTCAAATCTTGAGCGACTTAAAAAATTAAGCGATATATTTTCTTTAAGGACTTTTTTTTTTTTAAACACCTTCAGTAACCCCTCACACACACTCAAATTCCCCCAAAACACATACACTCAGTCTCACAACCTCTTCACTTATCTTTACACCTACTATAAATCAAACCCAAAATTAAAATCAAGATCAAAGTATAAACCCTAACCCAAATTCTGTATTCCAATTTCAATAAAGGGATCAATTTTAATAAACTCTAACCCTAGACGCAGCGATTATTAATTATTGAAGACCTGTATGTAAAATCTTAGCAGATACTTTAATGCAAAAATCACTGTTTATTCGAAAATACATTATCTAAAAATGATTAAAATAAGTTGGCAAAGAATCAAGCTCGAATTAGCCTGGTCTGAGAAAATGTTTTCTGTGAGTGGTTAAATATGCCTCTTGTCATGCAAATAATAGCCATTTGCTAATCTTCTTTTTACAGCACCAGGTGCCATTGTGGGTCCAAAGAAAAACAAAACATAACATAGTTCCGTCAAACAAACAAACACAGACAAATAAACATTTCATGGATGAAAAGAGGCGGTAGTAGCAGCAGTAAAAGACGACCAAAATCTTACAACCAAAAGTACAACAACAACAACAACAACATTAATCAACAAAAGATTCAATCTTGTTCTTCATCTTCACAATTATTTCCTAAAATGCCACCTAATCTTAATGTCCCCACCTTAGTTGTTTTCAATACAGAAGATGATGCAAGAGATAAACGAAAACAAGTGTCTTTAGAAGATGAGGATGATGATGATGATGTTGTGGTGAAAAAGCTGGAGAATTTGAGGTTGGGTTGTCAAGAAGCTGATTTATCAGATGATGTGTTTAGAGATAATGATCAGTTACAACAAGATGAGGTTAATTTTTATTGTTTTTTTTGTATATGTTATGTTAGGCGATTACAAATCCTAAGCAATTATTTAAGGGGGTGTTTGGGATTGCCTATGAAAACTGTTTTTATGCGGATACACAATTTTTTGAGTGTTTGGATAGAAGCATGCTGTTTGTGTACTTTGAAGGTAAAATAAGCTGTTTGGTAGCTGGATTATTCTACCGGAGGTCTTCCTGGAAGCGGTCTCCTTAGCCTGGGGTTTACCCGAGGGCAGGTGTATGATCTGTCTACATTCTACCTCCCCCATACGCAGCTCTGGCGGGATTGGGTATCGTTGTTGTTGTTGTTGGTAGCTGGATTATTCAAATTGTTTTTGTCATTCTGATTATTTTGTCTCGTAAATGATAAATCCCTAAATAAGCAGAATTCCCCAAGCAACTGCTTTCCTGATTATTTGAACGAAATGTAGTCAAATTGTTAGTGTTTCCTGTCCTATGGTGTTATATAAATGGAGTATTAATCCAATGAAGCTGCTAATTATACATCTTGCTATGGGACTTAATCCCTTGCAAAGTTTATGATAAATATGTCAGACCTTAATAAGGCTGCATATGTCTTAGACAATACGGAGGGTGCATTGGGAGTGTTAGTTTTGAATGTAAAGATAGATGGCTTTGCAGAATTGCAGCTGAGGAAGCCTTTCTGTTTTGATAGTCATATTGTCAGGTCTAGTGAGTCTTGGATAGGGATCTTCTATACAGTTGAAGGAAATGTGCTCAGTTAGGTGTGTGAGAGGTCTCAAGCTCAATTCCTGCCAGGTGCAAACAACCCTGAAGTGGCCACTCCAACCTCCTGAAAAGGGAGGGCTTTACCCGGTTTGAGTCTGTGTGGCACGCCAACCTCCTCTAAGACTTAGTATTCTGATTGGTATAGGATAGTCTGTATAGTCTTAGTTTTTGTGATTAATATATTTCACCCCCAACATAACTGCTTACCTGATTAATGTGTTATGTCACAACAGTAGCAAATCCAGACACTTCCTATTACATTCTAGCTGATGTGTTTATTTTACAAGGCATTTGAAGATATCCTAAGCAATCCAACCCCCCTAGTTTACACATGAATTTGTTGCTTATATTAAGTAATGATTATCAACTTTTCATGGGCTGTATTTGCATTGAAAACATAAATATCTTGTAACAACAAAAAATCCCCTAACCAATAAATATGAAAAATTTAATTGTAGGTACTGGCTATGGAATCTATCTATGGAGAGAACATCTTCATCCTCGACAACAAGAATGGACTGCGATCTTTTCAGGTGGTGTAGTGTTCTTAGGTGATTTCAGTTTCATTTTGCAAAAGAAAATGTGATGTTAACGATGTGTTTATGTTCTGTTTGCAGATTCGCATCCACATTGAAGCTCCTGAAGAGCTAACTATCTCCACAAAACTAAATAGCAATACGAATAATTCAGATGATTTTTCATACTCTTTTCAAGTCAAGTATATTCCACCAATTTTTTTGACTTGTTTATTACCCAAATCATACCTTGCACATCTCCCTCCTTATTTTACAATCTCTGTACAATGGTTGGATTCGGTAAGAATATCAAGTTTGTGTTCCATTTTGGATTCAATATGGAACGAACAACAGGGGCAAGAAGTTATATACTCGTGGGCTGAATGGTTGCACGGTTCTACTATATCTTATCTCGGATTTGACAAAGAAATAATTCTTGGTCCGTATGGTGGGAAAGACCGTGGGGACCCACGGGCAATTTCGGGATGTGTATCTGCAGATGTTATTCCTTCATTGAAGAGTTACAATGAGGAGCAACGGCTTGAATCTTTCCTTACAAATTTGCAAGAATGTTGCATCTGCTTTAGTGAATTTGCTGGTAATTTTCTATCGTCTAAATGCGAGTTTATTCTGCTAAACATATGAGTTAATGGGTGTTTGGCTTTGTGATTTGAAATTGATTATCTGATAGACAAATTCTGCTCATGATTATTTGGGATAAACACAAAACTGGTTAAAGAAGGTTAACATAAAAGTGCATGATGCCCCCTTTACATAAACATAATTTGCGAAACTTTTACTCTTATGCACAAGACGTGTCTCCTTTTTGGCATTTTATGCATGGTTTTTTATAATAATTAAATTTTGTTAGGCACTCAAACTAACTGATAATCAGATTATTATTACGTCAAAAAACATCCAAAAACTATATCTACAACCCGTCTTATTACAAATGTCTAATTGATATGGTTAATCTGATGTTACCAGCATTGTGTGTGATTCTTTAATCGACCTGTTTTCTATGTTTTCTCCAGGTAGTGAATTTATAAGATTGCCATGTCAACATTTCTTCTGTGAAAAATGCATGAAAAGTTACTCAGATGTACTTGTAATATAAGATTGCCATGTACTTGGTCAGATTGGCAATAACAATCACATATTTTGTTGGGCATGTCAAGGTCACTACTGTTATTTGTGTAGGAAGATCGTCAGACGTGGCTCACAACACTTCGGCCCGAAGGGATGCAAACAACACACTGTCGGATAGCGTTTAATTCTTTTTATGAACTTAACATGTGAGGGGTCTATCTTTACCCAAAAAAAACATGTGAGGGGTCTAGTGGTCACAATAAAGTCTTATACTTGTATTATCATATTCATATCCATATTCATTTGAGTTGTATAAGTTTATATATAGACATCATTAGAGCAGGGTATGGGGGTGGTAGAATGTAGACAAATTATACACCTGCTCTTGGATAAACCTGAGGGTAACAGGAATACCTCTCGCAAAGTGATAAGAGTGAGTGTGAATATGACCTTGTGCTGAATAAGTCATAATGTCATATGCAATGCTTTTTTCCATGCTTGTAACCTCGTTCTCGATCTATAAGGCTTTGATATCTTCTTTCAGATTTTTTATGGCTTGTGTTTTGTATTGTTTTAAGATCACATTGATCATTACTCAAAACCTTCAAATAAACATTCATAAATCAGATAACTAGCAAACTCAATTGCAGGCGTTCTATAAGTCTATAATTTGATATATATCTAAGATAAATCATCAAACATAATATTCCAAACACAAAACAGCCTAAAAGATTTGAATTTTATCTGCAACACTTGAAATCTGTAGAGCTAACCCTTTCAATCCTAAGAATAGGTTCAATAATATACCATATGCCCCCCATTATCACGAGTATAGCAACAAGAGTAATGCATGATACATACATTCTTGTTCTTTTTTCACATTCCCTAATTTCGCATCTCTTATCATAACATCTCCTTGAACCCTTGTCAATAAGACAACACAAAGCCTCGTCAACTTTTTTGTATGCCTTCTTCGCCCCACGGGCATTGTTATTGTTAGGATGAACCTTAAATGATACTCTCTTGTAGGCATTCTTAATCTCCTCAACTGATGACTTTCTTCCAACTCCAAGAATCTCGTAGTAATCGGTGGTGTCATTAATTTTAGCAACCAATTGAGCACCGGGAGTTAGAGAAAATAGTATTTCGCCAATAAACTTGTGAACATTGGACATAATCGTCATGACGGTACCTCTAAGCTTCTTATAATACCTACACACCAAGTACAAAATGCAAATGATCTTACATGCAACTATACCATCAGAATAAAGTCATCATCATATAGCAAACTATTCCACTAATTCTTAAACTATAATATACCAAACACACCAATAAATTTAACTTAAACTATGAGACCTATCATTAAATGAACAAAGTTAAAAGTAATTATTGACATACTCTAAGATAAAAACAAGTAATATGGTTTATGGTTAAGCTTACTTTAAATAAGAAAATCAACCATTAATGAACACAAATCTTTCCATGTTTAACAACACTTGATTATAATCACCACATATGATAATCATAAAAGGGTTTTGCTAACCTCTGCCCAGTGGGCATGGGTTAATTTATTTATAAAAGGAATATTTTAATTCATTTAAGTGAAAATCATGTTTAAATATAGTAATTTACAAGTTTATTTAATGTGTATTTAATGCAGTTTTTAGTTAATTAAAAAAGTTTGTGTTCATTAAATACACCTTAACCTCTGCCCAGTGGACATTGGTCAGCAAAATCCATCATAAAAATTCAAAAGTTTAACAAATATTATTTTACTAATTTTGGTAAGTTTAGCCATACATGAGGGCATGAGGCTATGGTTAATAAAACCAAAAATAAACTATTTGCCTAACTACCTAAGTGAATGAAGACTGAATTACCAATTTGAGTGACCTGGATGCAATGTAGATGACAATTGAAAGATTGATGAATCACGACTTATACTGTGACTTTATTTGGTTGGGCCATACACATGAACTATTGAACTTTTTTGTGTGGGCCATGGCCCATCACATCTAAACGCTAAGTTATGTAGCATTTTATCATCAAAAACATAAATCAAATAAATAACGAATTATGTTGCAAGCATTTTGTATTTTAGTGGATAACCTTAAAGAAATCACCAAACATAATTGTCAAATCTCAAGCAATCCAAAAAGCTATACTTTTTTTTGTTAAATATAACCATTACTAAATTTGTGGAGCTAGCCTTTTTCATACATTTCCAAGTTTTGTAACTTCTCACCACACAAACACAAGACTTATCCTAAAACATAACAAATACTTATCCTAAACACATATCCTAAACAATTGATAAGTATGATGGCTATCCCAACCCATCACGAAGTCCCTGTGCATATCCACAGGCAAATCATTCCTCACTCCTTCAAAACCACCTTGCCCTCAAGGTGTTGTCTTGAAAAACACTTTTAATTCCGGGATCTCATAATCTTCTTTGAATTGCAGCTTCCATCTTTTTCTTATTTATGTATTTGTCATTAAGACGCTTCAAGAACGGAATAAGAACATGTAGGGTATAAACAGAGTATTGGACTTCTTTATCAACCCCTTTGTTATTTTCATTTACCCCAACACCTATAACCCCTTTACCTTCCAACACGTTTGGCTCGTCACTGTTTTGCTTATCGGCCACACCCACCACTTTCGCATCATCTTGTTTACCATCCACTAACACCTTCACAAATACAACCTCGACAACAGGTTCTTGACGCGGTACAGTAAAACGTGACGTTGTCAAGTTTTGGTTTTGTTGTCCGCTGTTGTTACTACTTGTTTTGTTACTGAAAGAAGGTGACCGTTGATACTCAAAATGTGCTTCTGTTGCACGGGCTAATGAAAAAACTTCACCTAAAGTTGTGGGGTTTGACCTTAAGAGTGCACATTGTAGATCCGGTTTAAGGCCAGAGATATAAAAGGATTTAAATAAGTTTTCAGAGATCCCCATTACTCGATTTATAAGTACCTCAAACTCACTCTAATATTCGGCCACCGTACCCTAGGAGGCTGATAGCCAGCAGAATCTATATGCGAGTGAGAAGTAGATGGCCTTGCAACCGATACCAAATGTTGGACTTTTAACATACCACCTCTCCCAATTGTCAGTTTGCTTCCTCTGTTATCTTTGATAACACTGCTCGGTATGTTAGAAGTTGTAGCACGAAGAAACTTGTACTTGTACCTACAACATGAAAAATCATTATAACACAATCTATGCCAATGTAAGCAAAATATCTAAATCTTAAAAAAGCATTAATTTCCTGTAATAAAGGGCATTTCGACCCATTAATTTAAAATGGGTCAATTCAAGTAATTTTGTATCTTTCATTGTTTAAAAGGGTAAATTCAAAGAATATTAATTAAAAGTAAACATGTCAAATGGATCAAAAGCGGTCCAAAGTGTATTACTGATGCATAAACCTTCTAAATCATTCTATTCATATACTAGATTATTACTGACTTAATCTTCCTATCATCATACTTGAAACACTAGTAATTGATATAAAAACTAAAATATTCTGGGAAAAACTTTTACATCAACCCGATGAACCTGTTTTGACTGGGACAAAATTACCCGTTTGACCCGTTACACAAACCCATCCAAACGTCTTTGCCACTTGTACTTTCTCAGTCCTTATTGACATGAATATGCATTGCAAAAGAGAGAGGAAAAAAAAAGCATCTTTCTTCTCTTTGCTGTTTATATAAATTCTAGATAGCTGTTGTAACAGAAGTTGGCCAGAGATTAAAATACATGCCTGTGAGACACAATCTGATCACAGATGAACGCAGAGAGGAGATCCATGTTTGCATAATACATAAAGTCTATCTGCAAGTCTCCATGGCCTTCCCCTTTAAAAGTAACTGATGGAGGCGTTGGTTTCAGGGTTATTTGGATGTTTGATCCTGGCCATTCCAGATCGTCGATGGCTTCTTTCAAGGCTGCTGACTTCAAACAAAAACCATCATGTTAATAAGTTTACTTTAGCCTGCAGTATGTCAACATTCTCCATAAAGCAGAACTGTTACAGATGAAGAGCGAATAGGTACCTTAACAGTGAAACTAATTGGAGTACTTCCTGCAGGTTCAAAATTGTAGTCCCATGAAATTGTGTCAGGATTCCTAGTTCTGATCTCCGCATAAGTACAAGTACTTACTGAGTCGGTAGATCTAACAAAAGAAAACAAACGGCATCATCCTACAGTAACATATTATTCGCAGAAGTTGAAAGTTAAGAAGAAAAGGCCATTTGCCTTAATAACATTAATTATCTCAGTGTGACTTAGAGGGTGTTTGGGATTGCATATTAAAGTGCTTATTTGCTTATGTGATCTCAAACACCACCTTAATAACAAAATACTATAATAAACTCCAAAAATATATATGTGATCTTAAACAGCACCTTAATAACAAAATACTATAATAAAGCTTCCCAAAAAAGGGGGAAAAAACTCTTGAAAGATATAGCAATTGTTTCGAATTCAAAAAAGAAGGAATCTGTCGCATATCAGTTTGGTTAAAATTATAGGAGTACTTTACAGAAATCAAGAAAAAAAGGGAGGTCATAACGTACTTGAGAAGAAGCTGCATATCAGGCCCCGGGTACTGAAACTATATTGTGCTTGAACGTCCAGGTATACAAAACGTGTTGAGGCAATCCACAAACAAGCCCAAGCTTACTCCAAACCTAGGCCGCCCATGTGCACTATACTCATAAAGAGCAAACAGCTACAAAGAAAAGACCAAGAAGCGGATGTCACTGCATGCTGGGATAAATAATGAGAACAAAAGACAGTCTATCCTCTACAGTGAAGTATTGGAAAACTAGTATGCAGACAGTGCATAATAACCTTGCGGTTTTCTTATTCTTTTAATTGACCGTGTTTCAATCACTATTCTAAACCATCATCTCAACAAATACAATATATATATATATATTATATATATATATATATATATATATATATATATATATATATATATATATAATAATAATAATAATAATAATAATAATAATAATAATAATAATAATAATAATAATAAATAAATAAATAAATAAATAAATAAATATAACGATACTATTTCAGTAACATAGCTTTGGCTATATTTTTATAATCAGTATAAGAAGCTATTTCTTCATTTTATCTCTGAGAGGTCATAGTTATAAAAAAAAATATATGATTAGAATCAATGAAACTTGTATTTTAAAGCTTACTAAATCAGTACGCGAGAATGATCTTCCTTTGTGTATACTCCTAACCTTCCTATTTGTCGATATATCTCATAATTCACTACTTTACAAATATCTAAGTAGAACCTTTCATTTATCATTTCCTAGCAACTAAAACCGTCATAACTTGCATTGACTCGGACCATGTTTACACAACATAAAATCTATTAAACTCATTATACTTGCATAAGAAAAGCCTATGAGAATATACATGATAAAGAAGCTATTTCTTCATTTTATCTCTGAGAGGTCATAGTTATAAAAAAAATATATGATTAGAATCAATGAAACTTGTATTTTAAAGCTTACTAAATCAGTACGCGAGAATGATCTTCCTTTGTGTATACTCCTAACCTTCCTATTTGTCGATATATCTCATAATTCACTACTATACAAATATCTAAGTAGAACCTTTCATTTATCATTTCCTAGCAACTAAAACCGTCATAACTTGCATTGACTCGGACCATGTTTACACAACATAAACTCTATTAAACTCATTATACTTGCATAAGAAAAGCCTATGAGAATATACATGATAAAGAATAAAGAACAAGAAAAACACATACTCAAGTAACTCGATTGCAAAAGGCATAATTATTGGTATGTAAATAAAAGTATAAGAGTTAAAATAAAAGTATACATACCCTAATATGAAACATTATTAAACTTAGGAGCTCGAGAATAGAACAATCCGAGAAGATGCGTGTAAAGGTAAGTGAAGAGGTTGTGACACTGAGTATAAGAGTTAAAAGTATAAGAGTTAAATACACATGCTTTGATTTTAATTTTGGGTTTGATTTACAGTAGGTGTAAAGGTAAGTGAAGAGGTTGTGAGACTGAGTGTATGTGTTTTGTGGGAATTTGAGTGTGTGTGTGTGGGTTACTGAGAGGGTGTTTTTAAAAAAAAGTCGCTTAAAGAAAATATAGTCGCTTAAATTTTTTTTTTAAGTCGCTCAAGATTTTGAAATAAAAATGTATTTATAAAGTATTTTAAAAAGTATTTAAAAAATAATACAAAAAGGTTAAAAGTAAAAAAAGTTGAAAACTACAAAATTAATGACACAAGTACAAAAATGTGGCAGGTAAAAAAAGTCGCTAAAAGTACAAACCGTCAGTCGCTCAAAGTAAAAAAAGTCGCTCAACATTGGGAAGGGGCAAAATGAATAAAATAAATATTTTCGAAGTTTGAATTTTTGGCTGGAAGAAGACAAAATAGAAGGTCGCTTAATGTATGAAAAGTTGCTGTAAAAAAGTAGCTTAAAAAGTACACATAGTGGGCTATGACACATGTACCACTTTAATGATTGGGCGCCACTTTTTTTGTGCCACATGTCATCTTCATGTAAGGTCACCGGTCGCTAGGGCTATTTCCGGAAAGTCACTAATTTGGGTCCTCAAAAACCCAACACCTTTAGCGACTGGATTAAAAAATTAATTACCCCTATATATATGTGTGTGTGTGTTTATATATATATATATATATATATATATATATATATATATAGTGTTGGATTATATATATATATATATATATATAGTGTTGGATTATATGCAGTACCAATATTAGATACAGTACTTTACAGTACCATTAAAATGAATCTAGGCCATTGGATGAGTTTAATCAATGGTTAGGATTAAAAGTGTCAAAATTGTAATTAAACAAAAAATGAAGGTTTCATTTTTAATTACACAAAAGGCTAAAAGGGCATTATGGGAATTTTACTTTTAATAAAAACCGTCCCTATTTTATCTCTCCCACTTGCCCTATATATTCTACACTAATAACCCATCTAGGGTTTGATATTTCTCCTCCATTTTTACCAACCGCCCGCCTCACCTCCACATCCGGTCACCATTTCCGGCCGACTGCCGCCACACTCACCACCTCACACCCACCATCATCTACCTCACCACAACCACCCTCATTACATCATGGCAATCATTACAGCCGCCACATCTGAACGCCGCCGTTGCACCATCTCCACCACTCGATGCCGCCACAATGAAGACAAGAGACGAGGGTTTGTTTGTTTGTTTTGGTTCGTGACCATGAGCAGCCTCCACAATAGCCGTCGTCGCCACCTCTCTCTTTCTCTCTCATTGATCCAAGTGGTATGGTAAACCACTCATCGTTGTTGGTTATTTTATTTTTTCTCCACTAGTAATTCGAATGTGATTCTGCAAATGTAATTCGAATGTGATTAATTACGATAATTCTGGTTGCTTTTCATTTTTTCTCCACTAGTTGATTTCTTTTGTGTTTCTCCTGTTTCTAATATATGCTGACCGAATATATTTTGCACATATGTTAATTTGCATATATGTTATTTTACAAATCTTGTACATGAAGTCTTTATTTGCATATATGTTATTTGAACTTAAAGAAGGATCTTGATACTTTGCACATATGTTATTTGCTGGTACATAACAAAACTCATTGCACATATGTTATTTTGCACATGTGTTACGCTATCTGTTACTATTATTAAATTTGTTTACATCACTTATTTGATATATCAAAAATTGTGCATATGTTATGTTTAAAAAATTCATTTTACTAATTATTTTATTTGAATATGTTTGTATCAGATTAATAAAGATGAAGATGATGATAACCTTCAAGACCAAAGATGTTGAACGGATATATGTTTGCATATGTGTTTTTTTTTATACCTGTATTAGAATAGAATGTAACATATATGTATATGATTTTTTTTTCTAAATTTTATAACGCTTGTGTTCTTTTACTTTTGTTTATACACTCAATCATAATAATGGTAAAGTACATGTATAGATCGATTAGATTCAAGTATTTTTTTTTCCTTTTAGAAATTTGTATTTTAATTGTATTTCAATAGATATCGACTTTTGTGTTTAACATATATGTTCTTTATGTGCAATTACCATTTTAAACAAAATAGGTTTGAAAACACATATGCACTTACAGAAAACATGTATGTTGAAAAAAAAAAAGTTAAAATAAATTGTATTTTTTAATTCCGAAAATTAAGGGGCTTATAAAAACGTTTTTTAATTAAAAAAATACAAAAAGAAAGTAAAAATGTGTTTTACTATTTTACCCTTTTGAATTAATTAAAAAGATTTAATAATACTCAATTATTATTGGTCCAAATTGTTACTGTAAAGTACTGCATCTAATATTGGTACTGCATAGAACGCGCCCATATATATATATATATATATATATATATATATATATATATATAGCGCCCCTATATATATATATATATATATATATATATATATATTATTCTCTATGTTTATTTAAGGCAAGTGATGTAAAAAGGTAAAACCATGAATCAGGAATGTGGGGCCTCATTAGTTTCTATATGTAGTAAGGCAATAAAATGGTCAAACCTTACAGGTTAAAGTAACTTGTCAACTAGTAAAAAAAGTTTCTAAAATAAATTTACTTTGAAACAACTCATAGGAAAGCTATGTACCTTAAATTTGGTATTAAAAACAGTAAAAAATAAAGTTAAGCCTTTTTAGTGTAGCTTTTATATAATTGGAGTTATAATGGGGCTCTGAGGACCAAACGGGTCAACGTTTTCCCCAAACATGACTATCTGCGCAAAAAAATGAAAACGGGGGACGAAATGTGGTTACGGGGTATAGCTTGGTGACGAACCATGTAATTTACCCAACAAACATTCCTAAACTGAAAATACTCCATACAATATTAAGAGGCGGAGGGTATAAAATGGATTGAAAAAATTACACGGATGGTACTTGTGGTTTACACGGATTTCATGTTTAGGAGCTATTTCATTTTAATTACGCCACAGATACCTATTTTGTGAAACGTTGCACGCGTTTGGTCCCTAAGTTGGATGTCCGTTTACTTTGACCGTTAAGTATTTAATTAATGTTTGCCCGTTAGTCCCTCCGTCAATATTTTTTGCACCGTTAGTCCTCATTTACATAAACTAACGTTGACCACGTTTTTTTGCTTAGGTGTCACCTTTGACCCATGTTGACCCTGTTCACTATATACTTTTTTTTGTCAGAATTCTTTGCAAAAAAGAACTATATCCAAAAAAACTTAGAATCATTACAGATCAAAACATAAATCTAAAAATTCTTTTCCTTTCAACATCAAAATCTAAAGCCTCCAACAAATTTGCAGATGCTTAGCCTCTATAAAACCGACACGAACCTTAAAAGCAGACTCCCATATTTTATACCTCATTTTATCCATTTGTTACACTACTCTGTTCAACAAAGATGCCAAATTTCTTAGAAGTTCAAATGACTAAACAACAAATTTTCATACTCTAATAATCCATATAATTCTCTTACAACATGAACACCCAAACTCATTCCCATACACTATCATCATCTTCCTTGCCCACCAAGTGTTTGACAAAATGCCTAAAATAAACCCAACCCTTTTGATTTTCAATGAAGACTCGAAGCTACAAGTACCGTTCTTTTCTATCTTTTGTTCGAAGTGGGAGCAGAGAAACAAAGAAACGACTTCCAGATCCAACTGAGGGTCTCGGGTAGGTTAAGATGTTATCCTTTTTGTTTTGTTAGTGTTTTGAACGAATTAAAGAATCGGGTATAACAAAAATTGTTACTCCACGTTCTTTGTTGTTCGGATATAAACGAAGTATAAGCTTCGAATATGAATCGGTGATGAATTTTTTCGTGATAAGGACCTTCAAGGTCTGATTAATCATTGAATATTCACGAAAATAATATTAGATCTATTTGATTTTTCTTTAAATTTTGAGTCATGGTAAAGGTATTGTAGTTGTTTGAAGTGGGATTAGGCCGAGGTTGTTGTGCTTGTTTGATGCAGTTTGTTTGAGGATGGGACAGTGGGTTTATGTTGTTGTGTATAGTTGTGATTGATATTAGTGGTTTGTTGTAGTTGACCTTTTCGATTCATTTCATTTTCATTTTGTTTAGACTGTTAATTGTTACAGAGATTAGATCTTGTTTGACCTTTTAAAGATGAAGATGAGGTGTAGAAATGTTTATGTTTGTGTTGTTTTGGTTTTAAAGATGCAGATGAGTTTGTTTTAAATTTGATAAAGATGAAGATGAGTTTGTAAAAGTGTTTGTTTTTTAAAAAGATGATATGAGGTTTATATGATTTTGGATCGGTATTTGTGTTGACAATTTCAGAAAGGACTAATGGTGCAAAAAATATAGACGGAGGGACTAACGGGGACTAACGGGCAAACATTAATTAAATACTTAATGGTCAAAGTAAACGGACATCCAACTTAGGGACCAAACGCGTGCAACGTTTCATTAAATAGGTATCTGTGGCGTAATTAAAATGAAATAGCTCCTAAACATGAAATCCGTGTAAACCAGAAGGACCATCCGTGTAATTTTTTCAAGGGTGGGGTTATATCAACGGTGGCTAGTTTTTTATATCAACGGTACCTAGGAGGTACTTTTTGTACTTTTTTTTTTTTTTTTTTTTTTTTTTTTTTTTTTTTTTTTTTTTTTTTTTTTTAAATAGAAAGGTATAATAATGTATTGTATATGTATAATGTTTTGTATATTTGTGTTTAATAATGTTTTGTATATGTATAATGTTTTGTATAATTATTTTTTTGTATAATAGCACGTTAAATATTGCCACATTAAATAACTACAACAATAACTGTTATTATTAAATTGAACGACAACGTCAACACATTATTTAAAAACAACAACATCTACGACATATGAAGATTATTCATTTCATTTAAAAGATCATGAAGCCTTGCACTCGACTGACAAGCGTGATCCTCAGGATTCCTTGCCAATTCTAACTCCATCTCCAGTGTCTTTATTCTTGTCATCAACAGCTTGTTTCTTGCTTCAAGCTGGTCAATCTTATTAGCTTTAGCAACGCAGTCTGAGCACTGCGTTGAAGAAGAGGCTCGACTAAAGTGCTTCTTTTGAAACAAATCCTTCCACATAAAGTACCGACAACCATAGTCATCTGTTCCTGGCTGTTACATGTTAAGAAAATAATAAGAAATGTATTATTAACAAACAAATAATTTACATAACTAAGCAAACGTATGATTACTTACCACTGAAAGAGGACATGCGTAATACGGTCGCCCGTAACTACCTTCTTTACGGGATATCCTCTCTATAATGAATCCGTTCTTACAGCGACACATGTAAGGATTATTTTGTTCCACCTGGTCAAATAATTAATTCAAATGATACAAACAGTTATTTACAACATAAACATAAATAAGTAATGTATTGTTAATTTAAATAATACAAGAATAAAGTCAACCACAGAGGAAAACGAATAATCGGATAGGAAGACTAAGCTTGTTATATATATATATATATATATATATATATATATATATATATATATATATATATATATATATATATATATATATATATATATATATATATCTCAAAAGATAGAGTGTTCAATAATTAAAAGCTCGTCAATAGTTAGTTCTAAGATACTACAATGATTTATTTAGTCGATCGTAATATAATGTTTCCCATTGGGATGCATCTTGGGTTCTGTTCCTCCTCCATTGTGGGTGGAGATGCGGAAGTGGAGAATCTCCATCTAGCGTCAGACAAATGTAGTGACCACATTCGTCTGACCCCACACGGGCTATCACAAGGGGGTCAGTTCTTTGTGAGAAGTTTGGACCGAAAAAAGCGGAAAACACGTATTCCAACCACGCCAAGATATAAATACAACAGGTCGGTTAATCAGTGATGCAATAACCAACCCTGTGTCTTACATAATCATATAGCGATCTAACGGTGCAGCTCCATTTCCGAACCAGTTTACTGAATACCAAATTCCGTTAAAGCCATCTTGCAACCACATGTTTGTGTAAACCTCCCTATGTAGGGCTAACTCTTGCAATAACATCTCTCTAACTTCGCGCCACCTATTTTGGTCTTCACAAATACCGTGGGCAACGCACCGAAACCCACAATTTCCATCACCTACTACATTATATATACTTATTATGTATGGATGCCATCTCTCTGGAATCTGCTCCATAAAATATTCGCTATCTACATCTCCAACGTACAACTGGTGTCTTATTCTTTGTTGAACACTAGGAACCGTGTAAGAACTATGTCTTGCATGTTCTTTGTTGAAGTTCGGGACTTTTGTAGATCTTGAAGTTGTGCTTCTTCGGTGATCTACGGTTGGTACAACATATACATTTTTTAACATTTACAGCAAATAAAAAATAATAATAATAATAAGAGAGAAAACGCGTAGTTACGTACGCTTATCTCTCTCTCTCTCTTATCACAATCTCTCACACACACACACACACACAACTCTCTCTATATATATATATATATCTCTCTCTCTCTCTCTCTCTCTCTCTCTATTTTAGATCTAAAAACTTTTTTAGATCTAAAATCACTCAGATTTTATGGTGAGTGGTGATCTGGTATGTGATATGTGATGGATTTTGGTGAGTGCTACGTGATTATCTGATTCTGGGTTGGAAAAATTAGGGGGTTTTGTGATTATTTGTAAGCTGTGTTGTTTAATTTACCAGATCTATAAAAAAATTGTGGTTCGCCTAATTTTAAAAAATTAGGGTTTCTAAAAAATTTCGGGGTTTTGGGTTTTTTGGTTCTGTGGTGGGTGATTATTTGTAAGCTGTGTTGTTTAATTTACCAGATCTATAAAAAAAATTGTGGTTCGCCTAATTTTTAAAAATTAGGGTTTCTAAAAAATTTGGGGGTTTTGGGTTTTTTGGTTCTGTGGTGGGTGATTATGTGATTATTTGTAACCTGTGTTGTTTAATTTACCAGATCTATAAAAAAATTGTGGTTCGCCTAATTTTTAAAAATTAGGGTTTCTAAAAAATTTGGGGGTTTTGGGTTTTTTGGTTCTGTGGTGGGTGATTATGTGATTATTTGTAACCTGTGTTGTTTAATTTACCAGATCTATAAAAAAATTGTGGTTCGCCTTGATCTGCCACCTTTGAGTGGTATGAATACCTGCTCTGGCCTACCCCAGTCCACAGGCTCTGTGTGGTTTCTTGGCAAACTGCTTATGTGCTTATGATAAAAAAGTGCTTATGTGCTTATTGCACACAAGCAAACCATTTGCACACAGGCTCAGATTAGACCCACTTTACGGGTTGGGTTATATTGACTGTGGCTAATTTTTTAGTTTAACCCCCTCTATTATGTCGAGGGTTTGGTGATGAAACTGCTTATGAAACTGAAAATAACAAACTGCTTATATGCTTGCTAAACAGTTTGTTATTTTAAGCTGATTTGACACTTGTTTCTTTTTTAAAAAGAAAACTGAGATAAGGCAATGATGATTTAAAAAAAAAACATGATTTTGGCATGGCATTTCCGAATGGACGGCAAAAAAAACTTAATTTTGCAACCTTTGATGTTGCAGCCATATATGATAATATGTGAAACAGCTTATAATCTGAGCCTAATGTTATCTCTGTCTTATTAATGTGTAAAATGGTGATTACCTGTGGTGAGTAAAATGGTGATTGAGACATATCGGCAGCCTAAGATATTTGTTGTTTCTTTGTGGTTTGTTACTTGCGGCTTTCACTTGCGGCTTGTGTTTCACTTGGCTTGTGTTATAACCCAACCCTAGGTTGTGAAGGTACCAAAATGGTGATTGAGACTTGCTTTGTGTTTCACTTGGCTTGTGTGATACTGCCTTGTGGTGAGGCTCAATATATCACGAGAGGTTTTGTTGTACCTAACGCTTTGAGATTCCCCTTGTGAGTTCCTGCAGTTTGGGAATCTTTACTTTTGCTTTTGGTACCTTCACAGCCTGAGCTTGTGAACCTTGTGAACCTTGTGAGAATTGTGAAACATGTGTTTCACTTGTGTAATGTGGAATCTGCAATCTGTGAGAAATGTGAAACATGTGTAACTTGGGTGCAATCTGTGCACTTGGGCAATCTAACTTGGTTGCAATCTGCTTGTGTGCAATCTGCACTTTGGACAATTTTTTTTCTTCAAAAAAGGCGATGAAGAATGGTTTTATAACCGAAAGGATGGCAAAGTGATATTTTTATCACTTTGCAACCTTCATATCCGAGCCTAACACTTTTTTATCACTTGTGCAAATGGTTTTCTAAATCGGCGATGATGATTACGTGATAATCTGAGCCTTTGTGCAATCTGCTTGTGTGCTAAATGCTTGTGTGCAATCTGCTTGTGTTCTGCTTGTGTGCAATCTGCTTGTGTGCTTATGCACTTGGAAATAAAAAAACTTGGACTGCTTTTGTGCTAATGCAATCTGCTTGTGTTCTAAATCGGCGATGATCATTACGATCTGAGCCTGTGTGCAATCTGCTTGTGTGCTTATGCACTTAGACAAAAATAAAACTTGGACTGCTTTGCTTGGACAAAAATAATACTTAGGACAAAAAAAAATTAATGTGGGACATAAAAAAAAAAAAACAGGAAAAAAAAAAAAAAAAAAAAAAAAGACAAAATCTGCAAAAGTGAAAAAGTACCCCTACCCACTAGGTAGGGTTTGCAGAAATGGGGGTAGACCCCGTTTATATAGTACATCCCTTTTTTCAAATGGATTTGAGATAAAACTTTTTAGGGGACACTCGCTGTGTACTGTATACTGATGATGATTTTATCAGTGGCTGGCTAAATTAATGATCGTGGTAAGCTTTTAAACATTTTATTTAACTACAATCGCTTAATTAATTGTATAACTCATTCCTGTTCGATTGGTTAAGAGAATATATCTCATTGCATATATATAGTTTCAGCTAATTCATTAGTTTGTAAATGATAGTTTGCGCATTCCCGTCATTTGTTTTATGTCTTCGACCGACGTACGAATCGATTTAGGGCAGAATAACTATCCGCTTGATTTTCTTTTTGATGTTTATGTTTAAGATGGTGCAACTTAACGTTTCACTATTCATAGTTCCATTTAGCATTTTTTTTCTAAGTGTATATAAGCATAAGTATGAGCATAAGCAATGTTGAACCGGAATATCCCCCTGGTTTTACACCGGTTAACAATAAAGGAGACAATACCGACGTAGAAAGTATACATGCTGTTAATGAACAGGTACAATCTTTATCTAGCAAGCTTAAAGAGAGGAATATGAATGGTGGGATTTCTTCACAACAAAGCATGAATACTTGTTCTTTGAAAAATAACGTAGGTGGATCCATTTTAGATGTAATGGACGAATTAGTTAAGGTTGGACAAACCATGGGTTATAACATGGAAGGTTGTGTGAAAAACATTGAGGCAATTATTGGCTCACAAGGAGATTTTGATGTGTTTAGATGAATTTTTTGTCCATAAATGTTCAAGGTCTTGGAAACAAGACAAAAAAGAGTTGGATTAAGGAGTTATGTCAGAAACATAGGATTAACTTTGTTGCTATTCAAGAAACAAAGATGGAGTCCATCGATTTATTTTCTATTAAGGCTTTATGGGGGAATCTGAATTTCGATCATGTTGTTGGTTCTTCAGTCGGTTTTTCAGGCGGTATTGTTTGTGTTTGGGATTCGTCCATGTTCATCAAAGATCACGTTTCTAAATCTGATTATTTTGTTGCTATAATGGGCACCTGGACTCCTACTTCTACCAAACTTCTTATTATTTCTGTTTATGCTCCTCAAGAGTTAACAGAAAAGCAAGACTTATGGAACTACCTTCGCTCTTTAATCGAAAGGTGGGAAGGCGAAACTGTGATTATGGGAGATTTCAATGAAGTTCGCTATGAGCACGAAAGGTTCGGTACTATGTTCAATTGTCAAGGAGCCAATGCTTTTAATAATTTCATTTCTTTGACAGGATTGATTGATCTTCCTCTTGAAGGTTACACATACACATGGGCTCATAAATCGGCTTCTAAGATGAGTAAATTAGACAGTTTTCTTATCTCGGAAGGTTTACTGTTGTTGTTCCCGCATTTATCAGCTTTATGTTTGGATAGACATTTATCCGATCATCGTCCTATTCTTTTGAGGGAAACGTCATTCGACTTTGGTCCCACTCCTTTTCGTATTTTTCACTCTTGGTTTTCTATGGAAGGTTTCGTTTCTTTCGTAGAAACAACTTGGAAATCTATGAATTTTATTGAGCCGAATGGTTTGATTAGAATGAAGAAGAAGCTGCAACTCCTTAAAAGTGCTATCAAGGTTTGGTTGAAAGTGGCTAGAACTCAATCTAATGAGAAGAAAGTTAACATCCAACACAAACTCTCGGAGGTTGACAAAATTATAGACCAAGGTATGAGTAATGAAGAGGCTATTCATAATAGAACCAATCTTTTAAAAGAACTTCAGGAGCTTAATTCTTTGGATGCCACAGAGATCTCTCAAAAGGCTAAGATTCGTTGGTCTATCGAAGGCGATGAAAAAACAAAATATTTTCATGGTATTCTTAACAAAAAGAGATCTCAACTTGCCATTCGCGGTACTCTTGTTAATGGCGAATGGATCTCTAATCCAGATGGTGTTAAACATGAATTTTTCACCCACTTCAGGAAACAATTTTCGCTCCCAAATACACCCCGATTTTGTTTCGATTATGTATTTCCAAATCGGCTATCCCGTGACCAAGTTGAAGATTTAGAGCGTATCGTTACTTATGATGAAGTTAAGCGGTCTGTTTGGGATTGTGGTGCCAACAAATCTCCGGGTCCAGACGGGTTTACTTTTGAATTTTTTCGTAAATTTTGGACGATTATCGATCAAGATGTTTTCCAAGCTGTTTTAGAATTTTTCGAGAGCGGCCACATCCCTCGAGGCTGCAATGCTTCTTTTATAGCCCTCATTCCTAAGATTCAAGACGCCAAACTTGTGAAAGACTTTCGCCCTATAAGTCTTATTAGGAGTATTTACAAAATAATAGCCAAGATTTTGGCTAACAGATTGTGCCTTGTTTTGCCTTGCCTCATTAGCGAAGTTCAATCGGCTTTCGTTTCAAATCGCCATATTCTCGATGGGCCGTTCTTACTTAATGAGCTGTTATCTTGGTGTAAGTACAAAAAGAAAAGCGCATTGATTTTCAAGGTCGAATTTGAAAAAGCTTTCGATTTAGTAAAATGGGACTATATGATCGATACTCTAAAGGCTTTTGGTTTTGGTCAAAAATGGTGTAAATGGATTACTGGTTGTCTTGAAACTGCCATGGGCTCGGTTCTCGTTAATGGTAGTCCTACCCCGGAATTCCAATTTCACAAAGGCTTGAAGCAAGGTGATCCCATTTCTCCTTTCCTTTTCATTCTGATCATGGAAACCTTACATCTCTCTTTTAAAAGAGTTATAAACGCTGGTCTCTACAATGGTATTTCGATAAATACTTCTTTCTCGATCTCTCATTTATTTTATGCTGATGACGTCGTTTTTGTTGGAGAATGGAACGGTTCGAACATTAAAACTATTGTTAAGGTTTTAAAGTGTTTCTACTTAGCTTCAGGTCTTAAGATCAATTTTCATAAAAGTAAATTGATGGGAGTAAGGGTCAATTCGGTAGAAGTCGAAAGGGCAGCTAATTCGATTGGTTGCTCCACGTTTTCCACTCCTTTTAAATACTTGGGCGTCAAAGTGGGTGATAATATGTTGAGAGTTAATTCATGGGAAGAAGTCATCTCCAAGGTATCTTCTCGCCTTTCTATATGGAAACTTAAAACCCTTTCGATAGGTGGTCGGCTTACTTTATTAAAGTCGGTTCTCTCTTCGATCCCGCTTTATCATATGTCCATCTTCAAGGTCCCTATGGTTGTGTTAAACAAATTAGAATCCATTCGTAGGAACTTCTTTAATGGAGTTGACAGTTTGAATAATAAAATAGCGTGGATTGGATGGGACAAGGTTTTAGCTTCTAAGAAAAACGGTGGTCTTGGGGTTTCTAGTTTTTATGCTTCTAATCGTGCTCTTCTTTTTAAATGGATTTGGCGCTTTCTCACTCAAGAATCTTCATGGTGGACGTGTTTCATTAAAGCTATCCATGGTAGTCAAGGGGCTTTAGATTCTTGCATTTCGACTTCTAAAAGATCGCCTTGGCTGGATATTATTCGGGATCTTCATTCTCTCAAGTCTAAAGGTATCGACCTTATGCAATTTTTGAGGAAAAAAATTGGCAATGGCGAGAATACCTCTTTTTGGGACGACTCATGGTTAGGCGACGATGTTTTAAAATCTATATATCCTAGATTGTTTGTTTTGGAGACGTGCAAATCAATTAGCGTGGCTGCCAAATTGAGACATCCCTCTTTGTTACACTCGTTTCGTAGGCTGCCAAGAGGAGGGGTGGAAGAGGAACAACTTAACCTTCTTAGTTCTCGTATCACTGAGGTCACTCTCCCTAATATGCGTGATCGATGGATTTGGTCTTTAGAAGCATCTGGCTTGTTTTCGGTTAAGTCTACTCGCAACCACATTGACGATAATCTTTTGCCTAAAGTCGATGTGCCCACTAGGTGGGTCAAGGTTATTCCTATCAAGGTGAATGTCCATGCTTGGAGGGTTTGCTTGGATAAAATCCCTACTAGACTAAACCTTTCGATTAGAGGAATTGACATACCATCGATTTTATGTCCTCTTTGCAACTTAGTTGTGGAATCTACGTCCCATATTTTCTTCTCATGTCCTTTAGCTCGTCAAGTTAGGAGCAAAGTCATGCGTTGGTGGGAGCTCGAAGATACTTCTATCAACTGTTATGGTGAGTGGATTAATTGGCTAGTCAACACTCGCTTGCCTAAACATTTGAAGATGTTCCTTGAAGGTATTTGCTACATCATGTGGTGGCTTATTTGGCGATTTAGAAACCAACTTCTGTTCGGATCCAAGCAACCAAGGTGAGAGTTTTTATTTGAGGACATTGTGCATTTGTCTTACATGTGGTGTTCTAATCGTTGTAAGTTTAAAATCAATTGGGTTAGTTGGTTAAAAAATCCCAATTGTATTAATTTGTAATCTTTTCTAGCTTCTTGCTAGTTTTTATAAATTCCGCCGTTCAAAAAAAAAAAAAAAAAAAAAAAAAAATTCTGCAGCTTGGTCGCCAATAAATTTAGAAAATTTATTTGTTTATTGGTTTTTGAGAAATGGTATAACAAAGGCGCATTTTATCATTAAGTCTTTATTATTATTTTGTTCGGTCGACAATCTATATAGAAGTTCATGTAAGAAATTGGGGTTTGGTTGTGATGATAATATTAGGTATTTGATTGAGTCGTGTATAATCCACTTTTCAAACAAAGTATTTCAACCCTTATTGCTTAGGTTACACGAAATCTCTACTAGGCTAAGACAATCAAAGCATTCTGTTTCTAGACACCGAAGACAAAACAAAGCAAAGTGTTGGGCTATAAAGTTAAAGTACTGCTGGAATATCAAAGTACTGCTGGAAGTCAAAGTACTGCTAATCAAGTCAAAGTACTGCTGCTCGTTGAAGGACTGTTATGCAAATTGTATAAGGACTAATGTGTAATTCTAGAATGTTCGTATTAGATTAGAGTTATAATTAGAATTACTTGTCGTTCAAGTATTGTAAACCGACTAGGGTTTTCCTTGTGCCTATAAAAGGATCCCTAGGTTGGCATTAGAGATATACGATTTTAGAGAGACAAGTTCATACGAATATTAGAAGCTTATTAGAGTATTAGTGATTAGAGTTTGTTAGTGAATCTGTGTAAGAGATCAGGTTCAAGGTTTTAATAATATTCGAAGTTGTTTATTAATTCTTCTTAGCTTTGTTGAAGTAGATTCCGCATACTTAGCAAAGTATATCAGTGTTTCATCATTAACAGTTTTGAATTTATTCAAAGTTGTTAAACCGTAGACAAGCTACAAGTTAGTTTGGTCAGAGTATATCGATCCTACAAGTGGTATCAGAGCTTGTGTGGAGACTCTGATTAAGAAGAAACCCTTAAAACCGATTTATCAACAAACCCTAAACAATGTCGACTGAAGCTGCACCTATCCCATCCATCACCTCACTCAGAATTCCTATCATCAAGAAGGGAGAATATGATCTCTGGAGCATGAAGATGAGGCAGTACCTTGCTATTACAGACCATGCTCTATGGGATGTGATTGTCAATGGTAATGTTGTTCTTGATGAACCTGTACATGTTGAAGGACAACCCAAACCACCTCAACCAACCTTGCCAGCAGCTACAAAGAGAAATCAAGATAAGGCTCTCAACATACTGTTGTCTGCTATTCCTGATGGTCACCTACTAAAGTTCCATGATGCTAAGGATGCAAAGCAATTGTGGGCTGCGATCAAGACAAGATTTGGAGGTAATGATGCTTCAAATAAGATGCATAGAAACTTATTGAAGCAGCAGTTTGAAACTTTCACTGTTGGTGAAAGAGAAGGTCTTGATGCTGCCTATGACAGATTTCAAAATCTACTTAGTATGCTAGAACTGTATGGAGCAGAGGTATCTGTTGAAGATGCAAACTTGAAGTTCTTAAGGAGTTTGCCATCTGTCTGGCATGTGGTTGCTACTATGATTAGCGGACAACCTGGATTGGAGTCTATGGACTTTGATGATCTCTACAACAATTTGAAAGTGTACGAGCAAGAGATGAATGGTCACAGTTCTCAGAAATCTCACAACATAGCTTTTGTGTCTTCTGAAAACAGAAGCAGTACTTCTACTAAAAGTACTGCTTATCCTTCTCAAAGTACTGTTGGTGATACACAACATGTTTGCACAACCACAACTACCCCCAACCCATCACCAACAAACAACACCAATTCTGATGATGTTGTATGTTCCTTCTTTGCACAACAAGCCACTTTACCTGTTACCTATCAAGAAGACTTGTTGCAGATTGAAGAAGATGCTTTAGAGGAGATTGACATAAGATGGCAAGTAGCCATGATCACTGCAAGGATCAAGAAGTTCATGAACAAGACAGGAAGGGGAATTGATTTCAAAGCCAAACAGGGTATAACTTTTGACAAATCCAAGATTGAATGTTTCAATTTTCAAAAGCTTGGACACTTTGCAAGGGAATGAAAGTTTGCAAAATATCAGGCAAACAGGATGATTGAACAACCCAAGGTGGAAAGAAAGGAAGTTCCTATTACTGAATCACAACCAAAAGCTTTGGTGGCTCAAGAAAATCTAGTAGAGATTGACTGGAGTGCTGAATTTGATGATGAACCTGTAACTTATTCTATGGTTGCAATGGAAGAGTTTGATTGGAGCACAGCTTTTGATGAGGAACCAGGATATGCTGCTTTGGAATCAAGAGATGGTCTTGGAAGCTTTGACTGGAGCATGGAGGATGAAGATGAACCTGTTCAGATTGCTATGGTAGCTACTTCACCAAGTTCATCCAATGTCTCTGAGGTATGCTCTAAGTGTAATGATGTGTATCAAAAGTTGCTTAAAGAATATGTGACTGAAAGAGATAATTGTAGAACAGCTAGGTCTGAGGTAGCTGGTTATCAATTAACTTTAGAGTCAATGGAAGCCAAAATATTAACACATGAAAATAATGAAATGGCTTGGGCAGAAAAATATGAGCAACAAGATTACCAATTAAAATTAAGTGAATGGAAGTTAGGATGTAAGGTGTCTGAATTAGAAAAGATTACTAAGGAAAGAGATGCTTTGTTAGAAAAACTTGGTAGTATTAAACAGGCTGGTCTATCACATGTTCAATTTGTTGAAAAACAAAGAGTAATAAACAGTAGAGCTGGACTAGGTTATGGTGAAGATAGTATTTCAGATGAGACCCCACCTAGTGATAAGGAAGGGACCCCACCTAGTGATAAGGAAGAGATTCCACCTAGTGATGATGACCTTACAAGCTCAGAAGAAAACACATCTAGGAATGAGGAACCAATTAGTGAAACACCTCCTGAGTTTAAGAAAGATAAGGGGTACCACTCAGTTCCTCCACCCACTGGTAGGTTTCAACCACTTAGGACAGATGTTTCTCGTTATGGTGTAGACAACCTAGAGTTTAGGAAGAAGCTTACTAGTCAATCTAGTTCTGAGAAACCCAAGGATAATTTTCAAAGGGGTAATGATCAAAAGTTTCCTACAGCCTTTCAAAAACAAGCAGTTCCTCCAAAAACTTTTCAAAGTACTGCTAGACATTCAGCAGTACCTCCAAGAGAAACTTTTCAAAATACTGCTCACTATAGGAAACCTTTTAATCATAGAAGAGGATTTGGGAATATGGAGAGAAAATTATGTTATGTATGCTATAGTCCTGATCATTTGATTAAGCACTGTGACTTGCACTCAGAATATTTAAGTCAGTTCCCAAAGAATAGACCTGCCACCCATAAGCCAAGAGAGACTAGACCAATTTGGAATTACTCAAATTGGGTTAACCATAGTAATTTCTCTAAAGACTATAGGTACCCTCATCAGAAAAGATTGTTTTCCAAACCACCAGTACCTTCACACACTGATAAGTCTCAAGAAGTACCTTCTCAAAGGACTAATAAGTTTTCACCCAATCATGGTACTGCTAACACTTTTTCATATAGAAGACCTAAGAGATTCAATTCATATAAAAGGTCTTACACCTCAAGCAGAGTACCTAGATTAGAGAAACCTAAGGTCAAACGAAATTGGGTTAAGAAAGAAAGTACTGATGGGGAACGAGCAGTACTTTCATCAGATAAGGGTGAAACAGGGAGTGTTGTTGATATCACAACACAGGACATGGGACCAAAGAAAATAATCATTGACCATGCCTTTAAAACCAGTGGAGATTACATACTGAAGGAATTCAAGTATGTCACTCCACAAGGGGAACACAAGTCAGTAATGGCTTGGGTTCCTAAAAGAAACTAACCCTTTTCTTTACTGTGCAGGGCAACCCAGAGGAAGAGCTTAAAGATCATATTATTGTTGATAGTGGTTGCTCTGGCAGCATGACAGGGGACAAGGAGATCCTGTCAGATTTTAAGGCATATTATGGAGGAAGAGTTGCATTTGGTAATGATCCTGATGGAGGGAGAATCACTGGCAAAGGAACAATCAAGGCTGGATGTATTGATTTTGAGAATGTTAGATATGTGAAGGAGCTCAAGTTCAATCTTTTGTCAGTATCTCAGATTTGTGACAAGAAGTACCCCATTCTGTTTACTGATACAGAATGTCTCATTCTCTCTCCTGAGTTCAAGTTTGTTGATGATCACTTGGTAACTTTGAGAGTACCAAGAACCAATGATGTGTACAGTTTAGACTTAAAGAGTCTCAATTCTGCTGGAAGAGCAACATGTTTAGTAGCCAAGGCATCATTGGAAGAAGCACATCTATGGCACAGAAGACTAGGTCATTTTAATTTCAAGAACATCAACAAGCTGGTGAAAGGAAATTTAGTTAGAGGTTTACCTTCCAAAACATTCAAGACTGATCATTCATGTTTGGCTTGCAAGAAGGGTAAACAACATAAAGCTTCATGTAAGAAGCTTGGGGAAAGAGATATTAGAGAACCTTTGGAGTTGCTACACATGGATCTGTTTGGACCAGTTTCAGTAGAAAGTTTAAACAAGAAGAAGTACTGCTTGGTTGTGACAGATGATTGTAGCAGATTTAGTTGGGTCTTTTTCTTGGGATTCAAAGATGAAACCTTTGATGCTATCCATGACCTGATAGTAGCCTTTGAAAATCAGTTGAGACTCAAAGTAAGAGGTATTAGATGTGATAATGGAACAGAATTCAAGAACAAGCATATGGATGAATTCTGTGCCAAGAAATGGATCAAGAGAGAGTTTAGCATTGCTAGAACACCACAACAGAATGGTGTTGCAGAAAGAAAGAACAGGACTTTGATAGAAGCAGCTAGAACAATGCTTGCAGATTCCCAATTACCTATTCTCTTTTGGGCTGAAGCCATAAGTACTGCTTGCTATGTATTAAATAGAGTTTCAGTAACTAAACCTCAAATGAAGACACCTTATGAGTTACTAATGGGAAAGAAACCAAACATTCGTTTTCTAAAACCTTTTGGCTGTTCTCTGACTATTCTAAATACCATTGATTCTCTGGGAAAATTTGATGGTAAGTCAGATGAAGGATATCTATTGGGTTATTGTACAAATAGCAAAGGTTTTAGGGTCTATAACAGGAGTACCAAAAAGGTTCAAGATTGTCTTCATGTTGAATTTTTGGAAGATAAAGAAACTCAGAAAGGTAAAGGTCCTGACTGGATGTTTGATCTTGATCTCAAGTTCACTCCATCTATGAATTATGTGCCTGTTAGAGAAGAGAATCAGGCTAATCACAAAGAAGATGATTCACAGTACATTGTTCATGGAGTCAATGTTAGACCAGAAGATGTTCCTGACAAAGAACCTGAAGTTACTGATAAGGAACAAAGTACTGCTCAACCAACCAATACAGTATCTGATGAAGATCAAGCCATACAAGATGAACTTAATAGGATGCTTTTTCAAGAAACTATAGCAAAATCCTATGAAGATGAACAAAGGAGGGCTTATGAAGCTGCAAAGAAAAAGGGTAAATTTCAAGATACTGCCCACAGTACTTTTGATCAAAGTACTGATGACCCTTTTGACAGTACTTCTGGTGTGTTAGAACCATCAAATTGGAACAATGCTGATGATTCCAATTTTGATGATGATGATTTGGATAATGCTAACATTCCTGGATTAGAAGAAATTGATGATGAGCTTAATCCAGAAGGTATTTTCTCAGCTACGAATGAAGGGATTGATTTTACTAATTTGGAATCTGATCTTCCAGTTCCACCAACTCCTACATTGAGAGTTCATAAAGCTCATCCTCAAAGCAACATTATTGGATCACCCTCTTCAGGAGTGGTTACAAGAAACAAAGTTAAGGGTCTTTCTAAGCAACATACTGCTTTACTTAGCTTTGTTTACAAACAAAACAGGATGAATCACAAGGATCAACAAACATGCCTGTTTGCTTGTTTTCTATCTCAAGAAGAACCCAAGAAGGTAGCTCAAGCTTTAGCTGATGAAAGTTGGGTTGAAGCCATGCAAGAGGAGCTTTTACAATTCAAGCTTCAAGAAGTCTGGGTATTATGTGATCTACCAGATGGCAAAAGAGTCATTGGTACAAGATGGGTTTTCAGAATCAAAAGAGATGAAAGAGGGAATGTTATCGAAAATAAAGCTAGATTGGTTGCACAAGGATATCGCCAAGAAGAAGGAGTGGATTATGATGAAGTGTTTGCTCCTGTTGCAAGGATAGAGTCAATAAGGTTATTTCTTGCCTTTGCATCATATATGGGATTTCCTGTCTACCAAATGGATGTCAAAAGTGCTTTCCTTTATGGCACAATTTCTGAGGAAGTTTATGTTAAACAACCTCCTGGATTTGAAGATCCTGCACATCCAAACAAAGTCTACAAGGTGATCAAGGCACTGTATGGCCTTCATCAAGCTCCCAGAGCCTGGTATGAGAGACTCTCAAATTTTCTATTACAACATGGTTATAGGAGAGGAGCAATTGATAAGACTTTGTTTATCAAAAGGGATAAGAAAGACATTATGTTAGTCCAAGTCTATGTGGATGATATTATCTTTGGAGCCACAAAGAAGTCTATGATGAAAGAATTTGAAGAACTTATGCAGAGGGAGTTTCAAATGAGTTCTATGGGGGAATTAACTTTCTTTTTGGGGCTTCAAGTTAGACAAACAAGAGATGGAATCTTCATTAACCAAGAAAAGTATGTTGCAGACATACTTAAAAGATTTGACCTTCCAAATCTCAGGCCTGCCACCACACCCATTGATAACAATAAACCATTAGGCAAGGATGAAGATGGACAA